>JAECXP010000128.1:0-600000 GCA_018152965.1 Scaptomyza pallida | reverse complement strand
AAACATAAACCTCTTCAGTTCCCACTGAATTTCATGGGAAAGAAAAAGCTGAGAATCGAAAAAACCAATGCAATATTTATGCGGAATTTGTGTCTCCCAAAGACGACGACGACGACGAATGAATCATGTTCTGAATGCGAATGAATGTTTTGAAATCGATTCGAATGAAATGTTCAAAACACACACCTCCATCCAAATCGATACATAAATATGTATATTATACTTATAAGTACATAAACATATACATATTGAGCACGAACATTGCATTTGATTGCAAATTGCAATTGCAAAATGCAATTGTAATTGGGTTTGGAATTGGAATTGAAATTGTTGTAATTGCATTCATTCAATGTTGTTGTTGTGGTTTTGCGAATCGAGTTACTACAACAACAACAACAAAACACAAAATACGCGACATTAATTGCAAAATGCTCGCGATGTTTTCATGTCGCGTCTCAATTTACGTCGCCCCCCCTCTCTCTTTTGCTCTTTCTCTCTCACACACACTCGGTCACAAACTGATAAATTGCCAATGCACGACAAAGAACAACAACAACAACAACAATAGCCGCATTTAAGAGTCGTGAAAGTTACGAAACTGCAAATGATGATAAGGAATGAAAAGTTGAGCACGTGCGATTGGCAAAATGTTTGTATGAGAGAGAGTGAGAGAGAGAGAGACAAAGAGAGGTGACGAAGAGTGTGTTCGTCGCGAAAACCAAAGCACATTTTTACCTTTGAATCATGAAATTCGCAAAAACAAAAACAACCTAAGCCAAAATGCATGAATAATGCCCGTGAAATGTCAAATTAATGGGATCATCGGAATGTTCAGCAGGCGGCAATTGGGGTTGTTATAGGGGAGAGCAAGAAACACATTAGGTTTTAAGATTTGTAGACATTGGATTGGAATGGGAATATTACAAATAGTTAAGCACTTACTTCATATAATTCTGGATTCAACTATATACAGTTGAACTTCCAATTAACGATCTTCCATATAACGAAATTTTCTATATAATGAATTTGTAGCCAGAACGTTCTGATTTGGTTCTATTCAGAAACCGTTCTGTATTTTGGGATTCCCTCATTTGACTAAAGTTTCACTTTATGCCAAAGATGTGTTTAAAGCAAGGATTTTGCGAAATTCTTTCGAAAGTTGTAGTAAAGGAACAACAAACTTTTGCAGCAAAATTGTTGACTTACTACCATTTAATAAAGGTTCACTTCAAGAATTCCCTTACAAACTCATTTCGACATCAGGTTTTCTAAGAAACTGTGTAACAGTTTTCGAAATATTTCAATCTCATACCTTTATTTTTATATCTCTTATAAGTACCCAAAAAATGATATGCTTTACGCCCCACTAAGGACCCTGAGAGATCTATATTCTTGCCTAAGAGGGTCTACCTATCTCTAACCATAACTTCCTACTAAAAATTTCGTTCATTCAAAGCAATTGACGACTCTTAAACCAAATCGCCATAAAACCCTCATATAAAACCACTTTCCAGTGTTTCGCAAACCATTTAAATGTATTCCACATTAACAAATACACTCGCATATAAATATATATATGTACATATATATGTATATCGCACTTCGATTTATTGCTTATGAATGGACCTATACGATAAACGGAAGCCGAATGCTGCAAATAAATGAGGAAAATAAAATCTACAACAAACAATTCTGACAAACTTGTGACGAAATATGCACACACACACACATGTACACACACTCTGTGTTAGTGTGTGTGTGTGTCGTATAAATAAATTAAAAATTCAGTGAAGCACAACGACGCAAAATAAAACCCGCCTTTGGTCTACGCTCTCCGCTCTTCGCCTTCCCCTAGCCTTAGAGATGAAGCTTCATCATTTTTTTATACTTCATACATATGTATGTACAGATGTGTTTATATAGTAAATACATACATACATACATACATATATATTGCTGGGGTTTCTTTACAATTTCTTTTGATGTCAAAACATTGTAAGCAGCAGCAAGCAGCAAATGTTTATAATTGCTTATCACTCGATGATATTGTGTGTACATACGTATATTTATGTGGCTGTATGTTTATGCCACAAATGCTTTAAAAGCTAAGTGCTGCACATACATACATACATACCTATGTTGAATGCTTCAACGCTTCCTTTTGGGCAATTCAAATGATGTCCATGCCTATAAAAAGACCCACTTAGGGCACGCAAAAAAAAAAAAACCAAAAAATATTTCGTTTCTCATAATTTTGTATACATTTTCAACAAAATGAAATGTATATGCCTGCCACACACACACACACACATGTGTGCGCTGTGGCAACAAAATTATTGTTAAAAGTTCATAAAGCAAACCATAAAAATTCAACAACAAATGCAAGGCATACCCCAAAAACGAATCGGCAAACAACGAAGTTCAATATGCCCTAAAAATGTTATTGAAAATATTATTTAGGAATTCCGAGGCTCAAATACTCGAAAATATTTGCCAAAACTTTATGTTCTTACCTTTAACAAACCTAAAATCTTTTGAGGAGTTTTTTCTTGCCAAAAAAATTATAAAAAAGTTGAAGAAAAATTTATAAAAAGAATGTTTTATCTTAGTTAAATATTGTGCAAAAGTCAAATTTGCAAAGAAAAAAGTCAAACAATTATTTTAAAAATTGCTTTAAAAACTAAAAAAACCTGAAAGGAATAAATTCCCAAACCGAATACATCTCTAGTTTTAAGGTTCTTCGCTTCATATTGCATTCAAATACTCCTAAATCCCTTGAAACTCTTCTCAAAGTATTCGAAAATTGCAATCTTTAAAGCATGACAAACAGTCTGACAAAGTAACAATGCCCCAAAAGAAAAACGTAAACAAAACGCATTACCATAGCTAAAACCTCAACCTCCCTCTATACTCCCCCATCCTCCCCCCTCTCTTTGACAAAGCGGACATTCAGTGAGTTTGTCCGTCAGTTTGTCAGTTTGGGGCAGACAGGTGTTGCCTGCCACGTTTTGCTGGGCTGGAATCTATAATAATAAAAGCGTTATAGTAAAGTAGAGTGTGCGTCACATAATATATAATACGATCCGACTGGCTGTCTCTCAACACACAAACTCGCCCCCCTCTGGCCCCCTCAGTTACCTTATGTTTCATATTTTTGCCGCTTTTTTATTATTAGTAATAACATTTTGAAAGCCTCAACATGGTCGTTAAATGGAAATGCATGCATTGAGTGCTGCTGAGTGGTCGGATATGCGAAATGTGATACCCCAAGGGGGGTGTGTGTGGGGGGGGGGGAGAGGCAGAGTGTGTGTTGAGGGTAGGCGTGTGACAAATGATATCAAGCACCGGCGTGTTGTTGTTGGTGTTGGCATTGCGTATTAAATATCGAATTCAATAAAACTGATTGACACATGTCTCGTTTATCAATTCAGTTGCAAGCTGAATATGTGTGTGTGTGGCAAGCTGCATTTTGTGTGTTGGTAGCATCAAGTTTTTGTTTTTTTTATTGCATATGGAGTCGGTGGCAGGAGTGCACACTGTTTTTTTCTATATATCCATCTATCGAAACTTTTTGCAGCATGTCGCAGGAGCTAACAAATCAAATGGCTGCTGCCATGGAGGAGACCTCAAAGGTGGAGGTCATTGTGTACACAACCAAGTCGGACAAGACGCTCAAACAGAACATCAATGCCAAGGATGAGACAATGCGAAAGCGCACCTCATTGATCATTGTGCCACAGCAGGTGGATGACATCATTGAGACAAGCAACAAAACTGTTGTCGCAGATCACTCCGATGAGCCATTGGACAAGACACAAAAGCACATTGAGAATGGCAATGGCAATCGCAATTCGATAGCCAGCATGGATAGCTGCGTCTCCACAAACACCAGCCAAAGCAATCAATCCTGTGAAGGTAGTTCCAGTTCCAGTTCAAGTTCGAGCAGCAGCACTAGTTCCGAGGATGCACATGCTGCCTATCAGGATCTACAGAATGGCAATGCCCACAATGATGAACTTAATCATCATCATCATCATCATAATCATGATCATGATCATAATCATCATTTGGCTTTGGTGCTGCATTCACCCAGCTGCTCCACCACATCAGAGTCCACGGAATCTTGTTGCAGCTCCGTTGATTACTCGCTGCGCGAACAGCTCCAGAACTTTGCCAATCGCACCGATGACCAATTGCCCACGGCGGCACAATTGCTCAAGGGCATGACATTGCCCATGGAGCAGTCAATCAGTGGTGTCGGTGGTGCTGCAACATTGCAACAACAACCACACTGCGATGCTTTGCTGAGTCCACAGGAGGTGCCATTGGGTCGTCGTTATGCCGAAGTATCACAGTTTAAAGCTCACGGCAAGGCGAGGTGAGTTCGGCAACGGTTTCTCTTTCGGATTTTGCAGTTGTGTGTGGTGAAATAATTCATGATGTGATGTTGAAGAAAGTGTTTAATATTATTTAGTTTTTCTTGTAATCTCCATCTTTATAAACACTAAAACCATGAAATGGATAAAAAAAGGGTATGATATGATGGCTTTGTCAAAAAAGTATATAACGAAGCATCTTCGACCGCGTAACGTATATTTTTTGATGAAAATGTTTTCAAATTTTGCATTTCTAGAAAAATGTATTTAATATAAATTAATTAGCCCAAGTTTTTTAAATGCAGTATTAATATAGAGCGTAAAACAAGACTTTTGGTGTATTGCATTTAAAAATCAAACTTATTTTGAGGAAGTTACGGCAATCGGAAGTTCCGTCCCACGCCCAAGTTGGTTATTGGTCATAAAAAATTGACTTGAAAATCGACTAAAAATTTAATTTATTTATTTTGTATTTATTTAAATGCAGTATTAAAGTAGAGCTCAATAGAAGACTTTAAATGTATTGCATTGGAAAATCAGGTAAATTTTGACGAAGTTATGGCAAACGAAAGATTTGTCCATCTTCTATATTACTCATTTAAGGAATGTGTTCAGGAAATCTTGGAAAGAGCCTTTCGCTCCCAAGTTTATTGTTAGTCACAAATTTTTGTTCAGTATATTTCGAGATTTCTCGACTTCTTATTTGTAAAAAGTGTTGTAAGGGACTACCTGGCCTTATGCTCCTTTCATTTATATTTGTGTATCTCATATAACTAGAACTCACTTTAATCTGGAATTTTGTATATTTTTTTTTAGAAAATATACTCCAATATGTTCTTTTAGCCACACTGTTTTTATATCTTGTAACAATCACCATAGTCTTTTAAAACCTAACCCAACTCATTCTTTAGTTCCTTAATTTAGTTCCTATGCCAGTCCTTAGCCCTTTTTTGCTTCATCCTGTTCGCAAGAAGCTTATTGAACAACTTTCTAATCAGCACGAGACAGCTTCATGCCACTTTTTGTCAACTGTACACAAGCTTCGAAATCTTTTCAAATCAGACTCGTGTCTCACTGCCTGTGATAATCCTGCCTTGGGGCAACGGTTTCAAGCACTTTTGGCTGCCGAGAACAAAATGTATTGTTTTGGGATACCCTCAAAACATTCTTGAACTAAACGATGTCAAATGCTCACTCAACTTGAGCAGCAGCAAAACCAAACCACAAGTTGTTAGTTCCCTTTTTTTTAACTAACTGCCACACCCACACATACACACACACACACACACACATACACACAATGAACGTTCTGTTTTGTGTATGGGTTTTATGGCCTGCAGCCGTTTCGTGTTGCACGTCACTTCCTTTCGTCTTGGCTGCACATGCATAATACACAACTTAATTAGTATTACTACTTTATAGCACTCTCGACGAAGACGATGATGCTGTGAATTCACCCTGTTTACCATCCCTCCCCACCTCACTCCACCCCAAACCACCTTAATCCCTTATAGTAGAGAGCACTGAAAATCTAATAATGGCACATTCCATACACGCTTTCCCATTGCCACATTACCATATCAAAAACGACTACGGCTTGTGCATGCCCCACGGGCACAGACAAACCCCCCCAAAGACCCCAACTCCCCGCATTTCACTCGAGCATAACTCAAAAATGCAACGGGGCTTTAGTATACACACATATGTATGTTTGTACAATACATACGTACGAAGTGTGTTGTTTATGAACTTTGAACGTTTTGAACTCGCACTCTCTCTCTGTCAAAAGCTGTCTACAGAAGCTGCAGGAGGTTGTTGCATGATGCTACTCTATGGATTAGTATGGCACTCGGCAGGCTTGAACAGCCCGAGACCATCGACAACTATGTTGAACTTTTTGAAAGCTGTCACAACTAATTTGCATAGATTCGCACACACACACACATGCGAGGGCATCAAATCGAACTTCATGTCTTTGTTGTTGTTGTTGGTGCAGCTAGGACAACAAAGAATCCATCCAGGATGTAAGGCCGCATAACTTTTCTATGTTCCATATTTTTTTTTTCGCCAGCCAGCCTGGACTCTGATTTCGCTTCCAAAATATTCATGGCTTAAAAAAGTTTTTTTTGAACAACTGTGATTTTTTTTCGACTATTAAGCTCTTAAAAGGTTTGAAACTTCAAACAGTTTCAATGAATGTTGATTCATGTTTTGCATATTTTCTTCCCTCTTTTCCTTTCTCATTTATCATACAGCTGATATGCTCTACGTTTTGGGCCAATGCCTTAATGTCTAGACTATGGCGCAAGTTGTTTTCTCTTCTTTTTGTCATATCTTGCAAACCATAACCCAACTGGTTGTTAGTCTCCTGACCTAGGCTTCCACTGTAATTGGCCTAGTCCCAGAACCTTATGCTAATCTTTTCAATAATCGCGTTTTGCCTACCTCGTAGCCCCTTCTCCTTCCCTCCCACTCAAGCACATTTGTGAGTTCGTCCAGCGTTTTATCTTAATTGCCATGCGGCGCCACAAACTGCGATATTCTATCCACTTGGCAAACAAACATTTGCTCGCAGTAAACGTTCGCAATATCCTTCAACTTTGCATAGTATGTATACCCTGTGGAAAGTGAAAGTGGGTAGATGTGTAGATTTATAGGACAATGAAATGATTTTCATTCATTATAAGACATGGAGTTATCATGAAAGGGTATTTTTAAGTTGATCAACATCTAAAAACTTATTTTAAGTGGGTTTTGTTTTATTGTTTATTGTTGACTCTTTCTCATATTTTGTTTGCCTTCGAAAAGCGGTCGGAAATTTATGCATGCTTCAGTTTCTGTTGTTGTATCTCACAACAATATTGTTAACCCTACTTTGTAGGGTATTATGGTGCCATTAAAGAGTTTAATAAAATACATTTGTAGAGAAAGAATAATATTTATAGTTTTTCTGAACGGTATGTGTATTTTTGATATCCCTAAAAAGTGAACTTAAAAATGTGTTTTTTTTTTCAAAAGAACCGCCATGTAATTCACAACTGATTCTAGCTCATTCAGCATGGCCTAAAAGCGCATAAAAGTATGCCAAAAACAAACACATTTCCAAAACAACTGCCTTGTAATTCACAACTGATTCTAGCTCTGCCAGCATGGCTTGGAGCTTGCAATAATTCTAATAAAAATAATATTTCTAATAATTCGCAACTGATTCTAGCTCAGACAGCATTGCCTAAAATCTCTCAAAAGTATACCATGAAAATAATAAAATATTATAAATAGATAATGTAAAATGTTCAGTAATCATCTGATTTAAATTTAATTTCATTGAGCGTAAAATGATAAAAATAAATAAATATTTAAGCTAGCATATGTTATCAAAGCAACTAAAACACATAAAGAACTTAAACTTTTACACAAATGTCATTAAATTTGCACACAAACACAAATGTTTTTCATATTTTTTTAATTATAGAGTATTTAATGCTCCACACTTTATATGATAACTCTGCGTTCTCGTGTTTTCTATCTTTATTGTTTTGCTCGCTGTTGGCAATGTCCTTGGGCCTGCATAAATTCATGCGAGCCCTGACTAATTCCTCTAAGTGTTTTATTATCCGTTGCGTGTTTCTTTGTTGTTTTTGTTGCTGCTGTTACTGCTGCTGCTGCTGCTGTTGCAGCTTGTTTGTGTTAATTTGACATGATTATGTCAGAATGTTTGACAACTTGTCATATGGCGCATAAAACGAAACGAAGAAACACATTTTGCTGTAGCTTAAACATTGCTTGCAACTTTCTTGTCTTGAGACAGAACCAACACTCTCCACCCCCACCCACGACCCTCCCTTCCGCCGTTCATCGCTTTTGGGCTGGCGGCGTCCTTGAAGCAAGCGTCACACAACGGAAACGAAAGCACATGCCAGGCCAAAAAGTTTTACTTCCCATTTTTTTTCGCTTTTTCTTTTTCTTCTTCTTTTCTGTTCTATTTCGTTTGCTTTCTTTAGCGTTATTCTTGTGGCAAATTCATTAATAACATTTGTTCAGCAACATTATGTTACCCTCATCGTCCCCTCCCTCTCTCTCTCTCTGTCGGGCTCAGTCTCTGCGTGTCCGTGTCTAGAAATATTGTTAAAATGGCGTAAAATTGCCAGCTTTCGGGGCGTCAGTTTAGTGACACGCGTCATGGGCGTCCTTGCAGACACTTTGGCGGCAAAAAAAAAAAAAAAGAAGAAGTGTAAGATGATGATGAAAAAAAATGTGTCGCAAATTAACCTTTTGACATCTGAGCCCCAAAGCGTTGATGATAAATGAACTGCGCCAAAGTAGAGAGGCAATAAAGTTAGCTTTGCCAAATAGATTTTAAGTAATTTTTACAATTTTCATATACTCAAACATATATCTTCTTCTCTTTAATTTTGTTTGCAGAACAAGTGAACAGTCTGCTGGTGTTGCTGGTGGTGGCGTTGCAGCTGGCGTTGCCACGCCTCTTACGGAGAAAACCGAATCGGTTGTCTCTGCAGTTTGCAACAAAATAAACAACATCAACAACAATAACAACAGCGGCGGCAACAACAATGCTGCACAACAGTCACAAAAATCTCAGCTGCAACAAAATCAAAATCAAAATCATCAACCACAATCGAACAACAACAACAACAGCAACAAATTAAATGGCCAATCAAATCTCAGCACAAACAACAATATGACGCCCAACAGCCAACAATTGGATGCCAAAACTATTGATAGTCGACGCAGCAGCAGCCTTGAACCCGAGGATGCCGACGATGTTGTCGATCTGGCCCATGGCGGCGCCTTCGATGATGATATGCAGGCATTGCTGCCCAAATGCACACGACGCTCAAGAGATGAGCTCAGTCAGGTGAGTTAAAAGAGAAATATATATGAAAGATTGGGGAAGTTATGGTAGCAAGATAATAGTTTTTACTCTTCGAACGTTGTATCGAATACCAAAAATCGGAGTGAAAAAGCGATAAACTACCTACGAAATATATAATACGTTTATCTATTGAACGTACATAATATTTAGAAACAGAATCGATAAAGAAGAATAGGAAATTTTGGAACCTTTAAGCATATCGTGTTTTCTACATATTTCAATTCCAAAAATCAAGTCAAACAATCTGTAACCTGCGAAAAGATACTGTTAGAAATAAACTTAAGGTTATTTGGGAGACGTTGAACTTTATTTGCATGCATTTCATACTTGTTTAACTGTATTCCATCCCAAAGATTATACACTTGTCATTTAATTGGAAAACACTCAACACTCAGAGTTGGGGTTATAATATTGTGTGAACAACTGTTGAGCATATTGATGAGTCTAGTCGTTTGTGTTTATTTGTCACACTACTATTCATAATGGTTTGCCATTCTGATCCAATCAGAGCCAAGTAGGCACAGCTTGGGGGCAGAGCAAAGCCACACAAAGTCAGTCTGTGGTGGCACAGTAAGTGGCAATTACGCAAGCTGCCAAAGGAGTTGCTCCTTTTGTTCATTCATTTTTTTCTGTTTTGTGCTTTTCGTCCTCTTTGTATGTGTGTGTGGCACTCATTCATTCATAATTTGCTACGTGTTGCCATGCCAGCCATAATCATAATGCTACTGCTGCTGCTGCTGCTTCTGGTTGTGGCCATAAACTGTGCATCAAATGATGCCCATTGCCAGAAGACAGAAATAAAAATTACAATACACGACGGTTCCCTCGTCTGGATCCCCATCATTATTATGCCATCATTATTTACATGCATTCGTGCGTGCCGCTGCTGTCCTGGCATTCTTCATTAATAACAGCGAATCCTTTCAGCCCGGTGCCATCAACATCATCATTAAAAGCAACGCCTTGTTCCTAATGCACAGGACAGGAAATTACAGATAAGGCGCCGCCTTTTACTATATGAATAATGAGAAACACTTTACACAAAACTCTTTTTGACAAGTCAATTTACTAGTTAATTTGATATGCCAAACCAACCCAGACCCCAGGCCTCTGATCCCTCCGACACAAAATCCACAATCCGAAACGCGTTCATGCGTAAAGTTTTGTGCTGCATGCTGCATACACTTCATCTACTGTCTTTAATTGCTTAATAATGTGTTAGACTGCCGGCATATTGCAGCTGTTGCCAAGCTTCATTCGCATGCGTTTTGCAAGGTTGCCAAATTGCAATTACCGTTAAAAAAAGAAATAACATTGGATTTTTATATACTTTAGTTCGTTAGCTTAACTGCTCTCGAGCTCTTCAATTTCAAATTGATAGCATTTCTAATGAAAGCTCTCTCTTATTGCAATGTTGCCAATTTTCTTGTCTTATATTAGACAACGTAATAAATGTATTCGCTGTTTGCACTAGCAACATACAATTTTAATATTTATGTGAATATCCTTGCTATGCCATCCTTTCGATGGTTTCTTGTAAGACTTCATTTGCGTTCAAGCATATAATCTACCCTTATTTGCTGCAAATAACTATGCAACGTTGCCAATTTTCACATGCGCTGCAAAGTAGGCAACACTTATGGAGTGTATTTAAGAACAACCATTTCTTAAGCAACGTCTTTGTGTCGTCTCTGTCTCTGTCCAAGTTCAAAGTCAAAAACCAAATGAGAACTTACACGCTATTAAGTTTCCATACACATATACGAATGTCCTGTGTGTGTGCCGGACAGAAAGAGGAGTGTACATAAAACCGAACTGGGCAAACCACAAACGAGTGGGCTGTCTGGACCGCTTTGCGGAATGCAAAAAACCCTTCAACAAACTGCTGCTCACAACACATGTTCACATTTTAATTTGTGTTGCATTTCCTGTTGCATTTGCCTAACGGCAAACCGACAGACGACACACACAGGACACATTGAGTGGTTGCAAGTGGCAAGGAGAAACATCTTCGTTGTCTCGACATCGGCATAAAATATTGATTTCAATGGGCTTCTACAACACACACTCTTATTGACCAGTGGCACAGCTGTGGCCAACAATTTCCTTTTGGCGCATTTCGGCCATTTATGAATATTCAATATAAAAAAAAACAACAAGGAAAACAACGAGAACAACAACAATCGTTGGGCGATAAAAGTGTCTGCTGTAAACTGCTGTGATGCTTGCCGCCGGGAACGGGGCGTTGCCATAACCACAGACAGCTTCAACACATGAGCCTCGCTTGCTGCCGCATGCCACATGCCACACTGCGCCTGCCTCCATCTAAACGTCTGTCTGGCAGTGCAAAGTTTTTATCGCCCGCCTGGCGATCAGGCATGGTTTGAGTTGCGTTCAACTTTATTACTTTTATTATGCTTCAACCCTGCTGGCATTTTGCCCATGCTATCGCCAAAAGTCCATAAACAACTTTCGAGTCTAATCTGCAGCCACGGGCCATGTTCATGTCCATGTCCATCTCCATGACCACGTCCATGTCCAGGTGCACGTGTACTAATTGCAGCGGTATTAGTGGCGCTTTGTCAGCGGCTTATAGTCATGGCAGCGCCCCACCGCCCCCTTTGCCACGCCTTTTTGCCATGTTTTCTTTTTTCGGTCAGCTTTTAGTTGAGCTTGTCATGTCAGTCGTCCCATGTACTACACATGCTTTGAAAGACTGACTTCTAACGTCCTTTTTTTTTGCCTTTCGCTGTCCAGCCAACATGTTTGCCGATGCCAGCCGCACGATATGAAAGCGAAGCAGACAGGACGCAGCTAAACCGCAGGATGCTGATGTGACACAGCTTTAAAGTCCCTCTAATGAACTGTGTGTGTGCGTGTGTGGTAAACCTTAAAAAACTATAGAGGAAATTGTGTGTGTGTGTGTGTGTTATGCCTTTTTCCGAGCTAACTCTTAAGTTTGTCACTCCAATTGGATTTGGAGTTTGGTGGCGAGTGTTGTCCTGCATTAGTTGTTGGTTGCCATCATCCTCCCCAAAAAAGAAACGCCCAGCTCCTTGGCACATCCTTGATGCGCCTAATGGCTGTGACTTTTTGACAGCAATGGCCAAGTGTCCGGTGTCCGGTCTTGTGTCCTTTTTTCTGCATCCTTACTGCCCCCCCTAAAAAAGACAAGAAACATTTGTCTGTGTCTCGCCGGTGGCCAGTGGCCACTTTTATGGTCAAAGATTTTATGTGCAGCTTATTACTTTGGCTTTGTCGTCAATGTTGATTGTATTAGCTGGGATAAATATCCTTATTGCTAGATTATGGTTATATGTAGTTTTTCTTCTTTTTCTATTCATCTTTTGCAGCTGCAGCCTATGTAAATTGTTATGGCGTACCGTTGCCAAACTTCATGCAACAGCGTTGCCAATTTTCACTCTGTCTTTTCTCTGCATTCCAATAATGCCAAACTTTACAGCCTATTTTTTACTGCTTGCAAAGTGTAAGGGGAAGGGCTGCTCATTTTCTATGCACAACGTTGCCAGACTTCACTAAAGCGCTGTTAATTATGCATTCATAGTGCGACTGGCCACATAACAAATCGACAGCATGTCAACATCACGCTTCAATTAGCCAGCATCGGCATCAGCATCATCACAGCCTTTGAGCCTCTACTCCACATCTTTCTCTCCCTTGGACAGCGTCCTCTTTGGCACTGCCTACTCTGGTCACACTACAAACTAGAAGCACGCAGACAGACAGAACGCAATGGCAATGACAAAAACCATTGGCACAAGGCGCACATATGTCACCATCAAGCAAATGTTTCACTGTCTGTCCTCAGTTTTCAAATTCTGTTGCTATTTATGTAGTTGTTGCTGCTGTTGCTTTTGTCGCAGTTGTTGCCATTGCGGTTTTTTGGCTGCCACTGCCACTGTTGCCTGCCATTAAATGTAATTCTCTGTGGTTTTTATGGTTTTTTAAAACATTCAACAACATTTTACGTGGCTGCTATTTATCTTTTATTTCGGCACTCACTTCGCCCCTTTTCCCCACTATCCCCCTTACCCACAAAACTCGAAAGTTTTGTTTTTTTGCTCCAGCTTGTGTCATGTCCCTTGCCGTGTCGCCTTGCACGTTCGTTTGTTGTTGCTGCTGCTGCTGTTGCTGCTGCTTTGCGTCAGGCAATAATTCAGTCTCGAGTGCAATTTGGCGACTGTGCACACACATACACACACACACGTAGGTACATAGAAGCGCACACAAACACACATGGAAGCACATGCTTTATCTCGCTCACCTTTTGTCAAACTATTAGCGCAACGGCAGCAAAAAATATAGAAATCCACAAAGCACAGGGGTCTTAAATTTTCAGGACTACCTAGATAAATATAATGTACCCCCTATAAGGAATGCAAGAGATTAAAATTGAAATTATTTAGATAAATGATATTTTTATGGTCTTAATAGCTTAGAAACCATTAACGAATTGAACTTTGAATCAAGTTCATGTATTTAATATTAAATTATAGGTTTTTGGGATTCCCTAAAACTGAACCAAATTGTTTTTACATATAAAATTGCAAGTTTTTAATGAAACAATTCCATTTTAACTGCCCCACACGCTTTTCTTAAATGCCTTAGACTAATTGGCAAGACTTTGCTGCAGGGGTAAGAAGATGGTTAGTTAGATAGGTGGTAGTTGGTGATTTTCATTTTCAGCCGCCTGAAACGGAAGTCAACTTACTTTCGTTGTCTGTGCTTGCAACAACGTCTGCAACTTGTGTGTGTCTGTGTCTCACTGTCTGCTGCTTCCTGACCCTGAAATGTCTGCAAAAGAAAGATTCACTGCTTTCAACTGTTCCGGTTGCTCCAGCTCCATCTGCTGCTGTTGCTGTTTGTCTGGCCGCGTCGCTTGGCTGGCCATTGTGTTGTGTGTGTGTTGCAACAAGCACCAAAGCGAGGCACAAACATTTTAAAGTCGTCTCGCGACTGTTTGCTTTACATTACGCGCATAGACCAGCTACACTCCCCCCTTTCTTTTTGCTGCTGCTGCTGTCTTTTGGCCAAAATCAAACACATTTTGCTGGCACACATGCGACCAGGAAGTAGCAAACAGCAGCAGCAGCAGCAGTTGTGGCAGCCGTGGCAGCAACCCCCAGTGGCACTTGAAAATGCAGTCAGGCTACTTATAAAGCTTTTGCCTCGAGTATTTTTACTTCTTTAACGTCAGGGGGTTGCTGTATGTATGTATGTATGTATGTGTGTTCTCTCTCTCTCGGTGCAAATCTGTAAACAAATGAGAGACGAGGCTAACTTAATAAGTAACGCATTATTGCTGACTGCCTTTCACTCTACAATAGTTTTATCATCGTGCAGCACAACAACAACAACAATGAACAGGAAAAAAAGGACTCGTCGCCTTAATAAGCAATACTTAAGACTTAATGCAGGGCATAAAATATGCGCAGCATTTACCTCACATCAGCTTCATGTTGGCGCAGTTCAGTTTCAAGGGGGTTATCGGGGGGCTAAAAGGGGGGCTGGTGGGTTTGTGCCACAACATAAGGGTTGTCCCGTTTGCAACCGCAACCCTGGCAACTGTTTTGCTTTGGTTTTCCTTTTTTTTTCTTTTTCTGCGCTGTGATTTTTGATTTAAGCATAATTTTGCAACATTCTTTCGACGCTGTGGGCTTGGCGGGACGTCCTGTATTACTATCCTGCCAGTGTCCTGCTGTGTGTGCTGTGCTTTGAAATATTTCAAACATTTCTTCAAGGGATTTGCGCAATTTTCCCTTTTTTTTTATTCGCCATTTTTATTCAGTCTGTCTCGTCGCTTCTTTTGCATTTAAATGCTTGGCAAATAAACAGGCAACGATTTTATTTTTTGCCATTTGCATTTCTTTTCGATTGCGTTTCCTTGTTTTCAGATATTCTTTCGTTTTCTTTACGCTCAACTCATTTCCGACGCGTGACAACGCTGCGTATGATTAATGCCAGGCAACAGCAACAGCTACAGAAAAAAAGGTCACCATCAGGATGATGAAACCCGTTTAATAAATGACATCAAAAATTAAAATTCGCTGCTGGCGCGCGTAAATCAAATTTCTATTAACACCCAGATACCAGAGATCGCAATAGATATGTCTATATACATTTATATACTGCAAAGGTGTGTGTGTGTGTGTGTGTGTGTGTATGTTTGTGCCTGGGCAACCTAATTTGACAGTCGGCCAGAAATAACTCAATTAGTGACGCGACCCTTTTGGCCAAGCTACAACTTTTAACAAGACCCAAGCGCAAAAACCAAGAAAAAATATCCTATAGATATACAGACAAAACACAAAAAAGTACAACCCTATCCATGACGTTGTTAGCGGTAACGAGTGAACGAGTGTTGTTGTGGCATGAGGCAACTTGTAGCCGGCCACTTGACTCACAGTGCTGGTGGTGGCATGCGGCTTCTGAAGTAGCAACTGCTACCCAGCTTATTTTTCGAATCGTTTTTATACCCTGCTTTTCGAAGTTTATTATTTTGAAACCCTTTTTAATAAAGTTCATAGAAAAATACTTTAAACTAATAAAAGTTTTGGGAAAACTCCAAACATTTTAACTATTTTTAACGTATTTTAACATTAAACCATATAAAATACCCAAAATGTTGAGGGTATTTTAACAAGTTAGCAATTTTGCTGCATCTAAACCCAAGTAAATATATTTGTTTGTGTTTGTACAATTTGGAAAATCTCTTCTGTTTGTTTTTTTTTGTTTGTGCATTTACATAAGCTGGCTTCGTTTGGCCGTGTTTGTTGCCTTGGCATCAATTTGGCATCACTTACAGTTGGCAAACATCCATCAACAGCGCTGGCATCATTACGCATCAAATAAGAGGGGTGCATGCGCCAAACCCCCACACCCCAAGCGCACCGCTCACCCCGTATTATCGCATGCTTCTCCATTAGGCATAGCACCCTGGCTGCATTTTTGAAACGTTAAAGCGGGCGCATAAAAGTATGCTATGGCAATGCGAGAGGCCTCGCCTCCGCCAGGAATGAAATGTAGACTCGAACTTCAAAAGACCGCCCACGGCAATTTTCAATTAAAAACGCCTACGCGAGTGCTGTGCACAACATTTTCTTATTTTTTTTTTTGCGTTTGCCTTCTGTAAGAATGCTGCTTGGGTAGATACCCAAACACATGGTTGGATGGTTCTCTCTGTTTCGTTGGGTTGGAATGATGATGATGATGCCTGCGGGCACTTTTTAAAGTTGTGCCCAAATATTTTGTGTTGATGGGATGACATGAGATTGCACTCAAGATTTAACAATGTGTGTGTGTGTGCGGGGCCATAATATGGCCAAGAGCTATATGTCAGGCAGGCAGGAGAAGACAGGAAAGGACAGGAAACAGCAGTTACAACACTGCGTTTGTCAAGCGTCATAGAAAACAGATCCTTCAGCCCTAGCTCTTTCGATGACAGCCAGCGTTGGAGTAGAGTGCTTGAGAGTGCACCTAAAATGCGGTCGAGTTGATTTGACGTTGTTGTTGCTTCTTCAAATGCATTTAAGGTCTTTACAAGAAATAAGGCTTAAAGTTGCAATAAGTTAAAGTTATTCTTCTCTTGCTATTCTTAGTTTTTGAATCATCTCCCATCCATTCCTACCCACAAAACTGTATTAAAAGCTTAAAATTCCCAGGCAATCTGAAACTACCCAAAACGTAGATACATATCTTAAGCTATAATCAACTGCTGTTAGGCGCAAAACTTGCATTTACATATTTACACGATTAATTATGTAAGCTATAAACGATAACTAACTCTATATATTTCATTTTATCTGTGATCCTTGCAGTCACGCACATCTCTCGTCTCCAGCTCGGAGGGCGGCATACTCGCCGAGGGCGAAACATCCAGTGAGGAGAGCTCTCGCGATTCCAGCGACAATTCGCCGCCATGTGATTTGGGACTGATGGAACGATTGTTGCTAACGCATCCAATGTGGTTTTTGCCGGGCATACAGCGTTCCGGTGCCGTTCACTTGCTGCAGGGCAAGGAGGAAGGGGTGAGTGTTAATAATAATTATGCTGGCGTTTGCATATACATAAGTGTCTATATGAGTATAAATAAACAAATGCGGCAGCCGCCGCCGCTGTTGCTGCGAAATTAAATCAGCAAACACATTGAACCACAACAATTTGCACACAATTTACAATTTACAACCCAAAAGCAGAAACAAACAATAGCGAAAAAAAAGTGTTGCATACAAACGTGCGCATTTGCATATACAAATTGCAATCAATTAACGTAAATCTGAAATGTGAGTAGACAAAATTTGTATGGGAAAGAGCGGCTGGGATGGGATTTGTGGTGCGTATCGTGGACAAATACATATATATATGTATATGGTACACTGATTCATTAATATGACGACAGCGACAACAATGCCAAGCCCTTTTAATTGTATAAATGTATACATAGAAAGATAAACAAAGAAATGTTGCTAGCTGGTTGGTTGACTGGTTGGCAACACTGGACAAGCGAACAAGGATGCAAAAGGACTCGCCTTGCAAATATTCATTGAAATTTATCTGAAACGCCAGACGCCAAAAGGGGGGCTAAAGGCACCATGACAAAAGGCGACGAGAAAGACAAAAGCCAACGAAATGGGAATATTCGCATTCACGTGTCGCTTTTGGTTTGGGTGCTGGTCATTTTGTGATTCCAAGGCGCTTTGCATAGACAATTGAAATTACAACACAAGTATAAGCGGGGGGCGGGGCAAAGTGAAAATACACGCCCAACAAATTGTACACAGATTCAATAAGTTACCAAGGTCTGCCCCGCCCCGCCCCGCACTGCTGCTGCTGCTGTATTGTCCTTCTTCAGCAATTATCACGTGTACAGCGAGACAGAGAGAAAAATGGATCTTCGTGGCCAGACAGAGGCTGGACTAGCTGGCTGGGATAAGAGACAAAGTATATAGATTGAATGAAATGCTACATCGAATCGCTCGAATGCCAACTAAATTGCAAGCCATTTATTTAGCCCAAAGGCAAGCGAAGGCAAATTGTATATAACATTGTTATATGTACATAAGACAAAGGCATCAAACATGTGTACATTATATATAAGGACCTTATTAGCATTAGAACAACCTTAACTTCAAATAATGTTGTTCATAATTCAATTACCTTTTGCCACATAATTGAATTACATCAAAATCCAAATATCAATGCATGAAGTTTCGATTCGAGTGAAGTCTGTTGCATGTTGCAAGTTCTTAAATCATGCAACGCAAAACTTTCTTTGAATGGCCAAAAAATTTTAAAATTTCGTTGAACACTCTGAATATTGAACATGGCACGCGACGTCAGGTCCTTAAGGGCGGCTAAAAGCAAAGGCAAAAAAGTGAAAAGCGTTTTTTCAGCTCGGCAATTTTCAATTGTCGAATGCGTCGCAACAATGGAGCATTGATTGCAGCACTGTACACAAGACGAGGAGGGGGGGCGGGGAAGCTAAACTTTTTTGCCAACTGCTGTGACTTTCTGTCTATCTCTCTCTCTGCCTTGTTCTTCCCTTGTTCTTCACTTTATCACTCTCGTTTTTCTTTGTATTTTGCCTATTGAATCGCTAATTGCATCCGGCTTTGGCAATTACACGCGCCACCCGCCACCCAAACCACCCACCCGCCAGCCCCGCACCACACTTTGTTGCCCCATTAGTTAGTGGCAGGTTCTTGTGGAACGCATTTGTTTATGCGTTTAATAAAAATGTATTTGCATAATTGAAATTGAAACGCAGCCGTTTGCAAGTGGCTCCAAAACCACACATATCCACAGCAACACCACCCCGATCCTCTCCTTTCCCCTACCCCTTACCGAGTCTATTGAATCTGACCCTCTGTGTAAACTGCATTGGTAAATGTTTGTAATTAAAAATCAATCAATATGTTTGAGCTACGAATGCGGCTGCCCATTTGTGGCAACACATGTGGCTGCAACAACAACAACAACCACATGCTTTTGTTTTTTTTTTCCTGCTTTTGGTCCATTTGCCTGCCTGGTATTTTAATTACTTGTTTTGCCTGCTATCCTGCGTTTCCATCTGTCGATTTCCTTCTTTCTTTCCATGCGTTTTTTTTTTCCTCTTTGGCTCCATCAATCATAAACTGTGCAGGAAGCAAAGGGGGGGAGGGAGAGAGGTTGGAAAACTGAAACCTGGACTGGCCAGGGCCTGCCTGGATCTGGTCACATGTGCGTGCAGTTTGTTGTTGTTGTTCTTATTTCCTGTTTTTATGCCCTATGAATTGGACACTAAAAGGATAATATGTATACGTATGGGTGTATATATGTATGTATGTCTGTGTGCTATGTATAAAAGCTTTATTAAGCACATATGTATTTGTATGTGGTATGCATAGTGCTTAAATTTTCAGTAGTTTTCATGAAAATTAAAATTTAGATCATATTTATCATGAAAATTTGTCGAAAACATCAAAGATTTTATATTTTTGAGATGATTTCGTATTTGAATTTAAGTTAAGTTTTCTCCGAAATATTAAAAACAATTTTTTTTTTTTTGGCATTTGATGCCTGTATTAAGAAGTTTAAACATATTTTCATTTAAATTCTTTTCAAAATCAACAATAACAATTTTTTTTGCTTTATCTTAACATTATATGCATCAAAGAGTATCTACTAGTCGTACGCTCTTCATCATCTCTAACTTTCTTTTTTTTCTGTTGTCCGCCATTTGGCGTCACGGGCTTGTTATGCTGACCACAAAATGTAATTAGCAGCAAATGGTGAATGTTAAATGATGTTCATGTTGATAAAGGTGTTTGCTGTGTGTGTGTGTGTGCGCGAGATGTGGCTTGTAGTTTTTGGGGCCAAGTTTAGCTGCGGAACGTATTAGCCGCATTTTCAGTGGGTGAAACTTGGCCGGAGAAAAAGCAAAAATTGCAATTCTCTTACTTTTGTGCTGTGTTTGTGGTTAATGCCAGCGCACCACATGACGTATGCGCAATATTCAACTAGTCTGCATTTTTTGCATTTCTATTTGTAATCGCTTTTGAGTGCATTTGATTTATGCATTCACTTCAATTGCGAGCCCAAAATGAACTTGTTAAGCTGCAGCTAACGCCAAATGCATGGACAGCACCCGCGTCCCCCCTAACCCCTTTTGGGCATTTGGCTGCTTAAATGGCCAATAGACAGGCGGACAAAGCAATCAAATTGAATTTTTTTGCCACTGACCAAAGAACATGATTTTTTTTTTTATTGTGTTTTTGGGCTTTGTGTCCTTTCGTCATGTGTGTGTGTGTTCAATGTCAAGCGACTACAACTAAAGGGTGTGTGTGTGTGTGGCAAGGGCTGGGAAAAGGGGGCGAGTCAGCTAACATGGCAAAAAGTCAGTATTTGGCTAACAACAGAAGAAAAAAAAAGGTGAACAGCAACAGAAATGAAAGAAACAGTAACAGCAGAAACAACAACAACAACAACAACAACAGCAGCCACAGCCACATAGGCGCAGACAGTTTTTATTTATCACCCGCAGTGCAGAGGGAGAAAGGGTAAAAGGGAGCAAAAAGGGGGGTATTGGAGGCAAAAACCAATGAATGGTTTGAGTATGCCATCAACAACAGGCGAGAGTCACAGCCGCCACAGCTGATGAACGATAAGGCCGCAGACAGCTGCAGTGTGAGTGTGCGTGTGTGTGTGTGTGTGTGTGTGTGTAAGTAGAGACATTCACACATTGGGGGTAAGTCCAGATGACAACCAAAGCCAGAAAGGGTTGCTACAAACGATACCATTGAAACAGAACATTGAAACAGAACGAAGAGACAGATCGAGAGCCCATAAGCATAAGTAGGGAGTGAGGGAGAAACAACAGCAGCAGCGGGAGGCGGCAATCATAAGTTGCATAGTTAACATACCATAAACACTGCTGGATAGTTGCCAACATTAAACACAGAAAAAAAAACACAATAATCATGGAGTGAGACAATTGGCATCAACTATCATATATGAAATAAGAGCAACAATAACAACTCAACTTTCTACATGTCTACTGCTCGTGTTTGAATAAGTTTGTTTCTTAGTTAAAGCTATGGATTTTAAACACTTGAAGAATTCTTTCTATCTTTATATACTCTTTTGCGTAGTTTGAAACACTCTAAAAATGTTCAACATAATTATTTCTTGCCCTCTGAGTGTCCGAATGCATATTTTAGGCCTTGGCATATGACTGGTGAACAAATATTCGTTTAGGTTTTTTAATTATATTCCAAATGCTGAGACCTCAACACTCATATGAAATGTTTCTTCATGTCAAGTTACATAAAAATTACAATTTTCAAAGTTCTCCAACGCTTAGTTGAACTTCAACTCAAACTAACTAAAATTTAACCATTGCCATAATACATACCATCAAAGCTTTAAATATTAAATTTTCAATTAAAATGTTTGAAAGTGCTTTCAATCACTTAAATGCTTGCCACACGTGGCGAATGCGCAACGTGGCACATGCAATGAGCGAGTTAGCAATAGGAGGGGAAGAAGAGAGAACTGTCTGAATGCATTTTGGCTATGCTCGTTAAACAAGCAACAACAACAACATGTTGCAACAGCAACATTGGCGACACATTGTGCTAATGAATTATTAACAAAAATTATAATTGAAAGCCGTTTGGCAAATGAGTTTAATGCACTTGCCACAGCACCCACATAACAAAGCAGCCAGCACTGTATGTGTGTGTGAGTGTGAGTGTGAGTGTGTGTGGGTGTATATGTATGTGCGTCCGACATAGCCAATGATGAAAAGGCGAAATTAAAAACCGAAAGCCCCATGAACGTTACCGAACGGAAATCAAGGGAAATCAGCTTAAGGCACACACATACACGCACGTTCAAGTGGGTGGGGCAAGGGGAAGGGGGGAGGAGAGGGTACATGAACTGGCTGCTGACTCTTGAACTGAGCAACGAAAGCCGCTTAGCGGCCAAACGCAACGGTATAAGGGTGCTGCATGGCGGGGGCAAGAGGTCAAGCCAAGTGGACAATGCGGGCATAGCATAAAGAGGCAAATGAGAAGGCAGAAAAGAGGATTCAACCAAACCAAGTGACAACAGAAACCAACAGAAAAGACGAGAGACAGAGAGAGAGAGAGGGTGAGCAAATGGGATCTCTGGGTTGTCCATTGTTGGACTTTGGCTTCAAATTCAATTTGCTATGCAAAGAAAGCGAGAAACGCAAGTAAAACAAAAACAAAAACAAAAAAAAAGCGAATGAAATAAACTAAAATACACAAAGAAATGAATGTCAATGTGAAATGCAAATGCTAAAAAAGCGTCGTGAGGGTTGGTAACACATCCCGTTTCCATGCCACATGCCACACACAAATCGCCAGTCTCGCTGCTCACATTACCAATTTGAATAAAATATGAGATTTTTATTATACTTATAATGAAGGATGGTGTAGGGAAATTCAGGACGCGAGTCCCTTTTACACTTAATGCCCAGCATCTGCGGCTGCGGTCGCCTTTCATTTTGTGTTTTTTTTTTTTTTTTGTTTTTTAATGGCTGGGCCAATGGCTTGATAATAGAGGTCCAGTTCTGTTGCTTGTTGTTGTTGCACAGTTGGAATCGTTACTTGGCATAATTTCATTACATTTATGCAGTTTGCTGTTGCTTTTGCTGTTGTTGGTCTCTTATCCGATTGCTCCCTCTTTGATGCCTAACCACACAAACCGCCGACACTCATTAGGCGGCTGCGTGTCTCCCTTAGGGCTCTGTCACTGTCTGGTGTTAAATTGCTGCTTGAAGAGAGAGGGAGAGACAGCGTCATCAGCAGCAACAGCAACCCCCTTTGTTCTCTGTTGGGGGCAAAGGGAATAGCTATAGAGTTGAGTTTCAAATGTTATGCAAATTTTATGTCTTGGACATTGTGCGCTTTGTTTTGGAAAGTTAGTTTAGCGCCGCGCCTAAGTGCACGCAACACTTTTGTTAACCGTTTAGTTTTTCGCCTTATTTATGTGCATATTTATAGCAAGCAGCCTGTGACATAGAGCAAAAGTGTGTTTTCGCCTTGCTTTGTTCGATTGAATAACCTTAAAGCCTTACCACAACAAGCACATTGATAAGGTTGCCAGTTGGAATGTTTTCTCACAACCCAAAAAATGTTACAAATCAATTTGTGTCCATCTCATTGCAAATTCCAAGCTGTCTTTCACACACCACATCACAGAACACAAACCTGAGCAACTGATAAGCCTTGCAGCAATCGCTTGGAATGTTTTAGTTGGCCGATGCTGCAATGCAACCGGAGGCCATTAAGTTGTCAAGATTTGATGTCAAGCATTTTGATGTGATAGACATGAAGCAAAACCGAAACAGAGATAGAGGATGGCAAAGGGTGTGTCAGTTGAAGGATGTGCATGTGTATAAAATACATCTCTTGAAGCATGATTTGATGATTATAGACTAGACTTGGCGCTCGAACGAGCGCAACGACGAGTCTATTTGCGGGCCAAAACTTGATTACGACATATACCAATAGTCGCCATTTGTAAACCAGGCACCAACAAAAAGGGCTGCACTTTCGATTCATGGGCCAGAGACCGCAAATTCAGGCAGACAGCAGACAGCAGCAGCTGCAACACGTATTGCGCAAATAGTGATGGAACGGCAATAGCAACACTTTTGGACCCTGCGGCCTACAGGGTGCAGGGTGCCAACAAATAAAAAGGGGTGACGAGGACAAGGGGACAGCGCTAAACCCAAAGGGCAAACGACGAAAATAGTATAGTCGAGAAATGGAAACCGGAAATGTTGTTACGTACCCAACCCCCCCATCATTGCCTGTCGCGGTAGAAAAGTGCACTTGCTACCGGAAATGGGCGCAAATGTGACAACGACAAGGACAAGGACACGTTGACAGGGTGGGAAAGTAGGCGAGGGATGAGTGTGGCGGGGGGGGAGTGTGCTATGTGATTTGTGTGTTCTATGCAATAATTTACATGCAATTAAATGCAAAAAGTACACAAACCGAAAAATCGACCAACAAATCACTTTCGCCCGAATAACGCCCTTGAGGCAATTGAGTAGTTCTCAAAGTTGTCTTTGACACTGGCAATATTTCGATATTCATAGTTTAGTGTTGGGTAATAAAAGCTGCAATTTGTCTTCTACATGAAAGTTTCATGACATTATATTATTCATCTGTTAAAATCTTACATTATTGTTATATTGTGCAAACATCAATACAGAGTATCTCATATTCGAGCAAACTTGTTCCGTTCTAGCAACAATCTTAGAAAACGAATAAATGTTGACTTCAAAGGTTAAAAAGTATCATAAATTGTAGATTTTATTTGCAGAGATATTGTTTCTTGGAACACATTTAGTCCCGAGAAATGTTTCCAAATGCTAATGTCACCACACAAGAGACAGACGGAGGGAGGGGCTGGCATTTGAAATGCTTGTTTGTTTCTCGCTGTCACATGCAAAAACATTTAAATTTACGAGACATGGCCACGCCCACTGACCACTGAAACCGTTAAACGTTCCCCCCCGTCTCCGTCTCCTTAGGACTGTATTTTTATTGAGTGTCGAGAAGAGTTGTGAAAAGTGCAAGTGAAATCAGCTTGGGTCTGCAAGATTTTTTGGTTTGATGTGAGAGGGATGGTGGGTGAGTGGTTGGGTGGCACAGGAAACGGGAACGGGAGCAACAGACGACACAGTCAATGAACTGTTAAGTGAAAATGCATTTGGAATTGCAATGGAAGTTAAATGCATTTCTAGGGTTTCCTCGTCTTTCATTCTTTTTGTATCGTCTGAGCGCTTAAAAGCCATTGCACCTGTATATATAAGTATGTCTGCATGCGATGGTGTGTATGTGTGTTTGTGTGTGTTTGCATACACATGTCAATGCAATGAACTGGGCGTGTCAGCACACGCCTACTTTTTAACAATATGGCTGTGTGTTGCCAAAAAGCCAATTGATTGCAACTATTGTTTGAGCTGCTGCTGCAAACAATGCCATTGATTTACATATAATGTATGTATGTGTGTGTGTATGCAACCGTTTGGGAGTATATACATGAACATTCCCTGTAGAAAACACAAAATGTTAACTTGAATATTATTTAACAAACATATATGATCACAAATTAACTCTGCTATTGCTTGTACATTACAGGGTATATTGATATTTAATGTATCGATGCATGCGTCTGTTGCTATTGGTTGACTCTTAAAATGCCGTTACGCCTTTTTATTGTTAACCAGATTCGCTTAAATTTGTCAAGGCGTCAATAAAATGCAGACACACACATACACACATATGTATATATCTCTCTCTCGCTCTTTTGGCTTCATCCTTTGTGCATTATCCTTGGCTTGTCGCTTGTTAAGACATTTTTACGCTCGTTTTTGTCCCTCGCAAATTGCATTTCCGTGACGGGTCAGCACAATTGCCCTCTCCCCTCTCTCAACCCCATAAGCTGACCACATTATTGAATCAGTGTACTACTATAATGCACTATGGGTAATTTGACTACTTTTTGTGGCCAAAATTAATAACTCGCTTATTTTCAAAGATACGGACATGAAACTTTACAAATCGTCATTTCTTACCCATAAATGTATTATGTATAAAAATCTTTTGGATCGGACATCTATATCTTATAGGTGCCATAGGAACAATAGGTGCAAACTTTTTATTTATTAATGAATTTGCATGAAAGTTTGAGAATAGCTTATTCATACGGTTTTGACACAATAATGAAAGTTTCGTCAAAATCGGATGACTATATCCCATAGCTGCCTAGGAAACATCTGTCCAAATTGTTCGACTTTGTTTTTCAACAAAATTGAATGCAACTTTGGATATTGTATGCAACTTTGAACATTTATAACACATTTATTATAGATTAAAACGATAAATTATGATCTTCAGCAGCCACGGCTCGCCACGTAGCAAACAAATCAAAATTTGTGAGTTAGAGGTTATGTCCTAAAAATGGAAATATCTCCATTTGTGGGTAAATGTGGATATTGAGACAACATTCATTTGAACAAGAATTCAATACTCTTCAAGTTGCAAAAGGTTTCAACAATTGGCTGCTTAGTAATTTTTTACAAATTAGATAGCTTACTTTAACACAGAACTATGGGGACATCACGACCGATTTCTACAAAGTACAAAGTACAAAAAGATGGTACAAACCACACTTCTTTTGATTCATATCAAAAGTTTGCTTAAAACGCTGCAGAAATTAAAATATTTGCTTTTTGCGAAGGCTAACAAAACTTAACATTTTCTTGGCACGACAACAGCGTTTGCAACTGCTAGTTTAACAGCTGTTAACTCCGCGGTAAAGCCCTCTAGCGGAATTTCTAAAACGTCACATTGTAGATTGGTCTTCTGTTAATCAGATGCGATATTCAAATTGGAGTTTTATCAACTTTGGAAAAATGGGTTTTGGCCAAAAAAAGTGGTCAAATTACCCATAGTGTAATGTGCTCTTTCAATCTGTATATATGTGTGTGTGCAGCATGCTTTAAACATGAAGAACTTCAAACTCAAACTTCAACTTTCCGAACTGCTTCCATAACAGTTTGTCGTCTGCGTATAATAAAATCAACAGCCAAAAAGTATGCTTTAAAAATAAAAAATAAACATTGCAATGCAGCCAAATCAAATAAACATACTAGATATTTACCCTTGGCCTTCTGCAGCTGCTGCGACTACCACCCAGCTACATAGTCAACCCCCCAACAAATTTTAAACCTCATCATATCAAACAGGAGTTTTTTTTAGTGTGTATATGTGTGTGTGTGTTTGCATGATTCTCTCTTTTCTTTTTTATGCCATCTTCATGATGCTTTTTGCTCATTGCTTTCAACTGCTTATTGAAAATTGTGCACAGAGCTTGCACAGAAATCATAAACAACGCCGCGGGGCGTCCATATTCGTTTCTAAACTCCCAACCCAGGCCCCCAAACTCCATTCCACTTATTTCTTCCTTCTATTCTAAAGCTAGCAAACGCCTCACTATGGGTAATTTGACCACTTTTTTGGCCAAAACCCATTTTTCCAAAGTTGATAAAACTCCAATTTGAATATCGCATCTGATTAACAGAAGACCAATCTACAATGTGACGTTTTAGAAATTCCGCTAGAGGGCTTTACCGCGGAGTTAACAGCTGTTAAACTAGCAGTTGCAAACGCTGTTGTCGTGCCAAGAAAATGTTAAGTTTTGTTAGCCTTCGCAAAAAGCAAATATTTTAATTTCTGCAGCGTTTTAAGCAAACTTTTGATATGAATCAAAAGAAGTGTGGTTTGTACCATCTTTTTGTACTTTGTACTTTGTAGAAATCGGTCGTGATGTCCCCATAGTTCTGTGTTAAAGTAAGCTATCTAATTTGTAAAAAATTACTAAGCAGCCAATTTTTAAGTAGACTTATAAAGTGAGTCGATCCGAGTCGATCGTTGAAACCTTTTGCAACTTGAAGAGTATTGAATTCTTGTTCAAATGAATGTTGTCTCAATATCCACATTTACCCACAAATGGAGATATTTCCATTTTTAGGACATAACCTCTAACTCACAAATTTTGATTTGTTTGCTACGTGGCGAGCCGTGGCTGCTGAAGATCATAATTTATCGTTTTAATCTATAATAAATGTGTTATAAATGTTCAAAGTTGCATACAATATCCAAAGTTGCATTCAATTTTGTTGAAAAACAAAGTCGAACAATTTGGACAGATGTTTCCTAGGCAGCTATGGGATATAGTCATCCGATTTTGACGAAACTTTCATTATTGTGTCAAAACCGTATGAATAAGCTATTCTCAAACTTTCATGCAAATTCATTAATAAATAAAAAGTTTGCACCTATTGTTCCTATGGCACCTATAAGATATAGATGTCCGATCCAAAAGATTTTTATACATAATACATTTATGGGTAAGAAATGACGATTTGTAAAGTTTCATGTCCGTATCTTTGAAAATAAGCGAGTTATTAATTTTGGCCACAAAAAGTAGTCAAATTACCCATAGTGCGCCTCCCGCTTCAGTTGGCATTTATTGAAATCTGAAAGAAAAAAAATATAATTGCATGCTTTTAGGGTTGTTGGGCAAAATTGAAAAGCATACAAATACATAAACGCACAAACACGCACACTCATAAAATGAAATGTATAATTTTTTTTCTTAAGAGAAGAAAGAAAACATTCAAGTTCCTTAAATCATATTCACCTTTGCCAAAAAGGAGCTTAGTTTGTAGAGTATAACCTTCTACATAAAGAAGTTAGGCTTGTAAAGGAGTAGTACAAGTAGTTTATTCAGCTAGGAATCTCTCAAACAATAATCAAAATCCAATTTTAAATATTGATTTGATTGTATCTTGAATATTTACAACATGAACTTTATTGATCTGATCTGTGTAAAACCTTACGTTTACTACAATGAAAGCTTCCTGTGGAAGGGGGAAAAAGTAATTTCTTGTGCGTGACTTTAAGTAAAACGCTCATTATGAAAAGTTTTTGCCTTGGCGATTAACAATCACAAGAAATAAGAAAAGAAAAAAAAAACGGAAGAAGAAACAGGCAAAGAAGGTCCTGGCACAGGCTGTTCCTTCTGGACACCGCTGCTGTTGCCACTTGACCAGATCGGAGTCTGAGTGCTGCCCAAGACACTTGCCACACGACTTCGTTTTGGCTGCGCTTTGTCGCAGCGTCTGCAAAGTTTTGCCAGCCCTATTCTTTGCCCCATACTACTGCTCAAAACAAAAGGACCTATAGACACAGACACACAGACAGACAGACAGACAGAGGGGACATGGGGCGGCGGGGTTGGGGATATAATGCTAAGGCGTTGCATACTTGCAGGCGCCACAGCGTATGGAATACCAATTTATCATTCATCATTGTTTTTGGCGCTTTTAAACGCCATGGAAATCGCGAAATATGGAATAAGAATGAGAAATTTATGTGAGCGCATTTTTAACGCAACATTTAACGCAAAGTGCGAGTGGGGGTGCGGGGTGCGGGGAAAGACGTTGTGAAAAAGGCATCAGTCGCTGATTTACGTGGCAGGGCATTATGACAATGAAGATAAGCTGGAGTGGGAGAAGATTGAGTAAGCTCGCCGAGATTATGCCCTAATCCCCAAGTCTTTGTTTATCAAAAGGCGTTTGTAAATGGGAAGTCTTCAAGAAGAAAGTTTGCGTAGCGATAGTTATGTCACTCCAACTGTTATCGAAAGCTGTTATCGAAAAAAAATTGAGTATTTGATTATTATCGAGAACATCTCCCTTTCTTCTACCATTCATTATATGAAAACATATTTTTTAACCATCTGCTTACTCATGTTCCCTCTCTTTTTCCCCACTCTCCCTTTAGACCTTCATTGTGCGTGGCTCGAGTCAGCCAAATACGATGGCCGTTTCGGTGCGTCTGCCACAGGATACGGGCCCGTATATCGAACACTATCTGATCCAATCGATGGACAACATACTCAGTCTGGAGAGCTCCCGTTTCAAGTTCGGTTCCATTCCAGCGCTCATCGCCCACTATGCACAGTGTTGCGATGAGTTGCCCGTGCAACTGATGCTGCCACGTGTGCTGCGCGAGGCAAACAATCGCAAGAAGCTGTCCTCGCTGGCGCTGTTGGGTCAGGAGTTCTGGAGCTATGCCAGCAGTCCGGCTGTGCTGGGACCGCCCATTGCCACCAAGACCATAACGAGCGTGGAGCAGCAGCTGCTGGATGCCAAATCGCCATTATCGCTGACAGAGACCAGCGGTTTGGGCACAGCAACATTTTTCAGCGACGCGGGTTGCATGGTGGGCAGCAAGCCGCCGGCTGTGGCGCCACCGCAACCCACAACGCTCTTCAGTCCAACGGGCAGTGGTCAACTCTTGGGTTTCTTTAGCCAGGCGGGCACACCTTCGGATACGAACTCGAGCATGAGTTCGTTCTCGACCAGCGGTGGTCAGCACATGCAGCTGTTGAGTCCCAATTCGGTGGATTCGGTCATACTGACCATGTCACCGGTGGATGCGCAGGGCTATCTGCCGGGTGGAGCTGCCTTGGAGCAACAGCAACAACTGCAGGCGGGCAGCAATAATTTGAGCACATTCAAGACGAACTCGGCTAGCATTACGGAACTGGAGCAGGTGCGTCCGCAGCGACCCAAGCCCCCGAACACATTGAATCTCAAGCCGCCGGCGCCACCTATGCGCTGGTCCAAGCCCCATTCACCGGATCAGCTGGGCAACAACAACTTTACGGTGACCACAACGGTCACCTTCTCCATGGAGAACAACAATGGCAATGTAAATGGCAACAGCAATGGCAACAACAGTGTTAAGCCCAATCCTGCACAGTTTGTGGAGGTAACAACGCCAGCGTCCAGCAATCCCTTCAATGCTCTGCTCAACTCACAGGCCAGCACCAGCACGTTCCAGACCTTTGCGAAGCGCATGTCGCCCGAGGGCGAATGCAAGGATACGCTCTCCTCCCAAGGTTCCTCCTCCAATGATAGCCGCTGGCAATCTCAATCCCAAACACACTCTCAATCCAGCCGCGACTCAAGTCACAGCCAGCGCAAGATGCTCTCCCCAATGACGCCCAATGGCATTGCCGGTGGTGCTCTGCCCAACATAACCAACAGCAGCAGCAGTCACAGCAGCAAATCACGGAAATCGCGTATACGCAAGGAGTCCAAGCACTATCAGGAGTCGGACATACTGGAGAGTCCGCCGGCACAGTACTGTGCCAGTGCACTTAGCGATAAGATCAGTGACTATGAGGATGTCTGGTCACATGATCCCAGCGATCGTGCCAGTCTTCTGACCAGCTTCAAACCGGGCCTCGATCATGGTGGTGGTGGCGTACTAAATCGACGACCCGATCTGTTAGCCGAGACACGTAAGTATATTCAGAAAGCTAAGTGTTATCGATGTTATCGATACTTTCTGATTAAAAAATTTCATTGGATTGGGTTAAGGGATCAAACATTCCAAAAAATCGGAGGTATCAATAGATTATCGATTAATCTTATAAAATCAATCGATTTTGTATATTATCTTATATCATATCGCTCTGTTAGCCGAGACACGTAAGTGTTCCTAAGACGTATTTACGTGTTATCGATGCTATCAATACCTTTTGGTTCATCATTTTCATTCGATTGGGTTAAGGGATCAAACATTTCAAATACATAATCGGCAGTGTCGATAATTTATCGATTAATCCTATAAAATCAATCAACTTTGTATCTTATTTCATATCTTATCGATCTGTTAGCCGAGACACGTTAGTTTTCCTAAGACGTATTTAAGTGTTATCGATGTTATCGATATATTCTGTTTCATAATTTTCATTCGATTGGGTTAAGGGATCAAACATTTTAAATAATCAGCAGTGTCGATAATTTATCGATTAATCTTATAAAAGCAATCGATTTTGTATCTATATTTAAATTGATCAATTGTTATAAACCGATAAATTTCTCTTCCCTGCAGCCAGCACACCCACACAGCAACTGCTGTCGCCCTGTGAACGGGAGGAGCTTGAGACGAGCACTGGACATGACAGCAGCCAGCAGCTGATGCAGTTCTCCGGCGATGCACAGCCACGCTCTCGAGCTGGTCTGCTTTTGCCCAACTTGGCCATGGCTGGCAACGCAGCAGCAGCAGCTATGACGCAGTCGCTCACAGAACAGAGTGCGGCCAATGATGATGGCGGCGACACAACGCCGACGGCAGCACAGACCCCGGGATCGAGGAGCAAGCAGGGCAGTCCGTTCTATGCTGAGCCAGCGGATGCACTGCGTCAGGCTGGCCTGACCAATGCGGCGGCGGGCATCCTGCGCCGGCAGCAGCGTAGCCAACTGCTGCCCGCAAATCAGCGGCACTCCGAACCGCTAAAGGGTGGTCTGGCGACGACAACGGCACCACTGCTGCTGCCCGCCGATCTGGAGAAGTTGGCCGGCAGCTTGGATGAGCTGAAGCAGAAGCAGAAGCCCAAGCCGAACACATTGGCGGCACTGGCGCAGCCACAGCAGCCGGCGAAACGTGGCCGGAATCGCATCGAGCACTGGCAGCTGGACAGCAGCTGGGAGTTTATGCCCAAGCAGGACACCAATGGTGACTATGACAACACTGCCACTGATTGGCAGGAGAAGGAGAACTCTTTGGGACGAGACAAGGATGCGTCAGGCAACCAGAAGAAGCGTCCCCTCACCGTACATCAGATCATTGCCAAACGTTTGCCCGACCTCAATCTGCCCGAGCTAGTGCGTTGCTCCACGCCGCCACAAACACAGCAGCCGGCGGCGGCGGCCGGAGCGTCAAGCACAGCGCCGTTGTTGGAGAAGGCAAATGCCGATGGCAGCCAAAAGTCATTCCAGAATAACGGCCAAAACGGCAACGGCAACGGCTGTCGGCTCAGCTCGTACGACAACGTGGAGCGCAATTGTGCCGCATTCTGTCAAACGTATTATGGCGGCATCGATTCGGCACAGTCCGATGATGGCACTGTCTTCTCCGAGCCCTGGGACTCGTCGCAATGGGACTCCTTTATGCCCATGCAAGATGGTAAGCATGGCATGCAGTTTGAATCTTTAAAGAAATCTTTTTAAATATTATTTGATCTTTAGATGCCACCATTAATTCGGACACCATACATTTGTCCAAGTGTCGACCGGCTTTATCGGAGGATGACACAATAATTGAGGAGTTCAGCAGCACCAAAGATGGCAGCAACAGCAGTTGCAACCAGGATACGCTCAAGGCCAATAAGAATGGCACCAGTGCCGGCGCTGGCGCTTGCCACAGCAGCAGCAACAACAACAGCAATGGCAAGGCAATGCGACCAAAAGTTGCAACCATATTACGTAATCCAAGCATGCGGGACCGTGAGATATTATGTAAGTTCCAGGGACCGCAAATAACCTTATCGTAATATTTTTAACCATAAAAAGACTTTTTCATAACAGTTATTTTTTGATTTTTATTTCTGAATAATATTATAAAAATCATAAGATAACTGTTATTTTTGTTTTTTTTTTTTAAATCAGAAATAAATAGTTATTTATAGATTGAAAAAATAAAATCCATTTTTAATAGTTATTTCTTAATTTTTTTACTAAAAAATTAAAAATAACTGTTATCTAGTGAGGAATTACTTAAAAAAATAAAATAACTGTTACTTATTGATTTTTTAGATAAAGGTTAAAATTAACTATTAAATATTGATTTTTATGATAAAACTCATAACCGTTACAGTCCCTGATAAATAGTTATTTATAGATTGAAAAAAAAAATCAATTTTTAATAGTTATTTCTTAACTTTTTTACTACAAATTTAAAAATAACTTTTATCTAGTGAGGAATTATTTAAAAATCCAAAATAACTGTTTCTTCTTGATTTTTTATATAAAAGGTGAAAATTAAATATTAAATATTGATTTTTATGATAAAACTCATAACCGTTACAGTCCCTGGTAAGTTCTCCTTTAAGCTAGTTTCTTTCCTTTAATCGATCTGTCTCGTGACACTTTTATGATCTTCAATCGTTGAGATGCTTTGATGGAACATGTCAATGTCACAATGCTCCTCGAATCGCATCTTCCTTCTCAATTTGCAATCGTTTGTTATTGTTGCATCATACAACGGCCTCCATATAGACAACGGCATTATCTTCACTTCGTCATCGTAGCGTGCATATTGACTGATTGATTGATTGATTGAGCGCACGGGTTGCCCATTAGCTCTAATAGCAAAAAAAACAATAGCAAAAACAAAACGCGACACGAGTCACCACAAACTGGTGCAAACTGGTGGTAGTTCCCCTCGTCGCATTATGTGTGCTTTTGTACTACTATATGTTGCCTTATCGTTGCCGAGTTGCTGCAGCGTCGCACTTACTTAGTTGCAAGTCTCTCTGCAGACTACAAAGCCCCTTTGCCGAAACTTATCTGGCGCGCAACGCATTCACAGTCCCCTCCTTCTCCTGCAAGCAGTTGGCGGCATGGAATACATACGTCGCAGTTAGCCCAGCTAAACAAATTTGATAAGTTTGGAGCGTTGATGCGATTCTCTCTACATCCAATATTGGCACAGTCGACGCCGGCGACGACGCCTCGTGCACTTTGGAATGTAAACCGACGTCGGCGCTGGCTGCGTTTTTATCAGCGCGCGTTTTAAAACGCGCGCGCCGTGTCTCGACGCGTCGCGTCGCGTCACGGGATGCGTAATTTGCCCAAGCTCAAGACTTCAACTCACTGATTAGCATTCAAATTCAATTTTAGCCAGACAGACAGACAATCAAAGCCAGATCTATTTTAGGTCAGGCATTGAGCAAACATTAACATTTCGGCTGATGCAATGCAAATATGGAATTTATTTTTGGTGCGTTTTAAAACGCGTGCGCATTTTATTTTTAGATCGCTAACGACTATGGTTTGGGTCCAGCCCAATGTACACGTGTCTAAACGGTTCTTAACTGTTGTTTGCTCTCCACAATCACTAAAACTAAAAAAACGAGAAAACTCAAATCCCATTAGCAACATTTTGTGGTTGTCAAGCCATTTGGTGATAAGCAAGAATTCTGGATAAACAAAAAGCGTCTAAATGCTTTAAAATAGTTCGCTGAACTCACCAAAAAAACAAAGAAAAGTAGGTAAACAAATAACTACAAAGTTCTGTGCTCAAGGGCACCTGAAGTACCTTTATATGAAAAACTTTAGAACGATTGTAAAACTTAGGTTTCTGATAGTTGGGAAACAAAAGATCGTTTTCGAATGCTGGAAATGGAAATATTCCCCGTTTTCCATGTTTACCATGATCCTTCACATCATGAAACATAATCATGCGAATATACTTCCTGTTTATCGCCAATAGAACCTCAATTAAAAGGTTTTTCGAAACTGCGCATCCAATGTTCCAAGCTGAGTTTAGGATTTAGAAAAGCTGATGCAATCATAAGGTGCAATTGCAATTGCATTAGAACGTCATCTCTATCATTATCTCTCTCTCTCTCTCACTCTCACTCTCGCTGTCATTGTGATTCTTGCAATCGATTTCCTATAGCTTAGATTTGTTGTGTCCATCGATCATTGTAGCTTAATGAAACTAATTATTATATGTGTGTTGTCTTCAACACTCGATTCAACGATGTCGTCATCATTTTTATATCAACATTAGACAGTGTGTCTTTAATCTCGGTCTCTCTCTGTCTCCCTCTCTCTATAAAAACAATATGGCTGCCTTTGAGCTTGCAATTACATACATATATGAACTGCGGTTTTCCACCAGCTCGTATTTCTAGCTTGCATGCTATGAATCAACTCATTATCTCAACAGCCTTGCGAATCTCTCACTCTCTCACTATATCTCTCGGGATTTACAGCTCTCGCTAAGCCCAAAAACCCCAGCTTAATCTCTCTCTCATGGGTTTTCACTTTTATATGATGTTTTTGTACCTGCAAATTTTCTACTTTTACCTAAGTTTTGCACACGTGCGGTTTACCGTATTGAATGAGATTTGTATGTGTGTGTAATACGTATATAGAGTAGTTCTGAGTATAAGCTGATAGCCACTGATTCAGTTCCTGGCCCTGTCCCTATCTTCTACTTTCGCTACTAGCTTTGCTCTGACTCATAAGCGATTTCCTCTTGACACAGTTTCGGATTTCAGTTTTATTTTTTGCTCTATCGAGTTGACATTTACGCTCCGGGATTTGCGCAAGTCAGGTATGCAGGATCATTATTTCTGCCGGAAATTCCCAAGGATTAACGGATATTAACGGTTACCTGCCTTGAAAACCTTTTGCAGGCGTTTGCATATTGCTTAGGCAAATGAGGTCGCTGCGCTTCGCAATTTAGGCCGCAGCAATGGCTGGCGTTGACGTCGCTGTCGCCGTCGCCGTCGACGTCGGCGTCAGTGTCGCGCTAGTTGCTATCTTCGTTCTTTTTTTGTTGCGTCGCTGTCGACGCTGGCGTCGTTGTCGCCGTTGCAGTCTTATAAACTAATGCGTATGAAGTTCAGCATTAGTTTTGCATTGGCCGCGTTTAGAGCAACAACACACACACACACACACACGCACAGCGCCACTGCAGCAGCAACAACAACAACAACAACAGCAATTAGTACGATAAGAACGATCTGTGTTGATCGCTAACGATTTTCGCCGCATTCGCCGCATTGTGCCGATGAGAAACTTGCGTTTTCGCCAATTCGTTTTAGCTGGCAAAAATCGTTACAGAATCCATCATGAGCTGGTTCAGAAGATCGTCGCGCGCAAATGTCGCGAGCCGCCCGCAATTATCAAACTCAAATAGCAATTGCAATAATAACAACAACAACAACAACAATAATAATAATAGTATGGATATATCGAAATCGTTGAGCAGCTTAAATGAGGAGCGCATCGAGCGTCTTGAACCGGAGGAGTTCTTTCACGATCCGGTTCATGTGCGTCACTACAAGGAGGAGGCAATGTTCCTTAGTTTCATGGCCGAATGGGAAATCGTTGAGCATCCGCAGCAGGAGAACTATTTCTCTGCGGATTTCGAGGAGGAGCTGCTACAACAGCGCACCACACAAAGTGCCACACAGCTGCACCAGCTGCACCAACTGCATCAACTGCAACAGGAGCAACACAAAACCCTCGAAGAGACAGACAGACAGTCCTCGGGGGGACGTCGCAAACGCAAGTTTCTGGAACTGCTGTTCGTGGACAACATACAAACAGGCATTGCGCTGCCCAACACACAACAGCAACAGCAGCAACAGCAGCAACAGCAACAGCTGCTCAGCAAGAAATCCAAATATGCCAGCAGCAGTTTGGGCTCCAGTTTGGGCTCGATGTCAACACTGGCGGCCACAACGACGACGACGACGACGACGACGACGGCTACCTGTCCGCAACAGGTGATCAAAGACTGCCGCATCAATCGCAAGCAACTGAAGACTGAAGCACTTGCCGGCTCCATAATGGGCGCCATTGGCAAGTGTCCCAATCCCAATACCAATACCCAAACCAACTCCAATGACAACATCCTGGATGTGTGTCATCCCCCCGGCGAGCGCAATACCTGCGATCACTATGACATCAAGCAGTTCTTTCATCTCGATGAACAGGGCAACATACTGCTCAATATGACGCACATTGTCGAATGCCAGGCCCTGGGCTTGGCCCTACAATCCCAATCCCAATCTCGTCGTCTCTATCGTCGCTATCGACGCGACTGTGAGTGTGCCGATGAGAAGCACTGTCATCAGAGTCGTCATCATGGCTGCTGTGCGCCCTTCATTTGTTTGCTACGACTTCTCTATAGGCTCTGCTGTGGTAAGAATACTGAACTGATCGTCGGGGAATTTAGTCGGAGGGTTTATCTCTGCAAACAGACCTTTTATGGTGTTTCTTTTGCACTATCTACATAAGACGAGAAATAACACCTTATATAATTAATCTAGCTATCTCGCTCTATCTCGTACTTATCTAAAAATCTTTCGCTCTCTCTCTCTTTGTAGGCCACCCCCGCAACAAGATAAATGTGCAGAGCGTTGGACCGGGAGATTCATTGCGCGCCTACACACTGCAATTGGCCCAAGATCCAAGCTCAACATTTGCCCGCAACATTGAGAATTTCATTAGCTGCACCAAGGAGTCGCGCGAGGCGGCGCCCCAAGTGGTCATGCGCAACATGCGACAGTTCATGAGCGGCATGAAGAACTATCTGGTGAAGCATGGTGAGGGCAAGTTCCATGCCGAATTGGAGTCGGCGCGAGCGCGTCTCAAGTCCGATGAATTCCTCAATCTCGATGCCATGCTGGAGACGGTGATGCATCAGCTGGTGGTGTTGCCATTGCGTGAGCATCTCTATGGCATATTCGTGGACTACTACAAGCGCAGCGAGGACATCCAGCTGTTGGCCCAAAATGTGCGCTATGCCTGTGAGCGGGATGCCACCGATTTTGGCATACGTGCCACAGTGACGCCGCCCTCACAATCGGCCCTACGGCTCATTGCCAATCTGCTGTGGCGTCTGCAGGAGGCGGAGTTGCCGCTGGACAAACTGGAGCTCTTTCTGTGCGTCATCTCCACGGTGTTCGATGCAACGGGCTGTCCGCGTGGCCAGCAGCTGGGCGCTGATGATTTTCTGCCCGTGCTGGTGTATGTGGTGGCCAAGTGTGGCTTCGTTGGCGCCGAAATCGAGGCGGAGTTCATGTGGGGACTGTTGCAGCCGACGCTGCTTAATGGCGAACCGGGCTACTACCTCACCGCACTCTGCAGCGCCGTGCAGGTGCTCAAGACATTCATGGCATCGGAGGGTGAAAGCGGCAGTGGCTCCCTGGACGTAAGTTTCTAACGGAGTCGTCGATTCCTTTCTTTCAATCATTAATCTATCTATCTTCTATCTCGTTCTTTAGTGGCGCTCCAGCTGCTTGCCGGCCTGCTCTAGCGTACTGCGCGTCATCATACCGGACGAATGCAATGGCTCGCTGCAGACCCGTACACTGCCAGTGCGACCACATACGACGACACGTGAGGTTTGCCGCATTATAGCGCATAAGGCGCGCATCACAAATCCGCAGGACTATGCCCTGTTCAAGCTCGTTGATGGCGAGGAGACACTGCTCAGCGATGCCGAATGCCCGCAGGATGCCCGCTTGGCGGCCAAGGGCAAACACTGTATGTTGGCCTATAAGCGTATCGATGCCAAGATCGCTTGGCCCACCACAGCGACACAGGCGAGCGCCAATCATTGAGATGGCGCAGCCTACTCTCTCTCACACACACTCTCTCTTCCTCCAAAAAGAAAAAAATGCCCCCATCTTGCTCACTAACAAGCATATTTGATTAATAATTTATTATTATTACATTAAAATATACTTAGTAGCCTGTAAGTAAAGCTAATTAACGCTAATACATCTAATGTGTACTAAAAACAAAAACAAAAACAAAAAACAACAACAGTATTGAGTTAAGAGCGATTTTTTTTTTTGTCTCATCATCTTGCGCGAATATCATTGTCATCAAAAATTATTATAAAAAAAAAACAAAAAACAAATCAGAACTTATCTGTTCTGCGCCCTTTTTTTTGCTAATAAAAATATAATAAACATATTGTAACGTATAAACTATGTATACAACTATATATATGTATGTAGATCTACATTTACATATAAACTTATATTATATATACATATACAAACATATATGCATAGCGTAGTGGGCCGAAAAGTTTAGCTCAAGGCCCTTTTCTTCAAAGGGGAACCCCTCAAATATTTACACACAGACACATATTGCACTCTTTCTTTTAGGCAGTTGCAATTTCATTTCAAATATATATATGCATGTATACAATCTTTAAACCATATACATATATCAACCGAAGACCAAATGCAGCAACAACAAAACAATCACAAAAGTTTTTAATGAATAATAAAAACACACACATCAACACACCCCACGACACACACAACAAACGAAACACACACACACACACTATAAGGCATTTACAACAATGTTTTTTTTTTAACTTGTAGGGTTATAAACAAAATGAAAGAAACACAAAGTCTAACCATATTTACAACAAATATTACGTATTAATATTAACGTTTAACTTTAATATTTATGTACAACTAAAACCAACAACTGCTATTGGAAAAACCCATAATTTTTTTTTTGTTTATTTTTATGTATACTTTGTAAAATATAGCAAACCACAAGGCAATTATTTAATTATTAATAATAAACAATAATAATGGAAAAATTAAAAATTTGTGTGCTTAATTTGCATGTTGCAGCAGCATTTGAATGTTGCTAACAGTTGGCTTCATTTTCAAAATGTGTGGCATAATTTCAGGCGAGCCTTTTATTTACCAGGGATCATTAAGACCGGGCCTGCCAAACATACAATTGGAATTTTGTTTCCCTTTTATGTTGTCTCATTGATGTCATATTAAAAATTTTCACTTTTTGCCTTCAAAAAGTAAATGCCGAAACCTGCTCCAAATAGTGTTTCCAACAAACAATTGTACTTGAGAAAACGCTTGAAACAAGCTGTATCTCCAGCGTTGGAATCAAGTGTAACACTTGAATCAAGCCTTGAAAAACAGTCCTTTCTCAAGCAAAATATACCCAGGAGAAGAAGCTTGATTTTTGGAGAACAAGCTTGAGACTTAAACATATGAAAAACTCAAGCTCAATCGACTAAAAATTAAGTTTCTTTATTTTGTATTTATTTAAATGCAGTATTAATCTAGAGCGTGAAACAAGACTTATGACGTATTGCACATGAAAATCGAGCTTATTTTGAGGAAGTTATGGCAATCGGAAGATCCGTTTTACGCCCAAGTCGGTTATCGGTCACAAAAAATTGACATGAAAATCGACTAAAATTAAGGTTCTTTATTTTGTATTTATTTAAATGCAGTATTAATCTAGAGCGTAAAACAAGACTTATGACGTATTGCACATGAAAATCGAGCTTATTTTGAGGAAGTAATGGCAATCGGAAGATCCGTTTCACGCCCAAGTCGGTTATCGGTCAACAAAATTGACATGATAATCGACTAAAAATTAAGTTTCTTTATTTTGTATTTATTCAAATGCAGTTTTAATCTAGAGCGTAAAACAAGACTTATGACGTATTGCACATGAAAATCGAGCTTATTTTTAGGAAGTTATGGCAATCGGAAGATCCGTTTTACGCCCAAGTCGGTTATCGGTCACAAAAAATTGACATGAAAATCGACTAAAAATTAAGTTTCTTTATTTTGTATTTATTTAAATGCAGTATTAATCTAAAGCGTGAAACAAGACTTATGACGTATTGCGCATGAAAATCGAGCTTATTTTAAGGAAGTTATGGCAATCGGAAGATCCGTTTCACGCCCAAGTCGGTTATCGGTCAACAAAATTGACATGAAAATCGACTAAAAATTATGTTTCTTTATTTTGTATTTATTTAAATGCAGTATTAATCTAGAGCGTAAAACAAGACTTATGACGTATTGCACATGAAAATCGAGCTTATTTTGAGGAAGTTATGGCAATCGGAAGATCCGTTTCACGCCCAAGTCGGTTATCGGTCAACAAAATTGATAATCGACTAAAAATTAAGTTTCTTTATTTTGTATTTATTCAAATGCAGTTTTAATCTAGAGCGTAAAACAAGACTTATGACGTATTGCACATGAAAATCGAGCTTATTTTGAGGAAGTTATGGCAATCGGAAGATCCGTTTTACGCCCAAGTCGGTTATCGGTCACAAAAAATTGACATGAAAATCGACTAAAAATTAAGTTTCTTTATTTTGTATTTATTTAAATGCAGTATTAATCTAAAGCGTGAAACAAGACTTATGACGTATTGCACATGAAAATCGAGCTTATTTTAAGGAAGTTATGGCAATCGGAAGATCCGTTTCACGCCCAAGTCGGTTATCGGTCAACAAAATTGACATGAAAATCGACTAAAAATTATGTTTCTTTATTTTGTATTTATTTAAATGCAGTATTAATCTAGAGCGTAAAACAAGACTTATGACGTATTGCACATGAAAATCGAGCTTATTTTGAGGAAGTTATGGCAATCGGAAGATCCGTTTTACGCCCAAGTCGGTTATCGGTCACAAAAAATTGACATGAAAATCGACTAAAAATTAAGTTTCTTTATTTTGTATTTATTTAAATGCAGTATTAATCTAGAGCGTGAAACAAGACTTATGACGTATTGCACATGAAAATCGAGCTTATTTTAAGGAAGTTATGGCAATCGGAAGATCCGTTTCACGCCCAAGTCGGTTATCGGTCAACAAAATTGACATGAAAATCGACTAAAAATTATGTTTCTTTATTTTGTATTTATTTAAATGCAGTATTAATCTAGAGCGTAAAACAAGACTTATGACGTATTGCACATGAAAATCGAGCTTATTTTTAGGAAGTTATGGCAATCGGAAGATCCGTTTTACGCCCAAGTCGGTTATCGGTCACAAAAAATTGACATGAAAATCGACTAAAAATTAAGTTTCTTTATTTTGTATTTATTTAAATGCAGTATTAATCTAGAGCGTAAAACAAGACTTATGACGTATTGCACATGAAAATCGAGCTTATTTTGAGGAAGTTATGGCAATCGGAAGATCCGTTTCACGCCCAAGTCGGTTATCGGTCAACAAAATTGACATGAAAATCGACTAAAAATTATGTTTCTTTATTTTGTATTTATTTAAATGCAGTATTAATCTAGAGCGTAAAACAAGACTTATGACGTATTGCACATGAAAATCGAGCTTATTTTGAGGAAGTTATGGCAATCGGAAGATCCGTTTTACGCCCAAGTCGGTTATCGGTCACAAAAAATTGACATGAAAATCGACTAAAAATTAAGTTTCTTTATTTTGTATTTATTTAAATGCAGTATTAATCTAAAGCGTGAAACAAGACTTATGACGTATTGCACATGAAAATCGAGCTTATTTTGAGGAAGTTATGGCAATCGGAAGATCCGTTTTACGCCCAAGTCGGTTATCGGTCAACAAAATTGACATGAAAATCGACTAAAAATTATGTTTCTTTATTTTGTATTTATTTAAATGCAGTATTAATCTAAAGCGTGAAACAAGACTTATGACGTATTGCGACATGAAAATCGAGCTTATTTTAAGGAAGTTATGGCAATCGGAAGATCCGTTTCACGCCCAAGTCGGTTATCGGTCAACAAAATTGACATGAAAATCGACTAAAAATTATGTTTCTTTATTTTGTATTTATTTAAATGCAGTATAACTAGAGCGTAAAACAAGACTTATGACGTATTGCACATGAAAATCGAGCTTATTTTTAGGAAGTTATGGCAATCGGAAGATCCGTTTTACGCCCAAGTCGGTTATCGGTCAACAAAATTGACATGAAAATCGACTAAAAATTATGTTTCTTTATTTTGTATTTATTTAAATGCAGTATTAATCTAGAGCGTAAAACAAGACTTATGACGTATTGCACATGAAAATCGAGCTTATTTTGAGGAAGTTATGGCAATCGGAAGATCCGTTTTACGCCCAAGTCGGTTATCGGTCACAAAAAATTGACATGAAAATCGACTAAAAATTAAGTTTCTTTATTTTGTATTTATTTAAATGCAGTATTAATCTAAAGCGTGAAACAAGACTTATGACGTATTGCACATGAAAATCGAGCTTATTTTGAGGAAGTTATGGCAATCGGAAGATCCGTTTCACGCCCAAGTCGGTTATCGGTCAACAAAATTGACATGAAAATCGACTAAAAATTATGTTTCTTTATTTTGTATTTATTTAAATGCAGTATTAATCTAAAGCGTGAAACAAGACTTATGACGTATTGCACATGAAAATCGAGCTTATTTTGAGGAAGTTATGGCAATCGGAAGATCCGTTTCACGCCCAAGTCGGTTGTCGGTCAACAAAATTGACTAAAAATTAAGTTTCTTTATTTTGTATTTATTCAAATGCAGTATTAATCTAGAGCGTAAAACAAGACCTATGACGTATTGCACATGAAAATCGAGCTTATTTTGAGGAAGCTATGGCAATCGGAAGATCCGTTTCACGCCCAAGTCGGTTATCGGTCAACAAAATTGATTGAAATCATAACTCAAGAAAGGACTGTTTTTCAAGGCTTGATTCAAGCTTTAATATTTTGTAAAATCAATTTTTCCATTAGATGTGGTTTTTTTTATAAAACTTTGTTTTAACAGATTAAAACAGTAACAAAATCAATCAATCAGTATGAGAATTTGTTTCAACATTTTTTTCCTTGTATTTAAATTCTAGCAACACTGTTCAATTCCAGCGTTTTGGTGAAAAATTCCAGCGCTAGATTTTTCAAGATTGATTCACACTTGAATCCAGCGCTTGAGTTACACTTTTGTTCCAGTACTTACATATCGCATTTCAAATAACATTTCCTATCGATATGCCAGTAGCTATCGATTAGGCTGGCTATGCATATTAAACAATATATCGAGTCGAAATACGCTGCATTTGAACAACCCAGGAGTAAAAGTAAAGTTTGTTTTGAAGATAAAAATTTATTGGCTAAATTGTAAATACATCACTTATTATTTTGCATTTGTGAAGTACATTTCATTATATTTTCAATTTCAATTTCAATTTAACTATATAACATTTAAAAATGTGACATAAAATTTATTTGCAAACGGCTGCACCCCCCTCCTCAAGCTGGCTTTACGCCCTACAACTATTCAAACTTTTGGATTTAGCTAGTTAATAAAAAGAAACTTTTAATGGCACTAAGAATTTATATGTACAGTTAAGCAAGTTATGTAACTGTTAGTTAGTCTCAATTAATTGGTAATAACGAATTTTTCGAATGTGTACATGAATGTTAAAATAAATAAAAATGCGTTTGTATGTACACATATGGTAGAAATTTAGAATTTTGCCTTGGCATTAGGGGAGATTTGTATTAGATACGCACTGCTCCGCAGGTTAAAAGTGTTTAGTAAAAAGAGAGGGTATTAACACGTTAAGCCTTATTTAGTTTAACAACGATAAAATTTGCATGCAGTTGCATTTTAGCTTGGGCAGCATTACTTTGTTTGACCTATTCTAACTTATGAAGATAATAACTCAATTGCTCATAGAATATCGCAGCAGTTGAAAGGCATGCGTCCTACGTGTAGATGTCGAAACATAACGACCGATTTGTGACAATTAATTTGAAAATTGTTGTTTTTGTAGACCCCGTCTGTGAAGTTATTGTTGTTACTTTCAATGTGAGTATTATAATATTGCGCCAGGTTCAATCGCTATTCCCTAGAGATTGTTGGCAGAATGGTGTGGCGACCAGCAGCCGGTTTCGTTGTGCCAAACACATTGCTCAAGCGCCAGTGCTCGAATGTAAGCGGCTTGCTGAGGCTATTGTCACGCTTCTTGTAATATTCGTTAAAATCCAAACGAGTGGCAAACAATTGCAAATTGTGATCATCGCTGAAGTTGAGCGCCAGTAGAAACTCGCCCACGGCTTTGCCATAAGAGAGGGCAAAGGTTTCAAAGGATCGATAGGAGGACATAAGTTTTTGTTCAAATATCTTGCGCTCTTGGTCGCGTTCAATTTTTTGCTCAGCTGTTAATCCAAAGTCTCCAGCCTTTTCCGAATCAGCAATTGCTTTGGCCATTTTTTTGCGTGAGGCCAACTCGTTATGGCAATCTTTGTAAAATTTGCACTGCCAACTTTCCAGAAGTATAATATTTTCGTAGACGACTTCCAGATAGTTTTCCATACCCTTCGATGAGTCCACAAAGCAGCCAACGCTAATGGCATCTAGGAATTTTGAATGTGCATCAAGAATCTCATCCAAGGCCGTGGCCTGCTGTACGCTCTTGTGCAATTCCACCCAGTTGCATTCAATGACTTCAAAGAGCACATAGTACTGCATCTGGTGTACAAAGTGCATGATTTCTGATGTGAACAGATTCAGTCGGTATGTGACCTTGTTGATCTCGCCACTCATCGAACGTAGTGCCTGAAAGGAAACGATATTTATTTAGTTTCAAATTGAGCGGTATTTTTATTACAATTAATATATAGCTATCGATAACAAAAACAGTGAGCAGTGACATAAAATAAAACAATCGAATACATTTTTGTTGTTTACTGTCAGAGAATACGTGACTGAAACAAAGTGCTGCATTTTTAGGCCCTGCTCTTCATCGCTTCCAAATGGCTTTATCAATTTTCAAAGATTTACCTGAAGAACATCCGCGCCATTTAATACCAGCTCTATGCAGGCAGTTCTATCACCTGGGCTGGGTGACCGGCACTGGCGGTGGCATGAGCATTAAACACAAGCATGTTTGAATATAAACCAATGTATTTTGCATCGAAATAATGTTAACCAACTTTTACACAGCAATGAAATCTACATCGCACCTTCGGGTGTACAAAAGGAACGCATGCAGCCGGAGGATTTGTTCGTGCAGGACATGGAAGGCAAAGATTTGCAATTGCCACCGGAAATCAAGGGCCTAAAAAAGAGCCAGTGCACGCCGCTGTTTATGCTTGCCTATAGACACCGTAATGCCGGCGCCGTAATTCACACACATTCCCAGCACGCCGTCATGGCTACATTGCTGTGGCCAGGCAAGACATTTCGTTGCACACACCTCGAAATGATTAAGGTGCTACTCTCAAATATGCATATATAACCTTAGATACACAGTGTGTAAAGTTTGGCAATCGTCTTATCTTATGCAGGGTGTCTACGATGAAGCGGATGAACGCTATCTGCGTTACGACGAGCAGCTGATCGTGCCAATCATTGAGAACACGCCCTTTGAACGTGACCTGGCAGATAGCATGTACGCGGCCATGATGGAATACCCAGGATGTAGTGCAGTTCTTGTCCGTCGCCATGGTGTCTATGTCTGGGGCAAGACGTGGGAAAAGACCAAAACTATGTAAGCACCTTAGAACTATAGACTACTTGTCAACTTGTCTTAATGTTCATGAATAATTACAGGTCGGAGTGCTATGATTATTTGTTTTCCATTGCCGTCGAGATGAAGAAGGCTGGACTTAACCCAGAAAAATTTGAAAAGTCATCACAAGAATAATCTTAAGACTTAGTATACAACTTGTGAATACACAAATGATCAAATCATATGTATATGTATATAAATAAATAACAAGCTGCTGGCAATGAAGCGAATACAAAAAGAAGACATTTTTCAATCATGTATGTAACATGGTTACAATGGGTCAAATGAATCCTAATCCATGACATGCCACTTATCGTTATCGTTATCCCAATACATCATTTATTGGCTTAAATTGTTAGTGCACTTTGCACAGTTAAAATACAGGGCGCACAATATTTGCTGTTTGATTGCTGTTATGATAACAGAACAACAACAGCGAGAGAGCTGTTGTGAGAGTGCAAACTCCAATAACCGATGGTTGAATTGTGCTTCCACCATACAACAAACTTATCGATTTTTTTTTATTGCTGGCCCCTGTACGTGTGTGCGCGTGTGTGTGTTTGTGTACGATTGCTCGCATGACGAGGGATTGAGCAAAGCAGAAGTACGAAAGAAAAAAACTACATAAATATTGAGTTCGGCCGCTTGTTCATTATTTGACGTTTCTCAGTTCAGGTGTAAGCATTGAAGCGAGCGTTAATAAAAAAAATTGCGCGATTCGAGTATAATTTTGTCTTTCAATTATTCTAATCACAGATTCAACCAACAACAATCATAATGGCACTACAATCAGACGCCGTATTCCAGAAAATCATTGATGGCGTGAAGGAAAACGCTGCCAAGGCCAAGGCTGTTAACGGAGTGTTCCTCTACAAGATCACCAAGGGCGGCAAGGTGGCCAAGGAATGGAGTAAGTAAACATGCATTTTTCCAACTGTTGCTAGCTACACATGTGTCGCAATTAGTGATTCACGGTGTAAAGTTCAAAGTGCACTTAACTCATGAAGTACTTCATACGAATGCCGACTAAAATGAATTGTACGTTTTTAATGAACAGCTCTGGACTGCAAAAACGCACAGGCCTATGAGGGACCAGCACAGGGCGGCATCAAGGTAGACACCACATTGACCGTTGCCGATGAGGATATGGTTGACATCGCTTTGGGCAAACTGAACCCACAGGCTGCCTTCATGAAGGGCAAGTTGAAAATTGCCGGCAACATAATGCTGACACAAAAATTGGCCCCTCTCCTCAAGACGGACGCCAAGTTGTAAATAAATCCATGGTGGGCATCACTTCCAATACTTTCCATTCGGCGGCGCGTACATCACCTTAACCTAAACCCTTTGCGTGCGTTTGCGTATTTTTGTTTCACTTTTCAACATCATTAATACGTTTTTTCAATCGTATTTGCACAATGTGTATGTGTTTTTTTTTAATGTTTATACTATGTGTAATTACAAAATAATACATAAGTTTAAAAAGGAACCTGTACGTGATTATTATTTGCGTTCGATAAAAGTGGTGCTTCGAAACAGGGAAGAGAGAGAAACATGTACTTTGATACCTACGCCCTGATACCGATAGGTTTGGCCTCGTATCAGGGCTGGCAATAGCACTAATGTGCAACGGGAAATGGACAATTGGTCAGCGTGTGTTTAGCATTTCAGTGCTATGGATTAGATTATGTGCGCTTATCTTATCCAGCAATGGGCATAACAATACATTCAAATTCGTAACAAGAGGTCCAAAGTCATGTCACCGCATTGCTGCCAATCGGATTATGAGAATCTATCTGCAATCAATACGAGTCGCAACAGCAAACAATTAATCAAAACTGGTTTATCTCACTTGATTTTCTTTTGGTAACTGCAGCAATTAAAATTGTACCGTCATGTTTTATGCATTAGAAGTGAAAGAGCAAAAAACAACAGTAAACTTTTAGCCAAAGTCAGCTTAAGAATATTACTGTAGCAATCAGGAGTTCACTACAAACACACCTACATACATATATTGAAAACTGCCTCTTCTGATTGTAATCAATCCGAAACAAAAATTATATGACTACCAGATTAAAGACATATTTGTGGCAAACGGGCTTCAAAACTATTTTAACCAAATTATAATCTAAGCCAAAACGCAACTTATCAGCAGCAGCAATAATCGTATTATGCAGATACTATAATAGATTAACACATAAATATAAATATTTACTGACCTTGGCATTTTCCATTTGCGATTTCCATATCTTTGTGGATAACAGGAAGTCCATGTGCTTAATGCGCCAGAGTGGCTTAAATAAGGACTTGTATGTAGGCATCGCTGGCTCCAGCATGGTTGCCAATGGGCCCCGCACCGTGTATTGCAGTGAAATGACGTCCCAGCCACAGTCACCCGGAAACGGTGTCTTCACAACAACATCCAAATGATTAAGAATTTCAGCATCGTCGAACTGGGCATTGGTGCAGCGCAATGCAGCATCCAGGATTGAGGACAGATCGTGCGAGTATATTTCGGTGCCAGGTTTCTCCAGCTCATCTCTGCAACATAATACATATACATGACATATAAACAAAACTTACTTTAAGGAACGTCTGAGTATATACTCACTTCATGTGCTCAATGAATATTGTAACAAAGTCACCCTGGCCAAGCAAAAGGTAGCGACGCATGCCGCGCAGATGTTCCAGTAGCTTGTGCGGCCCAACCATAATGTCCAGCACATGTTGTGAGGTTTGTGTATAGCAAGTTTCCAAGGCCGCATGCCAAACAGTGTCCGGTACATACGAAAATATGCAAGGAACTTAATAGAAAGTTTTGGTAAAAGAAATGGTTATAAATGCACTGTTTAAGTATATCTTTGTATATATATTTACCATTATTTTCGATTGTTTCCTTGAGCGTCTTTCTACCCTCGACCGCACCTTCCTCTTTGCATACTTCCCGCAGAAAATTGATGCTCTTGCCGGTTTTGAGTATTTTGTCAGCGAGTTCGTGTGAGATAAATTTCGGGAGCATGGAAAGTCGCAGTCGAAACTTGTCATGCCAGAGTCGGTCGACACCCACATCGGCCAGAGATTCGACGAAGAACTCACCAAAACTATCATCAATGCCGCCTTCAAGCATCCATTTTGAGATCATTCGCACTAATGGACTGCAGCAGGCAGTTAACAATTCACCAGCCAACTCGTTCACTCCTGGATCACCATGTTCCAAGAAATCATAGAGTACGGATAACAGCTCGCCTCCTTTTTTCAACAAGCAGGCATTTGCGATTTTTGTTAGCCATTGCATGCGAGCCAATGGTTCAACATACCAATCGATCAGCTTTATAAGGGTAAGCTTTGGTTTGTTGCATGGCAAACTTAGTTGGACACCGCCATAATACTGCAACGCCGACTGGCGTTGCTCATTAAGGTCATCCTGCAATTGGGCCACCTTGCCGTGAAAATCACTTAGTTCCTCCTTTAGTTTAGACATGAATGCTTGGCCCATGCAGCCCATGGCATTGTATCCGGTTGATGTGTTAGAGAACTTGGCCACGCGATCATGATAATAGCCTAGTTCGGACAGGCGAATAAGCATGCCACACTGTGGCTCGGCTAAGTATTTTCTGTTGCCCGGATCTAGCTTGAAGCGGCCCGTGATCACATCTTTTTTAAGGTACTTGCACTGTATGCCAATAAATGAGTATACAGCATTTTGGACAATATCATGGGCCTCATCTACGTTCTTTTGTCTATATAGCTCGACCATATAATTTGGTGCTGGATTGTAGCCCAGGCCTACGGTCGTCTGCGATGAATCATAGCTGCGGGGTTCTATGGGTCCGACCAGTTTGTTGTTACTCGAGCTCTTTTCAGTTAGAGAGAAACAAGATCCAATGGACAAAGCCGAGCTGTAAGTGCTGCTTGAACTTCTGCTCAGGGGAAAAGGTCCAGACGGGCCTGGCATCAGCACCTTGACACCGTTATTTTCGGATTCGTTGCTTTTGATTTCGCTTGAGTCGTCACCAAGTAGATCACTCTCCAAATTGAATAAAATCAGACTTGAAATAAGGTCCCGTTGACACTGATTCCTAACCTGCAAAAGGACCATGAGGTTTGATTTTGATTGACCACAAACAATTGAAGTTGCACTCACACCACTAGATGCTCTCATGTACTGTTCAATGAAAATGGATGTGGTTTTATTCATGCCATTTGAGTTGAACAATGCCTCAATCCTGTTCAAGCAATACTGCTCACATAGCGGTGCAACACTCACATTTGGACCTTCGGCAATATACTCAGATGTAAGCTTCACAACATTATCTAGATAATCAGAGTAATGAACAGTTGCGGTAGATTGTTGCTTAAGCTGGCATATATGCACATACCCAATAACTCCTGCGACACCTTGGAGTCTACGCCTTTTATAAATTGTTCCATCAAGTTTTTACATTCTGCACCAATGCGATCTAATTCTTTGTTGGTATTTGTGCTATCCATTTTGTTTTCTTAACTGCAGTACAATTTGTGTAAAATGTATTATTAAAAATTGCTGTGTTTTTTGGATTTGTTTACTGTTGTAAAATTTGTGTGAAATGTGTCATTCAAAGCAATTGCTTTGATGAATAATGATGTGTTATGATAAACGGTTGCTTTGTTGAGGAATGTTTTTCCTATGAAAGGTTGCTTGAAGGGATGCGCGTTTGCATTAAAATGGCAGAAGGACGAAAGCCAACTGCTAAACAAATGTTCAGATAACACAGATGATTTAGCTTAATTTGCGATTCCACATTAAATTCTTTGTTTCACATGTCCAAATACACATCAAATGCAAATCTATAATGTTTAGTCCGCCGTTTTAAATGCAAATTTGTAACATAGGAAGAATTGTGTGCGCGTTTTAAATTGTTTTGCTGCCAAACAATAAAGCAAATACGAGGGATGCCACAAGTTTCCGATCTGAACTACAATAAATGGTTCATTACAGCTGGCTTGCAAGTTCTTCGCGTTAACGTTAAGGGCAGGCATATATTTAATTAAATATCATTTAAAGATCGATTAGCATTTCCCATACATTTAAGTATAATAAAAACCCGCAATTGATGACTCTTAAGTGTTAAATTACTATCAGTGTTTTAAAAAGAATTCATTTTTGCATATTGCAGCCCTGCTTAAAATAATCGTGACAAGTAATAAGCTGCCGCCGATAGCAGATGTCTCTCATCTCTAGCCGTGAACAAAACAACAAATTTAAATGGCATCTTTAATTAATTTAAAGCTTTCCCCTAGCGGCGTTAAATACCGCGCTAGCGATATTGTACCTTCTAAAAGGCATTATCCATCAATCAATTTGAAAAGTGACCTTCTTAATACCAGCGCTTCAACTCAAGGATTTAACGTTGGCGAAATCTTTATACCGGTCGAAAGCGAGAGCGTGCTTAAGCGCATTTCGCGCACTTTTTTTGATGGTGGCTTTTGGGAATCACTGAATGAGGCGCGCAGTCAAAAGTCGCGTGAACAGTCACCATGGATAAGCAATTCGGCTGACTACATTGCTAATTTTTTGGATATTTACAAAAAATGGCAACTTAAAATATTTCCTCACACACAGAAGCTAAGTGTGGAACGTATTGCCAAATATGCTGAAACAAGGTAACTAAATGTTGATTTGTATGTATTTACATGTGCGCAACCTTGTAAAATAATTCATAACAATCTAAGAAAGTGCCCAAGTATCTGACTAACCATCTTTTAGGTAAACAACAACAATTACCGATCAGCTGTTTTCAACTTCTTACAGAGACTGGATGAACAGCGAGGTCCGCTGCATTGCCTGGCATCACCATCTTTTTAAATTGGCTGTTGTGGGTACCGACGATGTTGTACGCGTCTACGGCAAGACTACGGACAGAAACGGTGGTATTGGCCCAGTACTGAAGAGCCCCTCACAGACTGACATCACATGCATGGCCTGGCGGCCGCTATGTGCTTTTGAGCTTGTAGTTGGCTGTCGTCAGGGTTTGTGCTTTTGGATAGTTGATAACAATTTACATCTGGGTCGAACCATAAATCCAAGTCACATATACCAACAGTGCGTAAATTAGTTATAACTGTTATACATATTTTATTTATTTATATATATTTGTATGCTTGCTTGCAGTCCCACTAAGTTGCCAATATCTTCGCTGCAATGGAACTCAGATGGCCAACTGCTGGCCACAGCATCACTTGGTGATCGCGCCATACTTTTATGGGACGCCGACGATGGCAGGCTACAAGCTCTTAAGCGCTTTGGGCCGCCAGGCTCGCTGCTTAGCTGGTCACCGGGAAGTGATTATCTTTTTGCAAGCACCGTTGGTCGCGTGTTTCGCGTATGGAAATGCGTAGATGATTGGACAACAGAACGCTATGTATCCAACAGTGGTCACGTTCAATCCTGCTGCTGGTCACCCTGTGGCACCTTTCTGCTGTTTGCGGAACATGCAAAGCCCATATTATATTACATACGCTTTGTGCAGCTGCATCTTAATCCAAGTAAGTGCTTTATTATAATATTTTAAACTCGGGCATTATTAGTGCGGTGCTTGTCAATTATATCACAGTAAGCACATGTCCTATAGCTTGCCCAAAAGAAAAGCCAAACTCGTTAGGTTGGCGTGCAACAGGTAGGCGACTGTTTAAGCCATCAGATCGTCTGTATAATGCTGCCCACAAATATAATGTATAAGACATGATTGAATCTATGAGAAACACCAATCGAAAATTGTTAGTTAAATCTATTATTTTTTTATTACAGCCGCTAGTGAAGAAGACAAAGAAGTTATACCAATCGCTGATCTAACTGCATGCATGCTGAATGACGACAAACAGACACTAGTCGGTGGGCCTGCTCAACAGCTGGCAATGGATCCGCTTGGCAAATATATGGCAATCACATTCCAGGCCACCAATTCCATAGCCATATTCCGCACATACATAGGAAAGTACGATTTTCAAATATCGGGTGGCCATTATATTAGCGGTGAATCGCCGAGCGAGTATCCCAGCTATATATGCTTTCAGCCGCTGAACATGGAAAATGATGAGTCGGTGCTGACCATTGGTTGGTCAGGCGGTCGCATACAGTTTTATGGCTTAGATTAATTAAATGCGTCCAATTTGATTATTATAGTATTTATTTGTATGTATTTGGTATATATAAGCGTTAATAAAGGTACACAAATTACAGTATTTGAATTGGAATTGAAAATAACAAATTGGGTACCAAGCAGCATTTGATCTTGTGCTAAAGATTGCCTATCCTACAAGTCTTTTGTTTTTCTGGTATAAGTAATTGACAGCTGGGGTTTGTAATACAAGTGTTAAGTCTTTCAAAAGAGGGAAACATTTTTCTTAGGAATATACGAGTTTGTTTCATTTTGCTGTGTTCAGGCTTGGTCGAGCACAAGATCAAGCATTTATATCTTGGGAAAAACGACCATACACGCACATCAAAATATATTTGGAATATACTACATACATATATAGTAACAAATTCATGTGTACCACACTCCAAAAATATATATATATAACGACTTACAGAATACTAATAATAATAATAATAATATACGTACGTACATACATACTAATTTATGTATATATATATATATAAACAGAACAAAAACAGCTAAACAGTTCTCAAACATAATAAGGATGCTATTCGTATGCAGGATCACACTTGGAGAAATACTAACATTAATCTGACACATATATTGAATATTGTTAAGACTGCACTTTATACTTAGTAAAGATTAACGAGTTTCTGCTTCTATTGGTCCCAGTGCCAAACGGCTCCAGCTTAGATGTCGCCAAAGAAATGGCCCAATGCCTGGGCAGCACGCACGCGAACCGTGGCCTGCTCATCCTTCAGTAGCACTGCAATCTTGCCGGCCACCGATTCGGTTTGTGCGTTTCGCTCGCTCAGGAAATTGTGGAGTATGCCTAGAGGACACACACTTCATGTTAATAAGCTTGATCAACGGATTTTAGTAGTATATTATGACGTACCGATAACAATGGCGGCACTGCCTCGCACCTCTGGCCACTGACTACGCAGCTTGGGCATGCACGAGTCTATGAAATCCTGAATATGATCCGTCAGCTCCACTGCCTAAAAAACAAGTTCAATACACAAGCTGCATTAGTTTAAGGAATCAATAAAGTTAAATAAACACTTACAATGACTTTGACAAAATCCACCACAAAGGTGTTGTAGTTCAGTTGCTGCAACTGATCCGCATCATTGCTAAGCTGCTGCTGGGCAATCTCATTGACACGCACCGCACGCAACAGCTGACAGACGCGTCGTAGTGTACCCTTGCAGGCGCTGGCAATGGCCGGTTCGCTCTCGCTCAGATGCAGCAGTAATGGGAACAGATTTGCGAAGAGCTGTTCACGCAACGCCTCCATTGATGAGGTGGGCGAACTGCTGCCGTCATCATGCTTTGATTCGCAAAGATCGCCAAATAGTATGATGGCAGCCTCACGCATTTCCATTGAATAGCTGCCAAAGAAGGGTCGTATGCGTATGGCCAGTGAGACATGGAATGGTTCGACGCGTTCGCTGGGCAACGCCTGAAGAATGCGCGAAAGACCGCGCATGCTCTCCAGCGGTATATTGATCAGGCAATCGCCGACATTGTCATCGAAGCCCTTGAGCAATGCTTGTATGGCCAGCTCTGAGTAACGCGACGATTCGTGCTCACCCAGCTGACCCACATAGCCCATGCCCTGTAGACTGAGTCCACGTACTACGGCATTGGGATCGCTCAGAGCGCCACTGAGATGCAGCATTATGATGCTCGCAAGCTCGCCGCTTGGCTTGAGCGGCACGAGACGCGAGTAAAAGCCAACAGCTGCAACTCGTTGGCCATCGTGCGGCGAGGCAACATATTTGCTCAAGGCGTTGACTAATTGACGCATTGAACTGCTATTCAGCTGCAGCTGATTAGTTAGACCAATAGCCATTGGGGTTAAAAGCTCAATGTAGCTGTGCCAATCTGTGCTGGCAGCCAGTTGCGGATTGATCGTTAGAACCGTGGCAATCTGTTCCATTTCAAGATTATTGAGGAATGCCTGAAATGTTTCAAGTGCTATTTGGCAGGGATTCAGTTTCACTAGCTCCTTGTTGGGTACAAAGCCAAACTTGCTTGATGCTTTATTGGGTTGATTGGGACTTCCGGGCGCCACTGGTGACATGGGTGCAGCCAGATTTGTATAGCTGGACAGCGATGTCAATAGCATGCTGAACAAATCCGCAAATCTTGTTGACAATTGCTAAAATGGAAATATGTTTTAATATCAAGGCAAAGATATACATGTGCATCCACAGGATCACTTACGTCGTGTATATCCTTGCAAGGCAGCATCTCGTGTAGTGCACAGAATATAGCAAAGGGCTGAACGCTGGCCAACTTTTGACGATCGCTGCTGGCATCCTGCGGCTCATGCAAACTGGCGCCGCTCAACAGCTGCAAAAAGTTGTCCAGCATGGTGCCAGTAAGCTCCGGGTCATTGCACACCAAATGCCAATACTCGACCACATGCTCATCATATGGCAGCGGCTGCTGCAACATCTCTGCACAGACTAGTTTGGGATGATGCTTGGTTAGTGCCACAAGGGCCTTAAGTACACCAGATTTAGCACGCGGCACATCGCACACCTGCAATGCCAACAGACTATCCTTGACGAGATCGGGTATGGCATGGAATAGCTCCGAGCCTTTTTGATGTATAAAAAACTTGAGTACAACGCTTGCGCCAATGGTGGAGCTCGGTTCAGGATCACGCAGTGAATGCAACAATGTTTTACTAAAAGTTCAAAAAAGAAACATAGTTAAATATGGTGCTATCCTGCTCATTGTATGTTCCTCTTTCCTTGTTAGCATGAGAGTGTAAGAGATGCAAACAAGTAAAATAAAAAGCTTGCCATCAGCTAGAACGAGATGGCAAGATGCAACTTACCAAAATTGCAGGTACTGAAAACTCGAGATGCGTTGTGCAATTATTTTTGCAATATCACCAGCCAGATTGTAGATCTGCTTGGGCTCATCGGTTATGATGTTCTCCTTGATGCACTCAATCTCCTTCAACCATTCGGCACTGCTGTCAATACTCGCGATGGTCAGTGTCTCATATATACAAGCGATTTCCAATGTCTTTTGCAGTATGTCCACTGATACCTGACGCACAGTGCCATTGGAGTCGATGCATCGCGGCACAATCTTGCCCAGCATTTGTCCAGTTTGATTGAACTTGGAGGGCGCTTCGCAGCCACCAATTTTCATGGACTTGATGTAGACTTCGAGTGTGTTGTTCAGCACATGGCTGGCACAGATGCGCACCTCGGAGTTCTTGTCACGCATCCAGCACTCCAGTATGCCCAGGATCAGGTCCAAAGTTGAGGGCGATGGATCCAATTCGACAATGGCGCGTACCAATGAATTAAGCTGCGGTAACGATTCGTTCAGATGCTTGGCCAGGAAACTGTTGTGCTCATCCTCTTCCTTTGAGTCAAACTTCATTTTTAGCTGCTTCGCACAGCCAAAGAAATTCTTGCATGCAATTTCAAAGATCACGCTGCCATCGACGCAATCAGTGCTATCACTTTCACTGCCGCCTGCAAAATACAAAATAAAGTAAATAACAATTCACAGAAAGGGAAATCTGTGCCGACTTACCAATGCGTATGAAATCCGTGCCAAGCTTAAGGATTGTTGGCAACAGTGGCAAATCATTGAAGGGTGCTTCAATGGGTATGCTAAATACGGTTTCCATGATCTGTTTGCGCAGCTTGAGCGGCGTTGGCAGCTGCTCCTTGGTAACAATAAGCTGATTGCAAATGCTCAGCAGCGTTTGTAGGATGGCCGACATGATGGTCTGATCCTTGTGACCAGCCAGTTCAATCATAAGGAAATTAAGCATATCAAAGTCCAAATGCTGCAGAGATTGCAACGGATCCGCCTCATCCATGATGCGACCAAACGCCTTGACCACCAACAGATTGGTCTTGTAATTCTCCAGCACTTTGTGCGAATCCTTTATAAAGTGTAGATTACTAAAGAAGCCCGTCGAATGTTTGCGTCCACCCATTTGCGCCAATTCCGACAGCTTCTTAATGACATGTCCCAAATGCTGACGTGCAATATACCCAAGAGCTCGAGCGCACGGCTCAATGCGTCGATCATATTCGGCGTGTTTGACATGCTTGTCCAGACGCTCCTGTCGCGCCGTCGTCACAATCAAATCGATTTTGGTGTGAATGCAGGCGACATCGTTGACATTGCACAGGGCCAGCGCCATCGATTGCAGCAGCATGCCACGCTCCGCACTCAGATCCGGTAGCTGCCATTCCGAGTTCGGTAATTGCATGGGATACAAATACATTTGATCGGCCAGCTTGCTGGCCAAGCGTTGGGCGAAATGCTCATCGCGTATGGACAGAAACTCGTTGGTCTCCAGCAGAAAGTCCTGCAGCTGCTGCATATAGGTTTGTGGCTTGTTAATGTTAAGCAACATATCGGAGATTTGTCGCTCCCACAACTCATCCAATGCGGGATTCAGTTGAGGATGATAGTACTTAAGGAAGCTAAGTATGTTGGCGGAACGCTTAATACACTGCTGATTGCCCAGCAGCGCTAAACAGCGAGCATATATGCTTTCCGCACTGGGCACAACCACTTTGCCACGCTTGACCACAGTGCCACGATATTCGGCACCTGCTGTTGTTGCCGCTGCTGCATCGCCACCGGACGCTGTAGCTGGCGTTGCTGACTGTTGCTCATCATCGCTGGCAATGTCATATTCAATGTGCGGCGATTTGGCAAACAGGCTGGCCAAGCATTTGGCCTGATTGCCACAAATATCCGTGTAGTCCAAGAGTATAAAATAGTTGAGTAGTTCGCGCTTGAGCAGCTCATCCAAGGTGTTCACGGTTGAGGCGAGCATAAAGAGTGCATTCTCGCAGCTAAGCACCAGGGTGGCATGCTCCTCCAGTGTGCCATGATCTTGATTAATCTTGCTGTACTTGCAACTGTGACGCACCACAAACCATACAAATTCCTTGTCCCGTATCAATGATTTTTGGGCCAGGGCCACAATGGTCTTAAGCAGCGTCAATTTCATTTTGACGCTGCGCTCAGCGATTATCAACTGTTTGAGGCACTCAATGAGCGCAGGCAGACGGCTTTCGATGTGTGTGGCACAGGTGTTGAGCAGATGCGTCAATATGAGCAGCGACTTAATGCGCTCCCGTTCACTATTGTTGCGCAAATGGATGAGCAGCGTGTCCATTAACTTAACAGCATAGTTGCCCGCCAACAAATGAAAGCAGCGCAACACCTCATAATGCCCCTTGACTGTTTGTGGCTTCTCGTAATCCGGATAGACGCAGACCAAGTCAAATAGATGTGTGATCAGTGAATCGATCACCCCGTCCAGCACTTGGGCATGCAGCTTGAGATTCGTTTTCAACACCGAGCACAAGAATTGTGTGACTGCATTGCGATCAACGCTGCGTCGATACAGTGTAAGAATTTGGGGCACAAGTCGCGGTGCTTGATCAAATATCCGATCGCTTGGTAATAGTGGATACATGCAGGACAGTGCCTGCAGTATTTCCATGCACACCTTTTGCTCACGCGATTGCAGCCATTGATTGAAGAGCACATCGTAGGCAACACTGATTTCCGTTTCACAATTGGCAGCTGCCTTCATTTCTTCTGTGGGCGCATTGGTGCCATGCTCCAGCAGCGCTTCGCTAAAGCGTCCGATTGCATAGGCGTATGCCAGCTTAATGTGATCCTGCTTTATGCCACCCAAATGGGGTAAGCAGCGTGCCAGTATTGTCTTGATGTGCGGCACTAGTCCAGCCGTATTTGCCATTGCCAGCTGGCCCAGGCACTGCATTAGCATAAAGTGCGGCACAGTGCCCGTTGGACCACTGTGTGCCTGTAGCGACTCAACGACCAGCGTACAGTCTGAAGTGCATCCAATTGAGACTAGTATATGCAATGCAGGATTCTGTATTAGGGGCACATGCTGATCCACGCTGCGTGTCAGCTCCTTGAGAGCCATATCAATCAGTTTTTCATTAGCAGCCGTTGGCAGTGGTGTATCACCTCCAACCACCCGATGTATACAACTGAAACAACAAAAAGAGCCATAAATCATAACAACCATGAACAACACCAATAAAATGTATTTCACTCACTCTAAAAGCATGGATACAGTTTGATCGGTGAGCTTAACATTTTTGGTGCGCCAATCAGTGAGTATGACTGTTGCCCGCAACGGATGCGTTTCCAGTATCTTGACAATTGCCTGCTGCATAGCCTCACGCACCTGCTCATCCTTATCTGTAAGGCCTTCAAAAATGTTTGACATCACGCCTGGATAAATATACATACAGTGAAACATTAACAATCAATTTGTTTAATAAATATAAGTGATTAATGCATAAATTTATTGTAGATATACTGTAGCACTAAGCATCACTTCACGAATATAAAACAATATTAAAAAAAATAAATAAATAAATAAAAATCTTATAGCGTATGTAAAACACACACATATATGGGGTTCTCCTATGACTTATCGAAATTTACTAATGAAATGTATGTATAACAAATCATGCCACCACAGTCGATATGTATGTACTATGTAGACACTATGACTCTGCTCTTACTATCCTTAACCAGGTTAGTAAGACATATTCGTACATATTAATAACTTAGCTTGTCGTCTTAAGGAAGTATAAGTATAAATGATTGATGAGATTCTTTCAATGCACACGCACACATTTTAGCCTCGGCAAGGGTATAAGAATTTTGTATTTCAATAATAGAGGCGGGCGGGGATAGCATTTAACTAACGTCCAGACCATCTAATCTATGAGCAATTCATGTTTATTTGTGAGTATACATATGTATATGCACAAATGTACGTGTTTCTCTCTATGTATATGGGGGGAGGTTGTATCAATATCATACTGACTGTCTTTCATTCGACTCAATAACAAAGTCGGGTTACAATTATAAATGGGTCACATATGTATACGTCTATATATATGTATGAAACTCGAGCTATTTAATCAACAGGTCGTACATATGAAGACACGTAAATAAGCATGTGTGTGTGTCTGTGTGCGCGTGTATCCTTTTGTGCTTATGCGTAACTATTTTTAGACAGGACAGGCGGACTGTTGGGGGAGGGTCGTCTTGTTTTGGAGCTCTGACGCAGATAAATCCAGCGTTACACAAAAGTTAAAAAAATATATATAAAATAAAAACACATAAAAGAATATCAGCTGGTGTGTCATCCATATCTAAACATACACATACACATTGATATATGGATGTATGCAAACAAAACAGACATCCATACACAGGTGATTCCAATAAGAGTAATAATATGAAATACCTTCCAGAACTGATGGCTTATCGACGATTGCAGGTGATGGGCTGCCCGATGGACTACGCTGGCGCTGGTCCATCTTCTTTGTGGAATGTCGAGTTCTCTTCCACTTCTCCAGTTTGGGAGATGTTTTTTTCTAGTATTGTTTGGTCGTTAAAGTTGAATTTCACAATGCTCTGCAGCCGAGCCTCAGCCTCTGCTCTGATCAACAAGTTTGATTGTCAATTTGTTTTTTCTTTCTCTTTTTTTTTTAATTGCAATATAAGGCTTCTATTGCATTTACCATGAAGCTCGACACAGTTGTTCGCAAACAATACAATAATAATAACAACAACAACAAACGCCTCCACTTGCGCTGTTATTACTTCGTCGCTGATACTACGAAATGCAAGTGTTCAGCGCAATGACGTTTCTGATAAATACAATTTGTGGTTGGTGGTCGTTGTTGTCGTCGGCCAACCGCGCAGCGCAAAACAGACGAGAATCGTTTGTACGTGTATAGAAACGCAAAACTGTGACGTTCGCATGAATCAGACTTTTGCGGCGCCGTCCTCACGCGCGATTGCTTCTAATGGTAACAAAAACTTTGAGAGTTACATTTGTTTTGCGTTTTTTTTATGCAATTATTTGGCTACGCGCGGGCAGCGATACATCGATGTACCATTAATTTATCAAATTTTTAAGATCATCCCACGATAGGTTGACTATCGTTTCGATATGAATTTCAATTAAGCACCGTCACTAGGCGGTCACAATTTAAAAAAGAGTTTTGCAATTTATCATTTTAGTTCGCTTATTTACAATAAACATATGTTAAATTCATTAAGCTAGAGCTGGAGAGTATACGATTTTACAAACGATATAATTAGAGGCATCGATACTGTTGCGCTTTAATCGATAGTTCGCTATAGAAAATAAAGTACGCTGGGCAAAGAAACATCTGAATTTAGGTTGCGCAGATTGTAATTTAATATATCCTTCTGTTGCCCAATTGTTAAACATTGTTTTTTGTAATTTTAAATTCATTTGCAATAATTGAGTACACAACGAATATTAATAAATATTAAAAATCTTTTTTATGTAAGAAAATGTAGCTTTAACACAAAAATTTAATATTGGGTTACAAATAAAGAATACAAATAAGTCGTTAAAAAGAAAACGAATTCTTTAAATGGTTTTTTATTACTATAGTAGCAGATTATAAACTTTACAAGCAAATACCAAAACCGTTTTCAATCTATTTAGCCTAAGAAATATTTATAAAATGATAGGACCCTTTACGAAAGAATCAATGTTTTATTTATTGGACATAATAAAATAAAATATATATAAAGAGAGTAACTGATTTTTCTTCAATTCATCGAATTTAAATCGAATAAAAGCTCCAAAATGTAAGTCGATATATCGATCATTCTGTGTTTTGTTTAACATCACTATTTAGTGACGCGACGGCAGTATTTGTTTTTTGTTTTGTTTTATTGCTGCCCGTTTTTTGTTTTAATTTAATTTGTGTACGTACTTCTATTATTTAAAACTATTAATTTCTATTAAACTAATTGTACGGCCAACATCCAAGGTATACATTTAAATGTGAAAAGTGCATTCTACTTGAATCAAGTTTAAATAAACGATTAAAAAATGCATATTAAAAGTATGAATAATACATGCAAACATACATGCATACAAATATAGTAATGCATACAAGTGTATGCATATCAATACACTATGCAACAAAACAAAGTTGACATCAATTCATATACATATTAAAAACAGTTAATAAAATGGTTATCGCTGTTCTATGCAAATACTAGTTGGAAAGATCACTGACCTTTGCTGCTGACGTCTTCTCACGCCCATTACAAGTAAATGTCAAAAGTAGTTGGATAAGAAAATGGCCAGCGTAATTGGGTTGCAAAACCCGTGTTTTTCAATTGCGCAGACAGAATGATCGGCCGGATAGGAGAATATCAACTGGACTGTTTATGCTGATAGTGATGATAATTTTGTCTTATCTCAATTTGCACAATTATTTAATCTATTTTGTGTTTTATATATTCGTATGTACACAGAGAAATATAAACTATTTAAACTTTAACAAACTTTCACGCATTCGATTAAAACGTTACAATATTTTTTCAGCACCATGTCAGAACTTCGCGGTACTAAAGCATTGGAATTCTGGTGTCAGCGCTCGACTAAAGGATACGATAATGTTAAAATTGAAAATATGACAACATCGTGGCGTGATGGACTTGGCTTTTGTGCGCTTATACATAAATTCCGACCAGATTTAATGTAAGCATAAATACTTTTCCTTTAAGAAGAGCAGCAGGTTGAATATCGTATAAATCATCGCATACATTTCCTGAACTGATTTAAATTCTTATGGGAAAATAACAGTGCTGTGAAATTCTTATTGGATAATGCAATTTAATCTGCTATCGTTTCTTTTTATTTAATTGCAGTGATTTTCATCAGCTAAAGAAATCAGACATTTATCATAATAACGATTTGGCTTTCACAACAGCTGCTAAACATCTTGGCATACCGCCCCTACTGGATGCTGAAGATATGGTTGCCAATGATGTACCTGATCGCTTATCTGTACTTACCTATTTATCTCAGTTTTATCATGTATTTACGCATCAAAGTAAGTTTCTAAAGCCAAGAACTCTTAGTTTTTGTCTCAACATATTTTTACTGTTTTTTTTTTTAGAATCCGAAAACAATAGTCCTTTAAAGTACTCACGTCCAAAACTCGAAAATACGGAAGAATCCAAGTTTGTCGAGCTCCCGGCAAAGGTAAATCTTATACCAATAATTTAGTCATCAGCTACAAGTTACCTGATACAATATGATATTTCAGATAAGCCACAAAGTTGAGGGAGTTCGGCGTGACTCATGCCAGAAATGCCAGTTTCCCGTGTTTTTAGCCGAACGCGTCTTTATTGACAAACATGTGTATCATCGAACGTGCCTTAAATGTAAACGCTGTGCCGTGCAACTGTCGCCAAACATTCTCTTTGATGAGCAGCAGAATATGTATTGCTCCGATATTTGCCTAAATGATAACAATCTACATTTAAGTCGTAATGAAACTGAAACCGTCCAGTCAACTGAGGATACGGATAGTCCTAATGAAATCCGTCAAATTGAGATAGTGTCCAAAACCCGACAGACAAGTAATATAGAAGATGAGGAAAGAGAAGAGAAAGTGGAAAAACTTGAAGAGATTCCCTCTATACCACAAGATATGGAATTGCCGATCAGCACATCCCTTGATAATACCGATGCAATATCAAACCATTCTACAGAATCCCTTCCCACCATTCAAGAATCTGCTGCACCGTTGTCAAATCCCGAAACACAATTTGTAGAAGAAACAGAAACTGAACAAGCTAAAGAAACGCCAGAAACTATTGAAACAATTGAAACTCCAACATTACCAGAAGAAGAAAACAAGCCGGACGAACAAGAACAAACAACGAGCAACAACACTTTAGATTTAGAGGCTGTTATGCCTATTAGACAAGATGATCATTCCAGCACGCCTTCTATAGAGGATATAAAATTAGTTAGCGACAAAGTCGAAATAGAAACAGTTAAGGAAAAAACCTACAAGGATCTTAATCCATTTGATGACAGTGATGATGATGATGATCAGAATACTTCTGACAACAACCAACAAAATATTTCCACAGAAATGAATCAATCACAAACAAGTATACAAAGCAAAGCTGCCAAAAGCTATAATCCGTTTGATAGTTCTGACGATGAAATCGAGTTGGCTAAACCACATTCCCAACCTCTACACGAGCACAACACATTGACACAGTAAGATCAACTTAGCCTTGCCGATTATTTAATATTCCATCCAAAATTTATTTGTTTTTATTTTTTATTAGGTCTCCAACGCAATCTTTAAATGAATCATATACTAAAACTATGCCTCAATCCACGCACAAAAAGCATTTCAAATACAATAAGCGGCCAGCACCAGCGCCACCAAAGCCAGAGCGTCTTGATGCAAGCATTTCAAAGGAAAACATTGATAAGGATAAGGCGGCTATGATAGGTCAAGGCTCTAAGCCTGTACCTGCCAAACGGCTGCTCGTACCACTGGATCAGAGCCTTCTGTCGCCCGACAACTTTGAATTGAATAGCCATACTGAACAAAATCAGCAAAGCACATACAAGGATTCGGATAACTATTGTCGCCGGATGCTAATGCCACCCGCTCTGGACTCACCCCAGTTCGAGTTCAATCCCATTGCTGGGCAAGTCTTTGCACGTAGACCGGAAAATCTTGAAAACGAATCGAATGATAATGGCGAATCCTATCCGGATGGTTCGTCGGCCATGTACAACAAGTCATCACAAGCTAAATGGAAGCATCGCAAGGGACCCGCTCCAGCAATACCATGCATGACGCCACGCAAAGTGCCACAAATTATTCCACTGCAAGAAATACGCCATGAGCTCGAAATTATTGAGGTGCAACAGCAGGGTCTTGAGAAACAGGGTGTCGTTCTCGAACGTATGATACGCGATCGCTGTGAAGGTTCCGCCAGGGATGTGCCAACAACTGGTGACCTATCCTCCACTCTAACCGCTGTCACAGCCGAAGCTTCAACGAAGAATTGTAAAGAAGTCGAGGATCTAATACTGCAACTCTTTGAGCTTGTCAACGAGAAGAATGAGTTGTTCCGGCGACAAGCTGAATTAACTCACATGTAAGTACAAATACTAAATATACATACTTAATATTGCTGTATTAACGCTTTTTATGCTTATGCTTAGCCGAAGACAACATCGCCTGGAACAGGAGTATGCTGATATTGAATCCGAAATTCGCATACTTATAGGCCAGCCCGAACGTAACAAAACTGATTCGGATAAGTTGCGTGAGGAAACGTTAATAGCACGGCTTGTGGAGATTGTTGAATTGCGCAACAAGGTCATTGAATGTCTAGAAAATGATCGGCTACGCGAAGCTCAAGAAGACTTGGTAATTGATCAAGATAACAATACATAAAACTATATTAATATATATTATATAACATTCACAGAGCATTAAACAAAGTCTTGAGCTGTACAACGCTGGTCGAGATTCGTCTGCATCCAAGCACTCGGGCGAAAAGTTGTCCAAGAAGGAAAAACGTGGCGTTAAAGATGTCCATAAGTTAATTAAGTATAAAAGTTTGTTACGCAGATCGGCCAAATCCGAATAAATGCAAGGTTCATAAAACTCTGTTAGCTTATACATAATAATAAGTTGAAAAGTCTCATTTTTTTGTTTACACTATTTGTCCATTATGTCAATAAAATTATATATGAAAATAAATAAATTATGAAACCCAAGGCAACTGTTTAAATATCAAGCATGGGTTTATCTTCCAGCGACAACTGCGGTTATTGCGAATATTTGTGGGGCTCCCAAAACTTGTAAACATCAAACTTCAATACATACTTACCAAGCTGATGTCAAGGGTACTTCTTAATATATATTTCTACATTTAAGAAAGCTCAAGAATTGCAAATAAGCTGCGTTATTGCGAATATCATTTCTTCTGCTTTTGGAAACATTTCTCAAACTGCAATACTTACCAAGCTGATCTCAAGGGTACTCTACTCGCTAAACTTTCTAAGCTTTCGCATAAGTTCGTATTGAATATCTGTGTTAAATAGTTCCAACAGCAACATTTTACAGGAGAGCACCATATTTGTGGCACAGAAATATTATTTTTTTAAACCTCGGTGACGCGAGATCGTTGCGTTGACCAATTAGTATACTTATGTTAAGCCCTATTAGTTGTGCGTTAGTCGACACGATTACGTACTACATGTAGTACATAGCATGTACATATAAATAGTATATGTATATATATCACACTTGAACACATCATGGAAATGTACCGAGAATTTGATGTGAATAAACAAATGCAAATTGCTTATCACATTTCAGTGTGGATGACATTGTTATTGCTCTAAATGCGTACTTGCGGCGGATATATATATATCCGATTCTACTTATAAATGATGATGAATACGAATTGCTGTTATATATATGTAAATGTATATGTATATGCTGGTTATGAGAAATAGGTTGAAAAAGCATCCTTTTGTTTGAATGATGTCGATGTGAAGCAAAATGTTCCTTGTTCAATGCATTGATTTAGGTTAAGAACTTAATTCAATATACTAAGTGGTACATAATATATGTAAGCAAAATGTAATTTTGAGTTTTTAATGTAATTTTAACATGAACATGTATTTTTTTTTTTTTGGTTTTTTTTTTCGTTTCGTTATCTATTTGTTTATTGATAATACCATAAGCATTTGGTTATTGGGTTACTTTTCTTGTTTGTTGTTGTTGTTGTTCTTGTTGTTGTTTGTTGATGAATTCAGCTAATTACAGACATTAATTTTATTTATTACTTTTGATTTAGGTATAAATTGTACATAAAAAATCATAATAAAAGTACAATATTGTACGCATGTATGCATGTATGTGATTTGTTTTTGTTTTGTTTTGTTTTTTGTGGCATATACATATAAATAGAAACATAAGTAAGAATGTATTGCATGTATATGTATACAGTAGATTTTTGTTTTTGTTAAATTTACATATATATATAAACATATAAATATATGTATATGTATAAAGATTCGGAAAATTAACATAACTTTTTTTTAATGGTTTTTGCTTCTTATAGTGGATGCGTCATCATATATTAACCAAGAAAACATTCAGAGTAGCTTTTTATCGTTAAGCATTACCTTTTAGTTTTTGTTTTGTTTTTTTTTTTTAATTATAATATTATTTTTTGTTTTTTATTTTTTATACGCATTATCAAAATTTGATGTATCAAATTTGATTCATATTACACTTGTATTCTTTTTGTTTTCTTCTTTTATTATTATTTTAATTTAATTTTAATTTTATTTTTTTGTTTGTTTGTGAACATAAAATGGATTTTTTTTGTTATGAACTTTATGAACTGGTATGCATATAAAAAAAGATGAGACCATTTTACACAATGCCACACATTCTTCCTCATTCTTCTTCTTGCAATACACATATATTTACCAAAAAAAAAAAAAAAAAATTAACTCTCAACCCATTTTTTTTTTCTTTCTTCTTTTTTGAATTCCCCTGCACACACACAATAGAACTGTGATATTTAAGAAAATATATGTGTATATATATGGAGTTATCATAAAAAATTTGCCGTGTGTTCTTCTTCGTTCTTGTTGTTTCGGAATTGAGCTAATTGTTGGAAAATGTTTGTTCTTTTTTTTTTTTGAAAAATTATCCATACAATTGAATTGATTTGTATATATATATTTATATATGTAGATGTATGTATGTATATGTAGTATGTATTAGAAATCAACTTAGAATTCGGTTTTTTTTGCTTTAGCATTTTGTTTTTATTATTTATTCAAAGGATTATTTTTATATTAAAGTTTGTTTGTTCGGTAATACTTGTGCGGACCAGTTCTTAAAATTTATAAAAGCGTAGCATTGTGTGTATGTGTTTTTGGGTGTGTGTGCGTGTGTATGTGTGTGTGTTACGGCGTGCAAGCTTTTCCGTCCCAGCTATATATATTTCAAAGAAAACAAAAAAAACAAGAAAAAAATGGAGACAAAACAAAGACAAACATAATAAATATATATAGAATTGAATAAGTATAAAAATTAAGTGCTCTTCATTTTTTTCTTTTGTTTTTTTTTATTATTATTGACGTATTTATCTATCCTCGTTGAGCGTTTAATATATATATGCGAATGGCTTTCTCTTAAGGTTGGTTTTTTTGGTTTTAGCGGATAAACATAATACAGTTGAAACAGTTGGAGTATACATAATTTAGAAGCTCATACGTTATGATTCGAAAAAAAAAAAAAAACAAAAAACAAATACATGTATGTATATATTTATATAAAAAAGTTGCAACCCTTTTCACGCTATTGTTGTTGTGTTTTAGGGTGGCGGGGGCATAAAGCTAAGTATGAAGAACTCTTTCTCGAATACACTTATTCTCTGTATAACAATTGATAAAGTTAATGGTGCCGGTCACGAGGTTTGAAAATATTCTCATACACGTTGTTGTTGTTGTTCTTTGTTGTTGTTGTTGCTACTTGGTATGCATGTGTGAGTTGTACTTTCACGATCGTTACATCTGTTAGTCTATATGTTAAGATTTCGTTAAACATTTATAAATTTTTTTTAGGTTTTAAAGTTAATTTTCTTTTTTTTTCATCCATTTATTGTTTGTAGCTTATATGGCCGTCAATTATATATATGTAAATAGTTTTTTTGTTTTTCACTAATAAGTATGTTATTTAAATCATTCTTATTTTTTTGTTTGTATATAAATTAAGGACTTAAACGTTATAAGAAAAATGTTTTATAAAGTGTATTGTTTACTGATTTTCTTTCTTTTCTTTTTTTGTTTGTTTTTGCTTTTTTCATTACATTAAATTTTGTAATTTACGCAATATAATCTTTGCCTTTTTAGTTTCTATCTGTGAATTTTTTTTATATTTTTTTGGTTTTTTTGTTTTTTGTTTTTTTTTTTTGTAAATGCTTTAATTTTATTTGACTTTGCTTTCATTATGACCAACATGTTTGTGTGTGTCATGTATGTGTATATATGTGTGAGAAGTCAGGATTTTCTTATACGTTTTTTGTTTGTTTTCTTATTAGAATGCTTGACTGAATGAGAGAGACTGAGACTCAGAGACAGACGCGTCACCGTCACCCGTCAAACGTCAACCGTCACCCGTCGTCGTTCAAACACATACACACATATTGTACGGATATTACAGTAGTATAATTACCATAATTATCGTGCTATCATAGTAATCATCAACATTGTGCGCACTCAAATATACTTTGTTGTCATCATCATCATATTGTTTATGTTTTGGTTTTTTTTGGTTTTTACTATATAGCGAGACAATCAATTTGCCCTAAAATGACTCTCTCTTTTTGTATTTGTTTATGTTTTGTTTGTTTTTATACGATTTGAACTAACTTTACGTACTTTAAACTGCAGCTGTTTTGCCGAAATTCTGACTAAACAACTTCTGACTATCATCAGCGACAGCTCATCATAGGTTTTGTTTCGAATTCATTTTTTTGTTTTTAGTTTTTGTTTTGTTTTTCATTTACACTAATAATATACTTGTATGTGTGTATGTCTAGTTGTATGTTTGCTGTGTATGTCTGTGTTTTGGTTTTGTTGTATAAGTATAATAAGTATATAGCAATATAAATAATTTGTATATAAAGTTCTTGTTTTTTTGCTGTGGTCTACGTTGCAGTCAACGCCGTTCATCCATTCCATCCCAATCCATCCTTCATATTCGCTGCTGTTGCTATTGCACTCTACTACGGTCAAGCATTTGTTTCTTTTGTTTTTAGTTTTGTTTGTTTGTTGTTGTATGTTTGATGAGATGGTTTATTACTGTCTTAGCCCGAAACAGTAACAAAGCATCATCATTGACGACATCAAAGCACAAAAATGATATTGGTGTGATACATGTATGTCCACGTATCTACACCCACATACATATGTTTGAGGGATGTCGCATTTTCTTCTTGTTTTTAGTGTGTGTTTTTCTTAATTTTGTTGCTGCTCTGTTGTTATTGTCGCTGCTGCTGCTGCTTAACGCTGACTGCGCGCAACCACCGCCACGTTGACCCTACCCCACCCATTTATACGCTTTGTGCACGGACACTTAGTTCCACACGCGCAAGAACGAGTCCCACGATCCTGTTGCTACTGCCATACCGTTTTCGGTGACACCCAAACATGAAACACGATTATCGTGGCCAGCTAGTATGCCCGAGCGTTCTGCTTTCATTGTGTCCCATACATTACAGTTGAAATCGTCATACCCCGCTAAGAGCAGGCGACCGCTTTTTGAGAACGCTACGGAGGTGATACCACAAATGATGTTGTCATGCGAATACATGGCCAATTCCTGATCAGCACGTATATCGAAGAGGCGGCAGGTGGCATCATCGGACCCTGTCGCAAAGGCTTGTCCGTTCGGGAAGAAGGTTACTGCATTGATATCAGATTCGTGTCCAGGGAACGTTTGTTTGCAAACACCTTCTCGTATGTCCCACAATTTGGCGGACGCGTCGCATGCGCCCGAAACAAACGTTTTGCATTGCGGTGCCAGTGACAGGGCCATCACATCGCCAGTGTGACCAAGAAACGAGGTAACCTGCAAGCCAGTTTCGATGTCCCAAAGGCCGCACGACATATCACCCGAGCTCGTCACAATCTGATTGTCGTCCAGGAAACGGCAGCATGATAGATAGCCACCATGGCCCGGCAGCTCGCGGGATACACGCACATTACCTTCGCGTGTCTTTAAGTTATAGATTGAACACATGTTGTCGAGGCCACCGCAGGCAACGTAGCTTCCCGATGGAGCGTATGCACATGTCATCACCCACGATGAGCGCAGCGGTATGGCGTGCACTTTGTTCGTGGTATGCGAGTCCCACACAATCAGTTTACCATCTTGTGAGGCTGATACAAGGTTCCTGGAGTCATTGCCCCAATGCATGGCATAAATTTTGGCCAGATGACCGCGCAGCGTACGTCGCGTGCGCATTTGTATACGTCCAATAGGTTCCAGCATTGCGGCCGCCTGCAACAGAGACGTGTCGCACGCAGCCTTTCGTGCATCTCGAATAGCATTCTTTAGAGATTCGGCTTCTTGTCTTAGACTGTCTAGTTCATTCATTTTATATTATTTTTTTTTTTGAGATTTTGCCTCTTTCTTCAGATGTTTATATGCTCTTTTCCCACTCGTAGCGTCTCTAAGGCTTATCCAAACGACGTTCGTTCAAAACTGAACTGATTGACTTGCTGGCTTCAAAGCTGTTTATAATATAATAGTTTGATTAATACATTTTTTTCGGCTACTTCGTTAAAATATGGTAAAAGCAACTCACGTTTCGAAATATTTTGATTGCAGTGTGTTTGTCAGCCTGTCCTGTTGATTTTAGTTTGCCTGACTGCCGTCGCTTCAAGTACGCCTGCATACAAGCAATGTGATATTAGCTATTCATTCACCGGTTCTAGTATTGAGGTTGTGCCAAATAAAGTTGAATTGTCTTCCGCTTCCAAGGGTGCAATGTATGTTGTGAGTTTATTCCTTTGATAATTGAAAGAAATTATCATTAGATATCCGGTTCTTGTTGCTGGTTAAGCTTTAATTAATTTATTTTTTTTATTTTTAGAGCACTTACTTGCCTTGGCCGGCTGTAGTTATTGAGTTTATGTATGTATGTGTGTTTCTTGTTTTCAATCCGCGTGAAAAAGCGTTCGTTCGATTTATATAGAACTGTGTACCAAAGCGGTGGTATTTAGTCACTGTTTGAATCCCGAGTCACAAATGGTAAGCGCCGATTGCCTTAAAGCTTTTCTTTTAGTTTACTGTGTTACCTCCTTGCTCCTTTTATCTATAATTTATAATTGAAAATATATGTTTAGTTATTGAATTCGACGGTGATGGATTAAGTTTTGCTCACAAAGTTCCTCTTGTTCAGCGAGTTTTAGGCAACTTTTTTTAATTTATGCAGCACATATTTTTCCACTGTTTTTAGTTAATTTAAGATTTTTGTTTACACTCCTGAACATTTAACCATAAATTGAACTGTCCCTAATGAAATAATTTTCTCTTTTGCTGTTGGCCGCTCGATTGGTCCGCCTGTTTTCACCCGTGCTGCTGCCTTCCCTCGGCTACTCGACTCGCTTTTTTGGTACACCAAAATTGTAATTTTTGCACCACCGCTGCCAATAGCGACCGAAGTAATGAGAGCAAGCAGTACAACCAGTGTTTTATATCGGCGAGTATTGGTATGCACGGCAGCGAAAGCAGGTTCGAATGTGACCACAGAGTGTCGGCGCGACAAGCATAGTAAAATGGTAGTAACGGTTTATCCCATTCGCACCAACCGAAAGTGACGTTTCATGAAATTGACGGAGCGAGAAAGAAATACAAGAGAAAAATCAATTTTAAATACTAAAATATTCGAGATAACAATTATTTAAATTAATATAAACTATAAATAATCCGCACACAAGTTTACACATTAGCTCTGATAAAAGCTTGCACTATATATATGTAGCGGCTTTGTTCCGATTTGTATTTGATGAGCTATGTATATTGCACAAATTTAGTACATACATACATACATATATATATGAATGATTGAGCTACATATGTATATAAAAATTTCAATAGTGAACACACACCTGGCCACCTTAGTCGCGGTCTTTCAGAACTTAAAAAGTTACTTTTCTGATGCTTTAAAGTAACTAGATTATTTTCAAAACAATCAGTTCAACAGCTGCATGGATTTAACGCTGTAGATAGATATTAAAACCCGTCAACTAATCGCCAGTAGCTTCGACAACTTTTTCACAGTATATCAATCTTAACACAACTCCTCATTTGCACTTTACAATTGGTAGCCAACACCTAGAAGTAGTCCAGATATGCAATACACATATCGATTGTTTGATTGTATCGATATATCGAATGGATTTAGGGATGAGAGCTATGTTTGCACGACTGGAAATGTTGAATATATAAATAATCATGAGTTAGGATGTGTTTGAACGATCCAATTAGTAACACAAACCGCATATGGTCATTGTAAGCTTGTTATACAAAATATAAACAGAAATAAAAGTTTTAATATTATCAAATTTAACTTTTTATCTGTAACATGTTAAAATAAACCAAAAAAATTATTTAAAGTATATAAACGATGACATAAAATAACCCTAGCAATATTACTATAGATAAATATAATTAACCAAACGCTCCCATCAATATGTTTTCCACATAGCAACATCGTTGTGTTATGACGTCACAAATAAACTGTAGATTACTTTCAGGGATGGGGAGCCATCGATAGTAAGCATATTCGGAGGCAGTGATAGTTACGGTTACTCATATTGGATTATCGATAGCTTAAGATATAATTTATAAAATTCTGTTTGTTTACAAAAGTGACGTAGATGTTTCAATATGTTTTCCATGTTTACCTATATACACATATATGATGATCAAGTAAAGTATTTTATTTAAGTCGAATAAAAACCTGTTACCTTTTAAATATTGTAAGTGACCTCTTAATCGTGTTCCCATCCCTTGTTTTCGATAGCACGCCGCCTATCGATTAAACTCAGTAATCGACGCCGTTTGGTAATGGCGAAGCAATTGTAACATTACTTATCAAAATAACTCACATTTTTTTTAACCATGAGAAGCAAATTGAATAGTTAGTAAATATTTCACGAATTTTTAAATTCGCTGATATATAGAAAAGGCAAATATGTGTTGTTTTCTGTTAAACTAATAAGGATACGTGTATTATGCCTTTGCCTTTGGACATATGCACGCTGTGTCCGAGAATACTAATCGATGTACATATGCATGTACAAATGAAAATAAAGGTCAAACGATTCGAAAATAAACGGAATATATTGGTTAAATACAGCACATGTTAATATTCGGGCATGAAAATATATATTTAAAAGTGCAAATGTATACATATTTAAATGGATCAACAATTGCGTTTAAATCAGCAGCTTCGTAACGACTTGTATTCAAAAACTACGTATAATATACATTCAGAACAAGAGGGAAGTGACATAGACCGCTCAGAAAGAGATGCAACGCACCCTTTGTTGCGAACAGATCAGCATTTAATTAATTGTATGCAGTGTCTTGGTTGCAACGGACAAATTCAAAATAATTCATTTAGCGACGTTTGTGCACATTATTTACTTTATCGGCATCCGCAGAGTATAGCCAAGTGCTTATATTGCAGTGGAAACGTTCATTACTATCTAAAACCTGGAAAAGTGAATCCCGAAGTTTTTCACTACTGTTCACCGCGTAAACAATCCAAAGAGACAAACACCTTAACAACCAAACAGTGATCATGGCAAGCGTTTGCACCAACCAACTTATGGGAGAGGATTCAAATTTGGAGTTTCATGCTGAAGAATCCGAACCGTCTGAATACTCTGATCATGATAGCGAAGAAGGAGGCACTCTCGAAGATGAAGAAGGCAGTTCTATTAACTTTTCTCAACCACAGTTATCAGCTGAAGGCAAGACAAATATCCTGAATGTGGGTGTTAAAGATCCATCGAACACCTTGCAATTGGGCAAACTTACTGCAGATGGTAGACCGCCGCTTCCATTACAGAACAGTGCTAAGGCGGTAAGTGGGCATCCGAACTATGGATTTGGGAAGCGTTGGTCAAAATCCGAAGACGTTTTACTAAAGGCGCTAGTGGAGAAACATGGTGAACGCTGGGATATTATTGGGCCACATTTCAAAGATCGTTTGGAGCAGCAAGTGCAACAGCGTTGGGCCAAAGTCTTGAATCCCGAGCTTATCAAGGGACCTTGGACGCGCGATGAAGATGAAAAAGTAATTGAGCTGGTCAAAAATTTTGGTCCAAAGAAATGGACGTTGATTGCGCGATACTTAAATGGACGAATCGGAAAGCAATGCCGTGAACGTTGGCATAATCACCTTAATCCAATTATTAAGAAATCAGCTTGGACCGAGGAAGAGGATACAATAATCTATAATGCCCACTATAAGCTTGGAAACCAATGGGCGAAAATTGCAAAACTTCTCCCCGGTCGCACGGATAACGCCATCAAGAACCATTGGAATTCAACAATGCGCCGAAAATACGATGCTGAACGAAGGACTGCCAATACCATAGCTGGTGGTGATTTGAAGAGCTCACGCACTCGTCTGATCGAACTTATCAAAATTGGTGGTGTTGGTAAGCTTCAATTACCAAATAACAAGATTGGCAATGGCTCCAGCGCAGAGAATTCACAAATGGCATTAGCACTTGAATCGCAGGGTGACGAATCTTCAAGCAGTGACATCAAAGCTCATGTCATTAAAAAAGAGTTGTATACGGAAAACGGCAAAGTGGTTCGCCCTCAAAGCACTGATGTGCAAAGTGGAACCGTGCCAATTAAAGGCACGATTTCGCTGCCAGTTCAACAAGCTTCTTTGCAGTATCCTGATGTAAAACTAAGTAGACCCACGCCCAACATACTCAAGCGATCACGCAAAAACATTCCAGATGGTTCGAATAGTTCTAACAGTAGCATGGATGCAATAAAATGCGAGAAGAATACCAAGTTGCCAGAATCACCAGTAATAACACCGATTAAGGCTCTACCGTTCTCGCCAAGCCAATTCTTGAAATCACCTTGCATTACATTCGAAGATATGAATTTGCGGGCAAGCACACCCGTTGTCAAAGAGTTCAATCGTTTTGGTATGGATATTAAAAAGGAGTTGGAAACGTCATCGATTGAAACGCCACATAAAAGTAAGTACTCTTATATTCATATATTCAAATTCTAATTGCATTTCCTCATTAAAGGTTTAGTTGGCCCACGGACTCCTACGCCATTTAAAATGGCTCTTGAAGCAGTTGGTAAAAAGCGAGAAGGTCGGTGTTTTGTGCCATCAAGTCCAACGAGCATGGTCGAAGATTTGGCTGAAATCATTGGTGAGGTGCCAAAGAATGATACCGAGCATGACAAGGTGCAGTCGCCGGCACCAAAGCGTGCCAAGAAATCATTGCTGCCCAGCTGGAACGTTAACATCATACAATCGGGAAGGAAGGCGCAACCGTTTGAGACAGAGACACCCAGCAAATTTTTAAATTCGGGACAAGCGCTAACGCCATTTTCACCGAGCAATATAATGAAAGATACCTTTTGCAGTGAACAGGATCTTTTGTTTGACGAGGGCAAGAAAGAGAATAGGCCGTACGGTCAAAGGTATCGGGGTCAATCCAGTGAGCATCTGTTAGATCCAAAGTGGGCTCAAGTTGCGTGCGGCAAAACCAAAGATCAAATTTTTATGCAGGATGCGGCACGTGCGTGTCTTCAGAATCTCGACTTGATGCCGCGCTCCTTAAATTTTGAAAAGCAAAATTAGTTTATGCACATATATATAGTTATTACAAGCTAGGAAGAAGTGTAAAAAATTGAAATGTTTTTGAGTTTATTAGAATCCATACATGAAGTTATGCTAACTATTACTATATATCTATATATTTACATTCATATGTAAATTCTTTTGTATTACCTTACCAGACAAGAAAAGTCGCCGTCTCCATTCAAAGCATATTATGTTAACATTTGATTCAGGGAAATATCGTTAACTTCATAGTTTTCATAACAGAACCATTAGTATATCATTTTTAGTGAAGTGCGTATCACATTAAAGAAATCGTTTTCCGACAGCATTAAGTACATATCAGCATAGCGAGCCCAGTTAATACATTAAACATGTCCGTCTGTCCATCTGTAGGCCAACATCATACTGTTGGCTGAGGCAAAAACCAAAGAGAAAATATTTGTATGCAGGAGACGGCAGTGGCATGTCATCAGAATCTCGACTTGATGCCGTGATTAAATGTCATGAAAACAAAACAAAAAAAAAAAAAAATACCCAAAACCAAGCTAGCGTTTAAGCATAGATTAAGCAAAAAGATTTGTAAATAACCATAATTTGGATTTATTGGAGCTATATTATGTTAAGTTAACGAAAGAATTATCATGCAATCAATTTATTATTTTTAAGCGCAAACCTGGTGAACTTTATATCACCCTTCTACCTTATTTTATATGTAGTGTTGTCCCACTTTTTTTTTATGTCGTGCAAAACGGTATTAATTATTTTTGGTTATTAAATGAATTTGGCTAACTTTTGTGTTAATTATATTAAAATATGTATGAAAAATATATATATAAAAATGAAAATTTCAAATATTGATTTTGTTAACAGTTTTTTTTTTTCTGTATAGCTTGAAGAATATCTTTGAAATCATATATACCGAGTTATAAGCATTATGTAATTATTATGTAACATGGATAGAAAAAGCCAAAAAAACGGCTAAACAATAATAGTTTTCAATAAATAATGTCAGACCAATGAATATTAAGTTTGTTTATGAAACAGTGTAATTTTTTTTAACATATTCTTATTGATTAATGTTCTATTCCCAACAAGTAACGAAAAAAACATCTTCAAGACACGAAACAAAAAGAAAAAAGAAACATAATGAATTAATATTGTATTTATGACAATTATGTTACCATATATTCCAAAAATGTCAAAATTGAATAATCTTCGAAACAAAACATTAACATGGATGATCTATACACCTAAGTCTGTTTTTACACGGTCTTTTTTTACACGGTTTTGATATAACACGGTTTGAAAATTTAATATTCTTAATTTTTTTACACGATTTTATTCCATTTAGCACGATTTGAAATTTTATGTACTTAAATTTTTTCACATTTTTTTTGTGCAGTAACGCTTCTGGAGATCGGATGTTATAGCCCCTGCTTATCAATCGTGCATTAAAGCCTCGAGCAATGAAAGGTGTCGATTTTGATACATTGCCGATCAATGTCTTTTTTTACACGGTTTTTTTTTACACGGCTTCTTCTGGAACCAATCTACCGTGTAAAAACAGACTTAGGTGTATACTTTTATACTACTAGCGACCAACACAGAATAAAATTTCTCCTCTTATTATTAAGCATATAAAAATTATGTTTGTATATATGTATAAAAATACAAATAATGATTATAATTTTGAATAACATTAATTAATAAAATACAACGTTCATAACGTATTTAAAAGTATTACATTGCTTATAAAACCACATTTGAATATGGGAAAAATATATATACACAAAGCATCCCAGAAGGCTCCGTTTTAAATATATCGTATTATCGTTATAACGATTTATCACTTTCGTCTCAAACATAATGAAATAGGTACACTTTCAACTTCGCCGTTAACTTGACGCTCTACTGTCAAAACTTTGAAGGCTTATTACAGTATATTTTGCAACACTGACAGGATCAGAAACTATATAAATTGAGTCGAGTCGGCAGGAAATTTTAATATTCGTACTACTGCCGTGGAGTTTTCACATAAGTGAGAGCAACTTAACTGCAAATTTTAACTTGTGTTTTTTCTGGAATCGAACAAAAAAATGGCCGAAGCACAACAGTCAGCAGATACTCCCCAGGTATTTAAAGTACATTTTTAAAAATGGTTTTTGTTTTAAACTTAAGTTTAGTTGTTATAAAAGTGCCGAAAATAAGTGTGCAAAATATACATACAAAAATTTTGCAGCATATCGAAGCTTAACTGCAAAAATAACGTAAGCTCAATAACGTAAAGGCCTCGCCTTTATGTAGCTATAAAGATATGCATTAAAAATTCGAATAAGTTTTTTTTTGTGCTAGTGAAAAATAACGTTAAAGCCATTTTTCGTATTCGGAATTGACCGCTAGTCAATTTTTCAGGCGAAATTCTCGAAATTATTGCTTTTTATAGTCTTACCGTTATTAGCGCTCGCTGCAACGAAAAAAACGTGAACATTTTTCAAAATGACTTGCACTTAAAAAAAATCCACTGACGTATTGATGCCGTTAGCACAAGCAAAAATAACGTAGCGCCATTTTGACTTAAACCATTTTCTATTTATATGTTTGATATAAAAGTTTTGCAGTTTGTGTAAAACGCGAAGGCCTCGTCTCTTTATAAAGATATGCATTGAAAATGCCAATAAGCTTTTTTGTGTGCTGCTGAAAATAACGTTAAGTCCACTTTTCGTATTCGGAATTGACAAGCTAATTTTTCAGGAGACATTTTCTTATAAGTCTTACCGTCATTAGCACTCGCTTCGACGAACAAAACGTGAACATTTTTCAAAATGACTTAACTAATTGACACTAATCTCTACAAAAAAAAAGGCTTACGTATTGTTGCCGTTAGCACAACCCAAAAAAAAAAGTAAGCGCCATTTTGACAAAAACTAATTTCCTTTTATAATGCTTTACAAACAATTATAACTTTTAACCCATTTTCAAATTCGGAACTGACCACAGCAAACATTTCCAAAAATATTGCGCTTCCATAGTCTTGCTGTTTTAGCGCTCGCTGCGACAAAAAAAACGTAAACAAAATTTTTCAAAATGACTTGCACTAATCTCTGCAAAAAATATGACTTACGTAAATAACGTAAGCGCCATTTTGACAAAAACCAATTTCATTTTTTAATGCATTACAAACAACGTAAGCGCCATTTTATCTTAAGCTCTTTGTCTTTTGACGTTTACGCTATGCATATATAAAAACATTTTATAATAAAGTAAAATGCCTTTTATCAAAAACTAATTTAGCGCTTAAAACTCCAAAAACACTATAAATCTACATATTATTAATTAAATGTATCCTTTTTTTTTTTTTTCTGTCGGTCAAAAAGTTGGAGCCAAAAATCTGCTTAACGTTGGAGAAGGAAGACGAAACCAAGTATTATTTCTTAATCAGGAAATACACGCGATTGCGTAAGCTTATGGACGCCTATTGCAAAGTTGCTGTAAGTATAAAGGTTTAAAGATGACTTCATTTTAAAAGTTTGATAATTGTTTGTTTTTAATTTTTTTTTTTAGAAGATAACTAGGGATAAAATCATCTTCGTATTTCATGGATTAGTTCTGCAGGAAAATAATCCGGCCAATGCCTATGGAATGCTTGATAATGATACCATTAAGGTGTACGAGACCAACCCAATTTCCCCAGAGGCGGCACTCATTCAGAAAAAAAATAGCCCTGCTGCCTAATTCAATCCAAAAAGTCTATACAAACGATGCCACTGTAATGTACAAAAATCTTAAAAAAGACAAATAAAAAAAGATTTTTGCAAGCTTAATGCGTTTCATTATTATTAGATCTGTATATACAGTCGAACTTGCAAATAACGAAGTTTATGTTAAAAACTGTTCTTAATAGCGAGTTTTCCCTAGAGAATCGTTATATGAATGTTCGACTCAATGTTACTAACATGGACATAAAGTTCATTGATCAAAGTAAGAAGTCTTGTATTATATTATAGTTACTTAATTATTAGTGTTTATAAGTTGCTCAGCTATTTAATAATAAACCCTGAAAATTGATATCATCGGGTTCATTATCAATAACAAAATTAAATTTAAACTGGCTTCCATTGTTTGCTAGCTGGTTTGCGCTCGGCGAGATAGTATTTGGCACAGCTGTTGCCGCTGGTGGAGCAGTTGATGGAGTTGCATCTGCTTCGTTATTGTTTCCATTTTCAACTCCAAAGTTAAAACGAAAATCTTTGCCTGAAGTTAGGAGCGCTGACTTTTTGACGAAGCTAGACTTTTTATTTGCATCAGCGCCAGGCGTAAATTTTATTTGTTTCGAAGCTACAAAAAAAAAAAAAAACATAAATGAATTCATTAAGCAATTGAAATAAGTTCTCAATAAGTCTGCTATAACTCTAACACCGCTATATCTCTTTCTAGCACGTATAAGAAAGAGAACAAGCTATGTTTCGCATGGGTAAATATGTACATAGATATGTATGTACGCAAAATCATAATAATGATTGTTCACCAACATACAAACATATGTATGATGTGACTGTTTCTTACCTAGGAGCATTTTCTTTTCTTCCTGTTGCATTTTTGACCGGTAATCGCCGAGAGCAAGCTTCATAACCTGACGTTTTTTAATGAGAGGTGCCGTTTGGCTAGTCAATGTCTTTAAGTTTTTGGCCGTATCTTCAGCTGTGAAGTAAAACATTGTATTATTAACATGCCATGCATAAGTAAAATTAAGTTTACCAATTTTTTGACTCAATTTGCCTTCGTTTAAAGCTGTTTGAAGCTGCTGAACACACCAGCAGAGTTCCAGCTCAAACTGTATATCGTTTTCCCCATCAAATGTGGTTTTTTTGGGCACCGACTGAATTGGTGGTGGGTTATTAAAAGATTTAGCAGTTTTTCTGCGGTGCATGTTTATTTGTGCTTTTTTGTGCGATGGTTTAGATTCTAAACTTTACAATTTAGTCTTATCCCACATACTTAAACAAATCATATGTCAGCATATATGTATTTGTGCTCTCCGGCGCCTTTGTAGAGTTGCCATTCCAGTAACGTCAATTTATTGTATACAACGGCATGACACTCGTTCATGCAACCTATCGAAATCGTATTTTTGTGATGACTACATTGAATTTTAAATGATTGCATTGAGTGTTCCATAAACTTAGCTTTAATTTATTAAAAATAATACAAATCATTTCTATACATTATAATTTTACATTTTCCTTTAATTCTATTAAATTATCGCAGCTTGTCGATTAAAAAAAGCACCTCTGTCATACAAAATGCAACCATGTTCTATTGACACAAGGGCTACATTAAAACAAGAACGTTTTTCCGTCCCTGGCAACGGCAGCGTGTTTCCGTTTTGCTTGTCTCTCTGCCTTTTTATCATCGTCACCCGACCAAGGTAGATCAGTTGCTCCCGTATTAACTTAAAATTTTACTAATTAAATTTCTTGTTTCACACAGTTGTTTTTGTGACTTGCACGTTCAATATGGTTGCCGTAAAGAAACAGGTAAATGCTTAAAATAGTTTTCAATGTGTTTAAGATTATTAACATAAACGTTTTTGTTGCGTTTTGCAGAAAAAGGCCTTGGAGAGCACCAATGCTCGTCTGGCGCTGGTTATGAAATCCGGCAAATATTGCCTGGGTTACAAGCAAACGCTGAAGACCCTTCGTCAGGGCAAGGCTAAACTGGTGCTCATTGCCAGCAACACGCCTGCTTTGAGGTGAGAGCGAAAATGAATCGCTATTGGAAAAAACAAGCAAATACTACTGAGAAGTAGATTTCCATTACGCCCAAGTACAAACAGTGATAAGTAGCTGTGTTGAGTTTTAGTTGTTGTTGGAACCATATGGAGTCTTCTTAAATGCGGACTGAGAAATATGATTTCACAATTGAATTTATTGATGGAAACTATGGAGTAGTATGCTTTCGAACAGAAACAACTGCCCGTGTGCGCAAGAAAGAGTGCGCATGATTATTTCTGAGTGCGCTGTTCCGCATGGCTCCAAATGGTTCCAGTAACGACAAATAAACATGGATGCTTGGGGTAAGGAAGTCCTCTGAATAGTGTTCAAGAATTATTTGAAAATACGCACATGTATGATGATATTTTGTAATTCCGATTGCCCTGACGAATTTTTATTACTAGAGACTCTTTCTGAATGTCCAAATTTCATAAAAGAGCTTCGTTACGTTTTGAAATTGGTAACTATAATTTTTTTTGTATGTGTAACCATTGCAGGAAGTCCGAGATTGAATACTATGCCATGTTGGCCAAAACTGAGGTTCAGCACTACAGTGGCACCAACATTGAACTGGGCACCGCCTGTGGTAAATACTTCCGTGTGTGCACCATGTCTATTACCGATCCTGGAGATTCGGACATCATCCGTTCGTTGCCCGATAACTAAACAATAAAAAAGGAGGTGTATTTTTTAAACCATACACTTTAAATAAAAACTCTTTTATATTGTATGTACTGTGTTGAAACTTTTTTTAATGTGTTGATGTGCGGCCAAAGCTGCAAAGATTTTATATTGGCAAAAGTTTTGTTATTTAGCAACGATAAAAAGTATCACGACTACATCAATATATTGATATGCTTTGTGTAAAACTACTTAAAATTGTTGGGTCAACAATTAGCCAAAAAACATCGATTTGAAAAAAGGTTTAATAAATACACAAATACTTAGTGATGGACTTTGTGCCGATAACTTTGACGTCTGCGCTCTAAAGCACAAACAAACACATCACTAGCCTTGTTTTAAATAGATTTAAAGTTGCATTTCGCATCAGTTTTTTTTTCTTTGGCTAAAAAAGAATAATGCCTTCGGAATACTTAAGTGGATATCACATACCACACATAACGACACCAGAACCGCAGCCCGATAATGATCGTGATGCCGTTGCGTCAAGCGTTAATGCGTTGAGTCCCACAATGAGCAAAAATCGCTTTTTAGCACCCGGGAAAAAGGCAATTGGAGTCATGGAGAACGTTAAAAAAGTTCCTACAGTGGCAACACAGCGTAATCTCAAAAGAAAACTTAGCCAACCCCCAGAGGCCGAGATAAACAAACTGGTAATGTTTCAAGGACGCGACGAAAGCTACCCGGACGAGCTTAACAAATTAATACTGCCCTTGTCCTGTCAATTATGCAAGTCAGTGATGACCTCCATGAAAAGCGCCAAGGACCATTATGAATCCAAGGCACACGATCGTCATATAAGCGCTTGGCTGGCCAAAAACTACACCGAATTGGGCTTAGAGACGCCACCGATAAAACGTCTTGTGAAGCAGGGTCCAACTGGGCCAAATGCATTCCACTGTAATCTGTGCGACCTGCCCCTCACATCAAAGACCCATGCTCGCCAGCACTATGCCGGGCGCAAGCATCAATTGGTGGAACAGAAAGGCTCAAAACCCTCGGGCGCTGGTTTTTACAATAAAGAAGGCAAATGGGTGCGAACTGGCACAAAAGCAGAAGTTGTCGCCGACGACGGTCGCTTTGGCATTGGTGAACTGTTTATCAAAGCGGCTGTTGTTGCCGAGCTGGAAGATACTACTACTATTGCAAAGAAGACCGTGAAGAACTCTAGTCAAGCACAGCCATTGGAGGCTAAAGCCCCAGCTCCAGTGGATGAAAGTCTAACATGTAAAGTGTGCAATATCAGCGTCACATCGGCATCACAAATACAAATGCATCTGGAGGGTGCAAAGCACAAAAAGAATCTACGCAAACAGAATCTGGATGATGTGGCAACAGCTCCATTGCCATATGTCGAGCCTGAACAAACACCAGCCCCACATCCCGATGAAGACATAGCCATGTATCGAACACCGTCCGGCTCCTACCATTGCAGTCTTTGCAATTTATCGTGCACCATCTCTATACTGCAGCAGCATCTGCAAGGCAAGAGGCATCTAAAGGCGTTGCGGCAACAAGCCGAAAAGCCATCGTCCTCATAAACAGGGAAACCGAACGAATTTTTGGAGAGACCTATGAACTACGTGTATAGTATGATGTTCTGATAATTCTACGCATGGTTTGCAATAACTATATATCAATTTAAGAGATCTATGCTTCATTTTTTTTTACCCTTTTCAAGAGTTAAGGTAACAAAAAATACATTCATACATCTATATTCTAGTCAAAATCTTTGAAAACAACTTGACTATAATAAATGTTTTTAAACAACATCGAGTAAATGCAATTCATTCACATTTTATTTATTTTACATAGTAACATTAACATATTTTTCAAATCTTTTCTGTTTATTTTGATTTCAAATTGTTTTTTCTTTTGATTATTTTTGGTCTATGCTAAATTCGCAATACACGTAGTTTGAATTGTTTAGGAGTCATGTCAAGTGTTAGACTAAAAAATGCACTTTTTTCTTTACAAAATAAGAACTAAAATGAAAGCATTTCAATGCCTGGCATTATTTACAAGTTTGCAACGGGTATATGGGAGATAAGGGGGATAACATAATAGCTCAACACAATCATAGCTTTTAACCAGTTTACTGTGAGGGCGAAAACTCGGTGGGGGCTAAAACACGACAGTGCATTTCACGTATAAGTGGCACTGTATAGGCAACACACTCATCCCAGCCGGGTGAACGCCAAGCAGCCTCTCTGGTCTCCTTACGATCCTGCAGCGATTTGTAACCTAAACACAAAAGAATGATTTTAGTATCGTATAGGTTAAGTTGGAATATGTTTTTGGGGTTAAGACTTACACCAAATGTGATGGACATTATAGAGGCGACCAATCTGTGAAAAGAATCCAGCAAAGGCTTCATTGTTGTGCTTGCGGAAATTAATGGCACGTGCCCAGTTATTTCCCCATTCGATCATTGTGCCTGGGGTTAGTCGGTACGACCTGTAATGCCAAATTAGTATTATTTTAATAATATATATTCTGTGAACTTAAATTCGTAATCGCTCGAAAACTATCGGCGAAGGTGAGCTTAAAAATGAATAAAATCTGAATAATTTTCGAGCGATTGCATGTTAATAAAAAGTTGTTGCTTGCCGCATCTCATAGATGTTTTTGCCAGTTCGGCTAGCGATTTGTGGCCAATAGCTGAATGCCAACAGGTATTGCAGGTGACGTGAACGCAGAAATTTGGAACGCTCGCTCATTAGCTTCAGATACTCTGGATCATTCCACAAGTCCTCTTTGGCCTGATCGATTTTTTCGAAGCCTCCCGTATATTTCCATAGATGTAAACACTGATCCATATCGCCAACTTGAACCGTCCATGATGCCACCAAATTGCACGAAAGATTTGCTTTCTTGTCATTAATGAGGCCGACAGTGTTTTTGCTACGCAAAAGGGGAAAATGATAAATTTAATTAAATATATTGTTGTATTTATCTTGATTTGATATGCCCACTTACTAGTTCTTTAGATATTCGCCCATCGAATCGGGACGGACGTTGTGCGTATGCAGGGCATAAATAATTTCCTTATCGCTCAGCATACGACTGTGCGACTCTTTGGTCGGCTCGATTTTGCGTACCAACAATTTGGAAAACCATGATTCGGATTCATTGCAGCTGGATGTTGTTGATAGTGATCTGAATGCACAAATAATAAGATTATGACTATGACTTATTTAAGTAATAATTAAACTTACCGGACAGCAATGGGGCCGGTGATGTTGCCCATAGACAAAAAGTTACGTAGCTTTAACATTTTCGCTTTGACGATTCACGATGCTTGGGATGTAAGCTGTGGAATATCACTTGTATGTTATTTGTGCTACTGTTATCATTCCAGTCGATTTTGTTATTCGCGTTATGTTTTTTTTTTTTTTTTTTTTGCATTGCCCCCGTGTACTTTAGTCAAGGTGAAGTCAGAGTCAGACGAACAAGTGGCATTAGGAATCATATTTCTCATCGATAAATAATGCCGTTGTCTGTTATCTACGGTCCACCCACGATTGAATCTATCTTGTTTACGCCGCTTATATTAATTTCAGGTATTATGTCACTTAATTAGCCCTACTTGTTTTGTAATTTGTTATTGGAAGCTGCAATCAAACAATATTTGTAAGCACCTCTCTCTATGTACATATGTAGTAAAAACACATCCATATGCGCATATGTATGTACATATGTAAGTCTTATCACTGGACAATGCAAAAAAATTATATTTAATACAAAATTATGTTCAGTATGACAACTTGTACACCCACTTTTAATGTGTTGCAGTCTTTTATGTTGAAAATAAAATTGTACTTATTGAAAAACGTGATGCTAATGTTGTTATATACTTAAACAAAAAGAAAATAATAAATTCGTGCTATAAATAAATATGCGATGGGCATAAAAATATCGATGGCCAATAGCCTGCACTCGATAGGTAATTTACAGCAATCGATAGTTGACATGCAACCCTTGACTTTCAGCTGTGTGCATGGCGAACTACTAAGAATGGCGCAGATGTTTTCAAATACGAATTCAAAAACAAACGGTGTAATTTGCCATGGAGAAGGTGCCGTTCCAGGATGTAAAAGTCAACTTAGTGCAAATTTGTTCTGTTAAATTGAAGAAAACACAATTTTCATGTATCTTATATTTGAAAGTATGTATTTTGATTTAGTCATAATATTTCATGATATTCATGACAATACACAAGTATAGCAATTTAACAATATTGGTGGATGTTAGCTGTTTCCTTAATCCACACACATAGGTTACCGGTAACTTAGTAATGTTTATAAAACAATTTTAATACAATAGTTTAACTATACATTTGGGCTAGCTGAATGAGAATTCAAAATAGTATGTAATAATATGTTAAGGGGGGGCTTTAATATTCAGATAGGGAAAGACCCTAACCATCTGTCATTTTACAATATTTACAAACATACTAATTGCCAAAAATACACAATTAAATGTTCCGAACTTATGTAAGTGATAGTTAAACTTTTACTTACACTTAAAACCAAACATATTAACAAATTTGATTTGATTTACTTTCTTGTTTGTTTTTTTTTTTCTTTCTTTTTTTTTTACAAATTTCTTAAATTTTCTGGTAATATAACATATGTATGTTTTCTAGTATTTGTATATAAATTTTTGGGCAAGTTCCTTTTTGTAAGTACTTGAACTGATATCCGGGAACTCTACAAACAAGTTTTCGACTTTATTTTAGTTAAGAAGAATATCAATGAAAGTCGTGTAAATTGATATAGAAAATTGCATGTCTGTATACATCATTGTATGTATGTTTGTTTGTATGTATGTATAAACGTTATGAATGAATTTGGATTATTTGTTGGACAAGTTAACCTGTTTTAGCAGTTACACAGCATGAAGCATACACATACACATTTATGGAATTTCATTGAATTACTTTTGTATTGTTTTTTTTTTTTTTTTTTTTTTCGTACTTGTTATTTAATTTTATAGTTAAAGAGACAATGCTTATAGAACAATTCCTTATCGTTAGGCATTCGTCATTTGAATATTATGAAACGGCGACGAATGGTTTTTGAAAATATTGTACAAATAAATCACAATGATAAACAGATTCATCGATAATGGAATGCTGCAGTTAATCAATCTTCCTGCTGCTGCTGAATTGTGTTGAACTGCAGCGGGTAATTCGCCTGGAAATGAATAAAATTAGAAGTATTATCAATCGTTATATGCATATTAAGTAATCGGTATTACCTGTTAGTACTTGAACTTGTACAATAACCGTAAATTGTCGGCCGAGCGAGCAGGAATAATTGCCACTATCGGAGATTTTGGCATCTGGTATAGAAATTCGACTATTAAGCCATTTATCGGATACACTGTAAAAACAAAAGGAAGAAATACATAATGTTTAAGAATGTTTAAAAAATGTTGAGTGTCTCTGTTTTTACCTGGAACGTCTATTGGTCTGTGCATGCAACGGCTCCTCATCCTTGGCCCATGTTATGAAATTCATAAAGTATTTCTCCAATTCCTGGCTAGAGAATGTGCTATATGTTTGATTGGCATCGCCAATCAGATTTAATTCGCTGGCCGTATCATTTAATTTAGTCTCCGTTGTTTTGAGTATATTGTGACGCTCCTTTTGAAAGTAATTCCTTGATATCTGACATTGCAGATCGACAGTGCTGCCCGATTTGTAATAGCGATCGCCCACATCACGCTCATGCTCATCAATAATCCTCAAAGGTGGCTCTAAAAGATAAGCATTTAAGATCTTTCTCTCGTTTGGCTACTTGAATTGATAGTAGTTTACCCAATATGGTGAGATTTGTGGTAAATACGCGCGGAGGATGCGTTGAAACCTGGCACATATAAATGCCAGCATCGTCCCGTTGCGTTGGATTTATCATGAGGCGCCAATTGTTGGGATATTGGAACTTGACGCGTATGCGCGGATCACCGCTATATGTCACATTACCCACTGTTAGCAATGAGACCTTCTCCGTAGTGCGTCTCACCCACATAACCTATAAATGTTGCACATTGATTTATTTCATTTAATGGAGAGTGCATGCCAACAAGTACTAACCGTTTTATCCTTGAGCATGCCGACGCGACAATTAAGCACAGCTTCCGTAAATAGATGGACTGCGGATACGAGTGTCTTGCCGGGATCAATTAGATTCGATGGCTCCTCAAAGAAGGGCCCATAGTGATTCTCATGATGATACTTGCTGCGAAATGTGCGTGACCTCTCTGCATCAACGGAGCTGCTGCCACCGCCACCGCCACCAGCTGCTGCATTCCAATGATTTCTCGACCGTGTCGTCTCAATGGGTTGCTTAATTGTGCTTCTAACATTCTTGGTTGTTGTTGTTCCTGCCACAGCCGTTGCAGAGCTATAATTTTGCTTGACTTGTGTTGCGCTATTGCCAATCCTCAATGATGATGCGCTTGTTGTTCGTGCCACGTGTCCCAATTGAGTTCGAGGTGTTGTCGTTTGGTTTGTTGCTAAACCATCCTCTAACATTGGGGCAATGTTGTCATTTGTGTTTAATATTGTTTTGCTTGTATTGTGTTCATCAAAATAAAAGTTATTTTCTGTGCTTGCAATCGTTGTTGCAATTGTTGTTGTTGTTGTTGCAGTTGTTGCAGTTGCTGTTGTGCCTGTAATTAGAATTGGAAACTTTATTCATCGCCAAATGACTCTATAAACCAGCGATGGGCATCCCTTTGCTCACGTTACTCAGACTACTCAATCCGTTATTTTGCTACAAAAACAACTTTTGACGCTGCGAGCAAGTGATTTATGACCCCCAATAAAACTTAACAATAAACACACAGCAAATGCTCGAGTTTTGACTGTCAAACGTAGGGTCATAAAAGTGTTCATTTGTTAAAATTTATGACCTCAAAATCATTTTGTACACTGTGTAAAAAAGTATAGGTTGTTTTGATGTGATTAATAAGTAGAGAAACAGTAGATTTTGAAAAACTAATAAATTTCCCTTAGTGTATAATTTTTTTTTTTGTTGGAAGGCACAACAAAAAACGTTTTTTTTGTGGTGACGAACAGAGTAATAAAAGTTTTAATTTTCCTTTAATTTATGACTTCAGAATTTGTGTTTGTTGTAGATGTTGTTGTAGTCCTCACAATTGCAAACTCTGTGCCCATCGCTGCTATAAACAGTTTTTCCATTGTGATTATAAGCATCGTTGGTGTTTGAACTTACCAAGAACACAACGCAACGGTGATCCAATTACGTTGACAACGCTGACAACGGCAAGCAGCCAAATGAGGCTTGGGCTTGGTCTAGGGCTACGGTTCTGTTGATGGTTTGTCACTGGATGCTTGGGGACCGCGATTGACGCTGACGCCGATGCTGATGCTGATGCCGATGCTGTTGCTGATGCTGATGCTAATGATGCGCTATTAACACTTGAACGCCTCATCCTTTGCACGGGATGACGTGACTTTGATCAACTGGTGGTTTTGCTGCTGCTCTTCTATGGTTATCAGAAAACTTCATTTTATGTTGCCCTCGACTTTTGCAGGTGCGTCGTCAGGCATCATAGCACACAGGGTGAAGTCCACCCCACTTGCTGGCCAATTTAATTTTGACTGGAATTGAGTATTAGGGTTAGTTGTGGGGCCAAACAGGTTGCAATAATATACTATATACTGCAATCTCCAAAAAGTTTAGTTTTAAATACAAGCAAACAAGTTTGCAAATGTAAAGAAAACTGTTTTCAAACTATTAAGTGCCCGGACATTTTTCAACTTTATTTTACTATGAGCCCTTCGGCTAAATTTTCTATGGCACAATGTCACAAATACATACATACATATTTGTATGTTTTGCTATGAGTTTAATAATTTTGCAGTTTGCCCCATTTAAGGTGAAATGAAAGGACTAAGGATGAGTATGCAATTTTGCTTGTTTTCTGCTCCTTTTATGCCCTTAACGCATTAAATGGTTAAAATAGGGTATATTGGATTGGTGAACAAGTATGTAACAGGCAGAATTATATATAAAATGTATTTATGATCAGCATCAACAGCCGAGTCGATATAGCCAGCTGTTCATCCGATCTCAAAGACTATAAGAGCTAAGGACTCCAGATCGATACTTAAGCTCTCTTATACCATAAGCAGAACACGAATGCTTCAAATTATCGATAACACTTCTGGTTTCCGATACACACATGACATCGATACCAAACAAATCTGGATTCCCAGAAGTTAAAAAAATAAGGTTCAAAACTATGGACCAAATAATAAAAAGTTTGATCAAAATCGGTTAAGAAACACCGGAGATATCTCTGTTTAAAGATTGGGAAAACGGGTAAAGGGTATGTCCTAGTCGGTGTTTTTCGACTAGAGCCTTTTTACTTGTTCTTAAATGCTGCTGTGTAATTTAGTTCGCTTTTAGAAGATTAAGTTTGTCTATTGAAGTTTTCTTTCTCTCTCACTCTCTCTCTCTCTCTCTCTCTCTCTGTGTTTCTCTCATTCGTTCATCCTTTCCGATTGAAAAACGCAACAAAGCTTTATTTGCCCAGAGGCAAAAAAAAGACAATCTATGATTTTTTTTTTTTTTATATTTTTGCTGAACACAACGAACATTAAATACGCTTGCACAGAACGTAGTTAAAGTTTATGATTAGAAGAAAACGTTAATGCCAAGTTTTTGATTGCTTTTCATCACTTATCTAGGATTTATGATTATAGGGATTTTGTTTTTGTCTTGAAACTTGTTCATTGAACTGGAACGCTTTTTTTTTATAGTGTATATCAAATTGAGAATCTTAATAGCCTGGTTTGAAACGACAAAAGCTAGTTACGTTTTCTGATTTTTATCAAGAGCGAGCGAGCGAGCGAGCGAGAGAGAAAAACGCTTATTTCAAAGCGAATTTTTATTGGCTTAATACAGTTGAATAAAATGAATTAAAGTTTATGCCTATGGGCGTTGGACTTTTGTTAGTTTGTCGTTCTTCTTGTTGTTGTGTGTCTTTTCATCAACATTGTCATCGTCATCGTCGTCATCGTCATTCTGTCCATCATAGTTTATGTCTTAAACCCATCCCCGGGTCATCCCGCCGTCTAGTATCCACAACACTTGCTTATTACATTTCTCTTAACTTCCATTTCCATTTACGCATCGACTTCGGGGCACTTGGGCTTTGGGTTGGATATGGGGTCGGGTGTGGTTTGGTTGCGGGGCGTTACTCTCGCTTGCCCTTGGCTCAAGACATAATCACCGTAATAAATATTATATTAGTGAAGTTGTTGTTGCTGTTGTTGTTGTCGCTTTTTCTTGTTCTTGCTGACATTCTCATTTGTGCCTCTTTTTGTTTTCTGTTTTAACCAAAGCCTTTTTTCTATATACATACAAACGAACAAATACATATATGTATGTACTATTTTGTTGTTGACATTTGATTTTGTCGTTCTTCACTGCAAAAAAAAACATAATTTAAAACGGGTTTCGCTCTGAGAGCCTGCAACTATTTACTTATACAATGATAACAAAACGGAAGAAATGACAAAAAGGACGGAAGGACGGAAGGACGGCGGGAGGGAGGGAGGGAGGGACGGACGGAAGGCTTAAAGCCTTTTCGTATTCTAATTGCACTTTACGGACAACTTGGGCCAGGCGGACAGGATTTTCTCATAACATAGCATAGCAATAAAAAGTCAAATGAGCCCTGCTCTATGGCGACGCCGCCTCCGCCTTCGCCTCCGCCTCCGCGCTTGTACAGCACAAATTTCATTTTATGAATTTCTCTCTCGCTCTCGCTGTGTCTTTTAGCCCCACTCAGCTTTCAGCTTTCAGGCATCATCAGCAATAACATAATTATTATCTAGGCAACTTTAGAATAAGAACAACAGCCGGAGTCTGAGCCTGAACCTTAGCCTTAGCCGCAGACTCGTCACGTTCCTCTTTGCAAACGCTTTCTTTTTTCCATTCTTTCACTTTTCTCAGGTATACATCATCAGGTACATCGTCAGCATTTGCTTTAGTCTTTCGCTTTGGCCTGACTTTGACTAACTAGCTCTTAACGTTCTCAGCCCGCCTACCATATGCGACCAGCCTCCATCCCCTCTTAATCTATATATGTATGTGTGTGTGGATGTGTGTGTGTGCGTAGAGTACAGCACCTGCTGTGCCCCCATTGAGTGCAAAACGTGCTTTGTTTTGTTTCATACGCATTACGAGTAAGTCCTGTACACATTTTAGCTATCCCTGCTGTGTTTATTATACCAAATTCTACTCCTTGGCGTACATACATACACACACACATATATTATATATATATATATTCAGATTAGAAACTTCTTTGGGCTGCGACAGTCGGTTTTGACATTTCTTTCTTTTTCGGGGATTATGATTGTGTTGACTGACTTTACCAACAACTTGCAGCTAAGTTTCTATGGATGCCACACACACACACACACACACACACACACCCACGCACACACACACAAACTCTTTGATACCAAACGGTCAGAGTTGCGATTAAGATTTTGGTTCCGGTAAAGGATTCTGTTAGAAATTAAAAGTTTTCCAGGTTTTTTGATAAAGCTAATGATGTTTGTTTTAAATTTACAGTTGTGTTCATGATAGTTCTTCTAGATTTATAATGATAAAGTTTGAAAACATGTTTTTCAAGCTTTTACGCAATAACTACAAAATGGATTTTGAGGAAATTTTATAATTATGTTGCTTATACATCAGAAAATCACATAAGCTATAACTTTCCAAGTTTTGCTGTAATGTCTCTAAGGGGGCGAAGAAGTCATTGCGAAACGATTCACAGAATGATGTAAGAAGTAACAATATAACATCATTCTGTGGAACTACATTGTTGGGTAAAAATTGTTCCTCTAACAAGCATACAAAGACATTTCAGAGAAAGAGAGAGAGAGAGAGAGAGAGAGAGAGAGAGAAATAGGGAGAAATAACTAATCCCTCATAAAGCCCATATGAACATGTATAAAGAGCTAAGAGGCTTAAACATGAGTAGCTAAATCATACAAGAGAAGTAAGAAGGCTTTAGTCAAGACTTAGACTAGGAAATACCCTTAACCCCATGACTATATCGACTCGGCTTTATAGGGTCGGAGCTGCTTCCTCTTCTTTCGCTTCTGTCCATTATTTACCCATTTTATTGGTTAAGGGTATAAAAATGTTAATTGCAACTAAGTACGAATAAATTTATTTTGTTCTTCTTTAATTTTTAGACAAATTTTACTTCGGTATTGAACATTTTTTTTTATAATATTTTAACTATTTTTGTCATGAAGCCCAGGCAAAGCCAAAGGAAAAACTATTATTTTGTTTTTAGTTTCATAATCGAATTATTTTATTCGTTTCAATTTAAAAGTTGGCTTCTGGGCATTTTTAAGAGAAACAAACAGTTTTTTGAACTCTTTTTGCCCCAAAGGGATGACAAGCAATAACTTTTATTATGATTCAATTTAATTCTTTGCTCGTACGTTCGTAAAAATCTATATTTTGTTGCTTTCAACGAGAAAAGGCGGAAAAACCTGTCACAAAAGGAAAGAAGTTCTCAGAAATCTTTATAACATATTGTCTGCTGACTGGATTAAATAGATCTAGGGCGCCTTTGAAACAATTCTAAAGCTAAGAAACGCGAAGATCTTTAAGCACTTTGTATGTTGAGGAGAGTAATTCCTAATACTAGGCAGTATTGTTTAGTTTTTCAATCCTTGCTAGTTATTCAAACAGTTTTAAGTTCAAATTTAAAGCAATAAAAACTAGATTATGTAAACTTTGAGTCAGGACATGATTTTTTTCTCATTTTTATAGGGTATGTTTTGGTCTTACGCATAAAAGTATGCTTTAATTTAATTACATCTTTGAAAATTTAACATTTACATTGAAAATGTAATTATTTTTGCATTATTCTCAATCGAATTGCATCCAAAAATATGAATTGCAACGTTTGCTTTAATTATGTAAATTCCACATCGTTCAAAAATTTATGAAATGTTGCAAGCGGTGGGGCAAAGGGGCAGACACACACACACACACACATACTCATATAGGTAAAAGAGCAAAAAGAGTGAAAAATATATATTTTTTTGATCTGTGGTCGGTTTCACACGTTTTCTGGTTTGGCACATTTAAAATTCAATCTCCAATTCGATTCTATTTCTTTTTCAATTACTTTAACACGTCCTTAACAACAAACATACAAACACACATACATACATACATATATGTTTTGTTGCTTGCTTTTTCGATTGATTTTTGAACCTTTGTCTTACAAAACCCAATTAGCTATTCGCATGAATTTCGGGAGCTAAACAAAAATCAGCGGGAATCGAAATTTGATTATTAGATTGAACAATCTGTTGCGTTCAATTTGGTATTAGTTTCATGGGAAACGCGATATTGTGCAAGTCACGTCCTCGCCAAATAGATTCGCAAAACTTTGTTGCCCAAAAAAGATTGAATTTTAAATACTATCACACTGACAATGAGAACAACTTTAAAGGTTTTTTTAAGGGACTTTTTCTCTCATTTCTTCGTTTTTTACTTGCAGCCAAGACAAGAATGGTTCAAGCGCAAAAGTTTTGCGAATAGTGTGAAAATGTCCTTCGTACTTGAATAAATATTTATGAATGTATATGTATGTGTGTATGCATGCATATATGGTTTATGTAAGTGTGCATGTGTGTGTGTGGGTGTGTGCTAGGTTCTCGCCACATTGTCAACATTTTCAACACTAATATTGGGTGTTAGTTTAACCAATATTATTATTATTATTATTTTCATATGCTTTTTGCAATTATTAATTATTCACAACACTTTCAAATTACAAATGCTGATTTATTTTTTTTTGCTTTTTGTTTCGGCATTTTTATGCGCTTCCTCAACCGAATTAAATTTGTTTAAAGTTTAAGCATAAATTTTCCGACTCAATAAATTTTTGGGGCTGCGTTGGGACAAATTATTTTTAAGATATTTTGAAAATGATGTGCTTTAAAGTTTTAAGTGGAATATCAAATGAAGGCGAAAAAAGAGTGAAAAACATATTGAGAAAGTGAAAGAGAAAAGGAAAGAAACCAAATTTAGGGAGAAAGAAAGACAGGATATGTAAAAAATGAGAATTTTTACCTTCTTGATAAAAAATAAAGAAACAAAATGTGATACAAAATGGACGGAAACAACAGGCTGGAAGAGAATTAAAGAGAGAGAGCAAGAGAAAGAGATTTCGACAGTGATAGAGAGTGAAAGACAATGGGAGAGAAAATACTAAGAAGAAAACTTTGGAAAGAAAGTGCAAGATGGATAAGAGTGAGAGAGAACAGAAAAACACACAGAGAGAGAGAGAGAAAGAGAAAATGAAAGAAAGATATAGAGACAGAATACTAAAAAGAAATAGAGAAAAATACTATAAAGAATGACTGGAAAAAGAAGCTCAAGGGAGAAAGAAAGAGAGAGAGAGAGAGAAAAAAGGTGAAGAGAGTGACAGTAAGAGAAAAAAAAGAGATAGAGAGAGAGAAAGGAAAAAGAGATATAAAGAAAAAGTGAGAGAGAAATGACAGATAAATAGAGAAAGAGAGGAGAGAAATATAGAAAGGCAGAGAGAGTGCATCGAAGAGTGAGCGAGAAGAAGAAAGAAATACTGAAGAAATAAAGATAAAATTATAATAAGAATCAGAAAGAGAGCGAGAAAAAAGCCGAAAAAAAGAAAGAGGGTTAGACTCAGAATTAATGCATTCTTTTTACCATAATAAGCGTTGTTTTCGAAATTCTTTGAAAAACATTTTTGTTGAGATGCGACATGGAGCTTTCATTGCTTCCAACTTCAAACCTAATTAAATAATTTCTAAGCATAATATAGTTTAAAAATTGAGCTTGAAGGTCAAAGATTTCCTCTCGCTAAGGATCAAAAAATCAAAGCTTTGTGTCGCAACTCTCAATTTACCAATAATTCACAAATTGTTCACGCCATACATTTATCTCCGTCTGCACGTACACATAAACCGTTATATTGCATCTCATGCGATACATGTGATACGTTTAATATGCGTGTGTGTGTGTGTGTATGTTTGTATGTAAATATGACGATTTTTAATTAAACTTCACGAGCTTATAGTATATATGTACATATGTATGAATATAGGCAATAAGAGCTTGTTGTCAGCTGCCGGCATCAGGTTAAATATCCGGCAAAAAAAAAAGGAAACAGCGAATGTTTGTCGCCAAGGAAATGGTCGCAAGTTGATTGAGTTTTTTTTGTTTTTCTTGGCAAGCAACGTAAGTTAAGTGGATAAATCTCCATGTTATTTGACGACTGGCCAAACAAACTTTGCAACAACAACCACAACAGCAACAAACAACAAAAAAAAGGGTTAAACTTGCACTCACTGCGTTAAATGGTACGTGTGATTCATATTCCCAAAATCCGCTCTAATGCGCTTACGAGACGAGACGAGACGAGAGGAGACAAGGCGAGACGAGAGTTGTGGCGCGTGTTTTGTGTGTTATCCTTTGAGTGTTGTTCGGTGCATCACATCACACGGCACTTGTTTGCATTCCATGTAAGGAGAACCAGAACAAAATACAAAAAAATATTATATATTATGTTAATTGCATTCGCGCCGTAATTTATTAGCACATTATTTATTATTGTTTGTTATTTAGTGCATATTAATTAGTTTCTTTTTGCACTCATTTTGTTAGTCTTGTTAGTTGGTTCCGGCTGTTTGTTTGTTCTTACTTAGAAGTAGTACTAGTTAAGAACGACGACAGCGACAAACACAAAAAATACGACAATTGAATTTTGATTGCGTTTTTATTTTTTTTGGCTATGCGGCCAGCACGTGGGCATCGCTTATCCTTGAAAACAGTAATGAACTGTCGTTGGCAAAAATTACAGACATTGCCAAGCATCCAAATGAACAGCTCTCGTCTCACTTTGAGTGAAAGCTCGCTTACGCTCTCTCCCACTCAACGGCTGCACACTCATCATGTTTCCCCAGCTTCTCTCTCGCTGTTCACCACAGCTGTCCCAAATGTAACTTGCTCCGGTGTCCCAAAACTGATGCTGTGCTTTGTGCAGAGCAACACATTTCACTCAAAAGGTTCACTCAATTTACCGCAACTCCGCAACTCCCGCAATTCTAAGTGCTGCCCACAATATATATTTTTTTTGCGGATGGTGTGGAGTAATTAGTGCATCCCACTACGCAAACAAGAAGAACAATACAACAACTCTTTGGTTTGCTTAACCAGTTTTGTGTTTGCACAGGAAGTTAAATTGTTTGCTTTACATTTAAGCTATGCTATATATCTGACTTTTAACCAAGTAGCTTATTAATTTATACTCAATTTCAATACAATCCGTGCTAAGCCCAACTCACTTATCTGTCAATAGCAAAAACAAACACAGAAACTGTACAAAATAAAACACAAAAAAAAAAATCAAAGAAAACGGAAATTTGTTACAGATTCCGTAGCAGCATTAGCGGTTATGTCCAAGCGCAACAACAAGGAGAAGGATGATGCTCTACGCAAGAGGCATGCCAAATTACGCTTCAAGAGAGTGGTACGCGTTGCCTTGGCCAACAATCATTGGATAGCCGATACGGATGAACAGGGCCTCACATTGAATGTGAAGAAGAATGTTGCCATGCTAATACGCAAGAAGCACAAGACTGGTATTCTCACCATGGCAGTAAGTAGATCTCATATGTGTATGTGTTTGCATGTGTGTGTACAATGTTTACCTACAGCAAAAAGGCTTGTTGGCAACGCCGCATCACACAAGATCCATAGCAGAGAGAAAACAGTTATGCGCCATTGTTGCTGCTCTCGGTTGTTTTACTCAAGTGCCGCCGGTGAGTATGCTCCATACAATGAGTATGCACTGTAACGGTAAATGTGTATGGTACATTTACAGGTTATACGAGCACGTTTGGTCGGCCATTTGCATTTTATGTTGGTTAGATCGGGTCGCACTTTAATGAAAGAGGGCGATGTGCCAACAGCTGTTTACTTTGTTGTTAGCGGCGGCATCGAGATGTCCAAGAGAATATTTAACAAGGTAACTAGGCAAAACTATTTACATACACTCTAAAAACTGTGTGTAAATTTACTTCACATTTACTTTTAAAAAGATAGCAAACTTACTACAAAATGTGTTTAATTTTACTATAAAAATGTGTACGGGCTGATTTCTGTTTAATATTACACACATGTGTAGTAAATTTGCAATTTTTGTGTATTTTTAAACATTCGTTGGTGAATATTACTTTTAAAACGTGTAAAAATACTAATCAGCAGTAATTATGAACATTGTGTGTTTGAATTCGCACAAACGTAATGTACTTTTGCGTGAAAAATCTCGTTTTTTTACACATCGAGTGTGTATTTATAATTATAAATGTTTAAGTTTTACACACATAATGCGCATTTTTACATAAGAAATGTTTAATAGTAAACTGTGTGTAATAGTAGTAAACATTTTTAAGAGTGTACACATGTTTATTTTACGCTTGATTTTTGGTGTTCGCAGGCTACACGCAAGTTTGAGCAAAAGCCAATGGTATTTTTGGGACCAGGCGATTGGATTGGTGAGGTTGAGCTTTTAGAGAATGATACCAGAATGAATACATATGTTGCCACAAGTAATGCAACACCAGTGCCATTACTATCAAGTTTTGTGAGTAATTCATATTTCATTTGCAGGTAATTCGGAAATTTTGGTACTCGATGAATTTGATTTTAATGCGCTGCTTAAGCCGTATGTGAAAAAAGTATGGATTGAAAAGAAGAAAGCAATCGCTTCACTTAGTTATCTCAAATACATGACGGAATCGCAGGTAAAGCTTCAAAATACACATACTAAAAAGTATAAATCATGAATCATATATTCCTATAGATTGTTAGTGCCTGCAAGTTTGGCATTTTGCGTCAATATAATCCACTGGAAACGATATATCCCGATGACAAGGATAATACACATGCTCACTTTGTCTTAAGCGGCGAATGCGTTTTATTGCAATGCCTACGCATGAAGGTAACATATCCTTAACATGTAATATTTTCCCCCGAGCTAAAATCTTCCATGCCCAACACAGATCACAAATCCAAAGGGCGAAATGAATTATGAACTTTTGGATATGGTGGACGAGGACAGTGACAACTCGGACGATGATGAAAGAGGCGAATCGTTTGATGTTAGGGAATTGTTGCGTTCGAACTCAGATATGGATGAAGCGCTCAAAAATAAGAAGAAGGTGGTAAGCTTAAAGCTCCAAAGACATCAGAGATAAACGTTTGCAATTTGCTATAATGTAGAAACGCAAAGTGGAATTCGCCAGAATCGCGGCCAATTGTAAGCTGATGAATCAGAAACTGGAGCCAGTTGTGGAACAGCCGCCAGTGCCCCATCATCATCATCATAATCGTCGCAGCAAATCAATAACGGGGCTGATTCAGAAAGGAGAGGAGGCACGAATTGAACAATACGAAGATTATTATGATTATTTCTTGAGTGATTACGACGATGATGATGATGATGGTGACTTGATTAAAAGCAGAGAAACTTTTTTGCCCTTAACTCGTAGTAAAGCGGAGAGACTGGATGATCAAAGAGAGGTGGAATCCGAGGGCTCGGAAATATTTACAGCTAAATCAGCATCGTCATCATCTTCAAGCTCTGCAGGCTCAATGTCGGGCAAAAAAACAAAAGTAAGTTAAATAAATACTAAAACCAGAGAATATCTCTTTCTAACTCCAATTATACAAAAATGCAGGGTCACTATGGCAACTATTCGACACGATTTATTGACGTTGGCTCCATGTCCTACGGTGGCCTTTTCGGTGTTGGGGAGAAGGGGGAGCATCGTGTCGTTATGGCCCGAACGACAGTACAATGCCTGCTGCTGCCATTGTTTTGGCTCATGGAGGACGATCAAAATCCGGGACATATTTGGCAGCGAATGCGTTTCTATTTGGAGCGCTGTATACCAACGCGAGAGACGCTCTTTCAGGATTTTATCAAGTCGCGCAAGTGGACACAGTTTAAGGACGATTGTGTGGAGCAATTCACACATTCGACAACAAATCCAACCAAGATTGAGGATATTCCGATTGTCATACGGATTGTGGAAGCAAAACATACGGATGCTGATCCGCATGATCAGTAGGTTTCTATATATTTTAGATTTTCTATTTTGCTATCGATTTTATTTGTTAGCCCAAAAGCATGCATTAAAATTTTAAATGTAGAAAATTTTATTTAATGCCTAAAAGTATGCATGGCTTTTGTCTTTTAGTTTATCGCAGACACTAACCAAAAACGCTCTAAGGTAATTTCCAATTCAAAGGACTTTTGTTCGTTAAGTGTAGACACCTTTTATTTCCCATACTCAAAAGGATTTATGGTGAACGGATAAGGTAAATCTAGCAGGGACACATTTACGATACAAAAGGGAAAATAAGGGACATTTTTAAATTCCTATTGCAAAAGCTTAAAGTATATTTTTGCTTACCCCTCCTTTTTGGGACACAGAAAAAGCTTAAAAATAATAGTGAATTAACTTAATGGGAAATAACGGAAAGGGGAAAAGGGAATTTAGCCTGCCGACCAGGTATTGTAGCTATATTCCTCATTTTCGGCACATAAATTCGGGTAATTAGGATTTCTACCCCTAGTACACTCCGAGGCTGGCGATCCGGCACGATAAATGGGATTATTTTGTACATTCGTCACCGCATAGTTGCATGCCAGCAGCGTGGCATCAACGCCCGATGCATCCGTATAACGGACAATAGCGCATCCAATGCGATTATTGCGCTCATTCACCATGGTCGTAAAATGACCAATGGCACTGCAAGCGAAAGACAAAAAGAGAGAGCGCGAGTGTGAAACCAATAGAGTGTTAATTTTTTGCTTTGCTTTACTTACGGTCCGCCACGTGGCACATGCACCTCCATGTCGCCACTGGTCGCATAGCGATACTCATCAAACCAGGATGCAATGCGTTGACGCAAAAACTCAGCTATATCAATGTTGCGCGTATACAGAACACTCAGATTTTGCCCCGCATAGCGATAAGTGTTCGTATTGCGGCACTGATCGTGCGCCATGCGGCACTGCAGCGTATTGTAGGCGGCCAATTGAGCCAGTGTTGGATCCCAGCTCATGGTGGCCATGTGCAGGGCGCTGGGAAAACCGCTCAGACCACCGCTCGCTATCAGATTGCGTCGATCATTGTGCAGCTTGAGTATTAAAGCTCGATGTGCATCTATTGGAACGAATTCGCCGCGACAGCCGCTGGCGAATTGCTAAACTTGCATTGAGCTTTAAAGCGTTTAAAGGAAAGGTTCTCGGTTCTCACTTACGCCGCTATTGCCGCAGACGACATGACGCGCTCCGTTTGGACAAAGCGCCGGATCACAATAGTTTTGTGCTCCGGCCAATTGCATGAGCGGCGGCAGCAGACACAGCAGCAGCAGCAACAACATTGCTGTTGGGCTTTTGTGGATTATGTGTGTTGGGTTTCGCATACAACAGCTAAGCTGTATTTATAGCCCATCCAACCCCTTTCGCTACATCCTTTGATACACTTGAGACATCTGTTGTTTACGTTTCCATACAAATTAATAGTGAATTGTTCACAGAGAACAAAGCCAGATGCAGTGCATCAATAGAAACACCTGCTGATTGTTCTACAACTGGTTAATAAATTCAATCAACAGATGTTTTAACGTCTCGTTATTTGGGTTAATCGGCAAAAAACAATCTTCTAAAGTTTATGCGTTTGAGTCATAAACAGCCAAACAAATAACTAACAAATATTGTAAGTTAAGGTTAACCATTATAAATATTAGCATTGTTGCCAACACCTTGCAACACCTACAACAACAAACGAATGTGTTTAAACTTTAAAGTTCTGCTGCCAAACTTGGCCCCATCATACATTCAAAGGTATGTGTTGACAATATGTCTGGGCAATAGGCTTTGGCTCCGGATGCAAAGTTTGATTTTGATGCAATGTGAACTTTGCTAGGCAAGAAGGCCAATCTGTCCAGGTTGCTCAGTGCTTTGGCAAAGCTTTTTTTTTTGAGGAGCGAGAGGTGCCATCGTATCAAGACGTTAATTGAAGTGCAACAGCTGCAACAAGCTGGCTGCCAAGGCCAAAGACACACACACACACCAACACAGTTTAAAGAGCTATTTCCGAAATTCAAACCAAAGATTTTCATTTACAGTTGATTTAGTTTTTGTACTCAATTCCATTCGATTTACACCATTCAAACAATCATTAATCATCTTATGTCTACATATATATATATGTAAGTACTGTCAATATTTAAACATATATATGTATACGAAAACATTATGCTATGGCATTAGTTTGTTTATGTTTATGCAACGCATTCAAATTGAATAAGCATATTGATATAATACAAGATTTTGAGTTGCGATCAAATATTGTTTAGGCTTTGCTTGTCTTTCCATCAATCCATCAAAGGGGGGAAACACCTTGAATATTATTATTATTATTGATAAATGCACGCAAACATAACAATTTGTTGTCATTTGTTTAAACTTGTCAATGGTTCATTAATAAGACATTGAGATGAATGTCTATATCTGTGGATGTTAAACAAATAATTGGATTGCAAAATGTGACAACAAAATCAAGTTAAGCTGACTTAATACATTGTAAAAATTTGAAAGAGATAAAATATGATTTATAATATATGGTATTTATGGTTAAACTTATAGAAAGTGTAAAGGGAAGCTGAGAAAAAACTCTTTTTCTTAAAGCTTTATCTATAAAATTTTGTTATAGTTAACTCTAAATCGATATATTTCGAGGGTATTCATGTTTAAAAATATAATATTTTTATGTGATCAGAGAAACATAACCTTGCTCAACACTTACGATTATGTAAATCAAAGATTTTGTAATGAATTCCATTTATAATTAATTTTATTTAAACTTAAACTATGTTAACCCAAGATATACTTCAACATTATACGCAGGTTTCCTAAGAACATATAGAGAAGATTTATTTTTATGTTTTTAACAGTCAAACTTTTATTAAACAAATCTCATGGAACACAGTAAAAAAACCTCTTTTTAGAGTTTTAGTCTATTGTCTGAATAAAATTTCGTTTTTGTTGTGATTAAATATATATTTATATATTTGAGAGGCTTTTCTTGTTTGAGAATAATAGAATATTTTAACATAAAGCTTAATACTCCGGATCAAGTTAATATTATATTATGTAATGCATTCCATTTTTCATAACATTCATACAATTCATACCATGTTAAGCTTAGATAAGCCTTAATATTATTCGTTGCTTTCTTAAGATTCATTAACAGTCAAACTTTTACTAATATTTTAAATACGATGGAAAAAACCTCTTTAAAAGTGCTCTGCAAGAGTTTTTTTTTAATAATGATTGTAAATTGAATTAAGCCGCAAGGCTCTTCACGTTTAAAACAAGATCAAGATATAGACACAGTTTAAATTATCATATGAATCAACTATTTTGTAATGCATTCCATTTATCAATTTGCGACATCATTCATAGCTTTTTGTTAGAGTATTCAAAGATCGCTAATCTCCAAATCTAGATAAGATCGCAAAAAAAAGCAAGCGAGTCATGTTTGAAAAGTGAAAATGAATTTGGTCGCGTGCCTTTAGACCGGATTGTGTTGCCCGACCGGAAATGATGCTTTGCTTGATTAATGACACCAAAAATATGAAGCAAAGATTTGTTGTGTTTGTTGTTGTTTCTTTGTGTTTATTATTTTTTGTAGTTTAATGAGTATTTACAATTCGAGTGTCGAAACGAACGAAACGAAAAACAATAATTAAAAAAAAGTCAACAATTTGTTTGTGAAAGGAATTCCAATTGCTGCTGCACAAACTCCTAAATGTGCCACAGAATTGCGCAACCTACTCACAAGGTATCTCTATCGATCTATCTGCTGGATGGTGTTCTGGCCAAGTGTGTGTGTGTGTGTTTCAGTGTTTACCAGCCGCCGCTCTGTGCCCAGCCTCCTTGAGGTGCCCAGCCGCCGCCGCCGCCGCCACCACCCTGAGACCAGCCACCACCGCCGCCGCCGCCACCTCCATGGCCGCCATCAGAAATGACCTTGACGATTTGAACAGTGCCAGAGCTGCCGCCGCCATAGCCGCCACCATGACCGCCACCGCCGCCGGATGACCAGCCGCCGCCTCCATAGCCGCCTCCATAGCCACCGCCGCCGCCGCCGCCTCCATGGCCGCCATCGGAGATGACCTTGATGATCTTAACAGTGCTGGCACCGCCACCATAACCGCCGCCGCCGCCGCCATGACCGCCACCAGAGGACCAGCCACCGCCGCCGCCGCCGGACCAGCCGCCACCATGACCGCCTCCATAGCCACCACCGCCGCCGCCGCCTCCATGGCCGCCATCAGAGATCACCTTGATGATCTTAATGCCACCACCGCCGCCGCCACCGCCATGACCACCGCCATAGCCGCCGCCGCCGCCGGACCAGCCACCGCCTCCATGGCCGCCGCCGCCACCTCCCGATGACCAGCCGCCGCCGCCACCGCCACCGCCAAGGGAGCTAAGGGCACTGCCACCGCCAAGGAAGCCTGCTTGGGCCATGCTGCACACAGCGAGCAGACAAACGAATACCTTCCATGGAAAAGAAACATTCACAATTAGCAACATATTTCACAACACAATAAAAAAAATTAAAATAAATTGCTCGAAATATTCGTTAATCCCGGCTACGAGATTTCGAGTCTAAGGCCAGACAAGTAGGACGCACCTTCATGTTGGCTCTGTGTATGGTGTGGAGTTTCTTAGGAGTTAGGATTACAAATGTGACTGCGACGAAAGCTGAACTTCAACTGTGCCTCAACAGCGCAGCACTCGATGCTTTTATGGGCCACAGTTGCGACCGGACCGGACGGGTTGGTCAGACGGTCAGAGAGCCAAAGCCAGTGTTAGAGCTGTTGGGTCCAACCAAAAATTTAAAAAAAGCAACAACAACATGTTGACCACATCTGTATGCTAATGTATATGGCACTCTAATTGCTTGTCCACGCGATGCTCTTACCGGATTATGCCATCATCATCAAAGAGCACCCAACCCAATATGCAATGCGCCCGCCTCCCTGCCTCTCCCTCTCTCTCTCTCTTCGTCTCTCTATCTCACTTGCCACCTTTACAGCAGCTGAAGCTGTATTTGGTTCAGTGTCGGATGGCTCGTAACAGCTGCTGCTGCTGCTGCTTCTCACTCTTTAATAGTTTGTTATGCAATTCATCAAAATACAAAATATATACATATATGTTAAACACTACACAAAAAAAAAACGACTTGCACAAAATAGGCATTAGGCAAACATTAGCAACAAAAGTGAATAAGTAGCGCATTTTATATCACATCAGCTGCAAATCCAATTTCATATCACAAACTTCACCCAATCTCAATGGGTCATTACTACTACAACAGCAGCTTTCTCAACGCGTCTGTGAATCCCCGCAATTAAAACGAATTATTTGCCATGTTTGAGGTACTTTAATAGTTTTCAATTGTATTCAAACTCGCACGCACAAAGCAAAATAATCAAGAAGGCTCTAGTTGAGAAATCCCGACTAGGACATACCCTTAACTCACACAATAACCCAAATGACCAAACTTCAAACTGTAACATCTCCGGTGTTTCTTAACTGAATTTTTATAGTTTCAAAGTTTTGAAATTGAATCTGTTTTTTTTTTTTTTTTTTTTTTGCTATCTTTTACATGTATGTTTCAAAAACCAGAAAAGTATAAATAATTCAAAATTAACTTGAACTGCCTAGAGCTTATGTTCAAAATTTGGCTTCTATAGTTTATGAGATTTTGGCCTTCGTACATACGGACGGCCGCCTCGGACAGACATAGCTATATCGACTCGGCTGTAGATGCTGATCAGGAATATATATATACTTTATGGGGTTGAAAATGCTTTCTTTTATCTATTTCATATTTTTTTACAAAACAAATATCCCCTTTATACCCATTTTACGGTAATGTTTACAATGATTAAGCTTAAAGGTTACTAATTGTCCTGTATATTCGCTACTTGCGTGTTGTTAACATTTAGTTGTTATGTAAAACGATCAAGCTCTGTCCTCTGTCCTCTGTCCTCTGTCCTCTGTCCTCTGTCCTCTGTCCTCTGTCCTCTGTCCTCTGTCCTCTGTCCTCTGTCCTCTGTCCTCTGTCCTCTGTCCTCTGTCCTCTGTCCTCTGTCCTCTGTCCTCTGTCCTCTGTCCTCTGTCCTCTGTCCTCTGTCCTCTGTCCTCTGTCCTCTGTCCTCTGTCCTCTGTCCTCTGTCCTCTGTCCTCTGTCCTCTGTCCTCTGTCCTCTGTCCTCTGTCCTCTGTCCTCTGTCCTCTGTCCTCTGTCCTCTGTCCTCTGTCCTCTGTCCTCTGTCCTCTGTCCTCTGTCCTCTGTCCTCTGTCCTCTGTCCTCTGTCCTCTGTCCTCTGTCCTCTGTCCTCTGTCCTCTGTCCTCTGTCCTCTGTCCTCTGTCCTCTGTCCTCTGTCCTCTGTCCTCTGTCCTCTGTCCTCTGTCCTCTGTCCTCTGTCCTCTGTCCTCTGTCCTCTGTCCTCTGTCCTCTGTCCTCTGTCCTCTGTCCTCTGTCCTCTGTCCTCTGTCCTCTGTCCTCTGTCCTCTGTCCTCTGTCCTCTGTCCTCTGTCCTCTGTCCTCTGTCCTCTGTCCTCTGTCCTCTGTCCTCTGTCCTCTGTCCTCTGTCCTCTGTCCTCTGTCCTCTGTCCTCTGTCCTCTGTCCTCTGTCCTCTGTCCTCTTTTGAATCCGAGGTCCAAGCCGCGAGATCTTGGATCCGAGGGCTTGAATCCCAGTTCCGAGGCCTTGGATCCGAGGGCTTGAATCCCAGGTCCGAGATCCCAGGTCCTCGGTCTGAACACCTCGGTCTGGGGTCCTCGGTCTGGGGTCCTCGGTCTGGGGCTCTCGGTCTGGGGCTCTCGGTCTGGGGCTCTCGGTCTGGGGCTCTCGGTCTGGGGCTCTCGGTCTGGGGCTCTCGGTCTGGGGCTCTCGGTCTCGGTCTGGGGCTCTCGGTCTCGGTCTGGGGTATGGGGTATGTATGGTTTCTAAAAGTCAAGTTGTATGTTCTTTGTCCTTAGTATTTATTCTTTCCACCAATGGGTGGTGGAGAAGTAAAAATGTCCACCCGTGTTAGGATCCTTCCAACAACAGGTAAGGCTATGTAGAACAGGCGGTCGCCATCTGCCTGAGCTTGCTGTAAAAGCCGGCACAAACAACAATTCAAGGCAGGAAACCTGCTAGAATCGTGTTAATTAATTATAATCAAAAAACAAAGATAATAATTTTGCACGGCTTTTGGAAGTTTTAGGAGTGCCTAAAACAATATTAAAGTCCAAATCGACGGGGTCTCTTTACCCGAGAGCAAGAACCAGTTGAGAATTATAGATTTTATAAAAGGAAAAAACGAACAACTAAATTTAATCACAAAAAACTATTTCCAGTACTGGGATTCGAACCCGGATATTCTGGATAAAAGCCAGCTATCCTAGCAACTAGGCCATAACGATTTTAGCCAAATAAGCATCAAATAACACTTTTGACCAACAATTTAAGGAATCCAAGGGTGGGATATGGTCAATAGCGGTATACAATGTGGGCGGATCGGGTAGGCGTGGCATTTTGCCATTATTCAAGCTTGAAAACTGCATAAAATACATACATCCCCATTTTTTAAAAACCATATTAGGCGTAGATTGGGGGCATGGCATCTTTTTGTTTGTAATTAGAAAGGAGTATGGGGAAGATTTGGACGTGGCATTCAAAATGCCTGTTCTTGAATATTGAAACATTTTTGTTTTATCAATTTTAGATTATTAAAATAATTTATTTGACAAAGTATTGGATTAACAAAAGCTAAGAGTATTTTAATTTCGACCTATTAAAGTTTATAGTTGATTTTGTTTTAATTTGAAATAAGTGCGCTGAATGAATGGCTTCAATCGAAGGGGCCAACCGGTACGCTTATTAATTGTTTGGCCGCCAACCAAACCTAAACTGCTTTGCGTTTGTGTTTGCAGAGGAACCTTCGGATTGACACTTGATGGATGGCAAAATAGCAGTAGTTTTCCAGTGTTGCGATACGTTAATTGCTACATCTTTGTGTCAGACATTGCGGAAGCTTCCAAATCCCACGCGGTCACGACAGCTCACTTGTTTTGGTTTTTGTTTAGGTTGTTATAGTCAGTCGGTGATTATGGAAATATTTTTGGAAAATAAATTTAAAAACTATGCAACTTAAACATTTTCATCTGCATGAAATACAGTTGTTACTATTGTTGTTGTTGAAAATGTTTGTTTAATTTATGATTAAGTATATAAATTAAATTCAGGGCTGCTGCGGCATCGTCGGCTGCTGCTGCTGCTACTGCATATTTCTACGGCTTTTGATGAGGGTTCAACTTTTCGGTTTCGAACCTTTTGTCTCAAGTTTTATACCAAACAGGTTATCAAATTTACATCATGTTGCATACATTTTTAACATATTTACATACATATGTATCAAAATACACAAACAGGAACCAATGAATTCGTTTCTTGACAAAGGTTAGTTATAATTATTAAAACATTTTGCAATGTTCATAAAAGGTGATAATAATCATTATTTACTTAATTGCCGATATAAAATTTTAATTTTTTTAGTTAAGTGAAGGACAAAACTCTGTAAAAAGCTGAACTATTGCAACTATCTAACTAAGCTTAAACTTTTTAAGAAGATTTTTGGTTCATATAATTATGATTTTAATAACCGCAATAACCATGGATGGAATAAACCTCTTAGAGTCTTAAGCCACTGTAGGCTAAGAATTTGTGGTTACTCTACAAATTAATAAACAAATAAATAATCCTCTTATGACATTTTATCAAGATTTCTATCTGGCAAATCTTCATTATGCTCAAACATACTGCAACTAGCTACAAATATGTTTTTAATTAATGAACGCAATTTTCTGGCTTGTTTTTTTTTTGAATAACTGACATCAAAACATGTGAAATCTCACAGCTATGAAATGTAGCTTATTAAAGTTACTTAACAACAACAAAAACAAAACTAATGGACAACAAAAACAATAAAGGGCAACAGCATCTGTCTCAGTAAAAGATATACAACTACTATTACTAGTTGAGACTATACATAAATTATCTGGGACCATTAGTGGGTTATGCGACGACGCCTTTCACTACAAGCTGCAACAACAGCAACAACAACAACAACAGCCACTAGTAGCTAAATAATAATCGGTCTTGTTTATGTCCAAGCTTCCCGACCCACATAACAACTTATTAACTTTGAGTGAAGTCTGTATGTATATCGAAACCATTTAACGACTTTGTTTGAGATTCGTTTGGCTTCAAGGAAGTTTGAAGCGTTTTAATTATGCGATTGATTTCGATCTGCACAACATGAGAAGCTTATGAAGTTTAATGATTATTATGCATCATTATTCCTATGGGCATAATTAGGTAACCCGCTAGGAAAATGAACTATCAGACCCTGAACTTATTTTGATATATGTATGTCTGTATGGCTCTTCCCCCCCACTGTGCAAAACCGTTAAGGAAAAGATGTTTTGATTTTGGTTTTTGTAATATTTTTTTGTTTAATTTCTTGAGTTTTCAACATAGTTGAACACGTTTTGTACATTTGGTAAACTATTTAACACGATTAAAAAAAAAAAATACAACAGGCACATGGATTGTGTGCCATCTTAAAGATATAGTAACAACATCTACAAGGCTAATGCCGTTGCTCAACTCGGACAACAGAAACAAGCGAGTCGAATGCCCGGCAGATCACATGACTGTGTGGCAAATGGACACATAATTTAGTCCCAGCCACCACCACCACCGGCAGACCAGCCACCACCGCCGCCGCCGCCGCCAGAGGACCAGCCAGCACCGCCACCATAGCCGCCGCCATAGCCGCCACCGCCGCCGCCGCCTTCACTGATGACGCTGACGACCTTCACATCCTCGGTATGGTGTCCATGGTCGGCAACAAAGTGTCCACCGTGGCCGTGATCAGCATGGCCGCCATCTTCATGGATGACCTTGACAATGTTCACTTCACCACCGCCGTGACTGTGACCATGATCGTGACCGTGACCGTGACTGTAACCGCCGTGCGAGTGTCCGCCATCCTGGATGACCTTGATGACCTTAACCTCAGCAGCTTGCTCGAATCCACCACCGTGTCCATGATCGAAGCCACCGCCATGTCCATGTCCATGATCAAATCCGCCACCGCCGCCGCCATGGCCATGGCCTTCCTCATGGATCACTTTGACAATCTTGACTTCACCGCCATGTCCATGACCATGATCAAAACCACCGCCGCCGCCGCCACCATGTCCATGTCCATGATCAAATCCACCGCCACCGCCATGTCCATGACCTTCCTCATGGATGACTTTGACAATGGTGGGAGCGCCGCCAGAGTGACCGCCACCATAGTGACCGCCACCAGAGTGACCGCCACCAGAGTGGCCACCACCATAGGAGTAACCACCACCACCGGAGGAGCCGCCACCAATAAAGCCTGCTTGGGCCAGACTAACACAGGCAATCATCAGGCAAACAAACACCTAAAAAACAAAAGTGAAATTCCAATCATAAGAGGATCGCTATTTGGTTTTTGGCTTCCAGCAATCTTACCTTCATTTTGTTGTCGGTTCTGCTTGGATTCAGCTTTAGCTCTTGATAGACGAAGTTAAACCTTGAAGCTTTAACAGTTACTAATATTGATGGTATGCTCGTTGGCCGCTATTTATATGCCATCCAGACTCAAAGCATCAAGAAAATTGCTGCTGCCCATAGAGAGAAATGGACCAATTAACTACAACAACAACAAAAACAATAAAGTTAGTAGACATCGCGTCAACGCCAACGCCAACGCTAACGTCAGCGGCGACTGCAGTTAACCCGAAAACAAGTTCACGACCCGAAAACAGCTCATCAATAAATTATTCAATGTTTGCTTAATGGCCATAAACCAAAAAAATCAAAAAAAATCAAAATCAAAATAAAATTATAACCTAAGCCACATGCTAACGATATTTGTATCATTTATAATCGTGGAAAAAAAGGAAAAATTATAAAAGTGAATGTTGATATTAAAAGTTTACATGTGAATCTTCAAAGGCAAAAGCGTAACCATAAGTTAAGGCGTTTTGCAACCCAAAAACTCTGCTCAAAGATATCAACAATGACTCTGCTTCCCAGATAGGAAAGATACAAAAACTAATAAACAAATAATATATCTATTATGGGAAGCAGAAAATTTTAAGACCTTAAACCTTAAAGTTAATCATGCTGAAAGATATATTCTTCATCTTCATATTATCATGTTTAGTTCTTTAACTAGATCATAATAAGTATTTTCTTCACCTTCTAAACGGTAAGAAAGGGCAACTATTAGTTCGCCTACACTTTCTAATAAAAACATTCTAACTTTATACAAACATGACATAGTTTTTTTAATACGTGTTATGCAAGTTTAAATTAAAAACGTGTCGAGTATGCAAGTTTAAACTTTTAACACAATATTTAAAAATAAACAAACTTCAAATGTATCTCCGGTGTTCGACCATTTAATCAAATTTTTCAAATGTTTTCATTATTAGCTTGAAATCTTTTTTAAAATTTGGAAATTCATAATTTTTGTTATCAAACACATTTATATTGGAATTTATCAAAAAAATTTAAAGCAAACTTGATCTTCTCATGGCATAAATTTAATAAAGTTCGAAGTCTCAAAAAATTTTTCAAATAGAAACTGTAACTTTTGATGCTGATCTAGAAAAATATACTTTATGGGGTCGGAGATGCTTCCTTCTGCTGTAATACATTTGCATTATTATTTTTATCAAAGTTCTTTCACAAATTAATAGTTAGCCAAAAACAAGAATTTAAAAAAAAACATTTAAAAGTTGACAGAATTTAAAACCAACAAAAAAAACAAAGTTAGAATGTAAAGGAAAGTTAAGCAAATATATTAAAATGAACATAAAACTATAATAAAAACGTTGCAGTCGTATGCAACCGACTGCGATATACTCTAATATCATGTTATCTGTGTTTGATATGTTACAATTTTGAGATATACATCTGTGGCGGATGCCGACTTCAGTCCCCATATCCCAAATCCCCCAAGGATGTGAAGGTTTCCGATTTTAAGAAGTTGGCGATATTGATGTGTCACGTCTAAAACTTTGATGCAGATCTGGTACGGATGTCTGACGATGACATGTACCAAGATATTTGCCAAGTTGCACGGCTCTAGCTTTAAGGATGTCGAAAATGTTGCGTTCATACAGGCAGAAGGACAAATGGACCTTGCACAAAACCAATATAATACTGATACCTTTGGTGTCAAAGTAGAAAAATGTTTCAAAGTTTTTTTTTTTTTTGTGATGCCAATCTAATGCATTATACGCGAATGCGAATTTTGTGTGAATGCATATTCATAAATGATTTGAAAGTTGAGCTGAAGTGCTTTAAAGTGGCCCAAAGACGCGAGATGTCGTAACAACAACAGTGTCGCTCTTAATCCAACGACTCTTAATTTGCTTCCAATCAGTGAGGGAATTAATCATGGCGCGACCGCTAGCGGGCCACAACAGCAGCTGATAAGCTTAAGCTGAATGCGAAATTTGGCCAAACAAAGCGACACCTTAACATGCCACAAACAGCTCAACTCAACTCAACTCAGCTCAACTGTGTTTTGTGGTCAACTGAATTATGTATGTATGTATGTGAGTCAGTGTGTTGACCGCAGTCGACCATAACCAAAGCCCATTAACTTCAGTCTTCGTTTTCAGTTTCAGTGGCAGCCTAACCGACAAGTGGCTACAGATCTGATGATCTGCCCTGTCATTGCCCAAAAGCGATGCAAAAACCAAAAAAAAAAAAAAAAAAACAAAATCAAAAACCAGTTTGCATTTGTTATTATTTCAACTAGTCGACTATGTGATGATTCCCTATAGAGGGTTTATAAGTTATGAAACTATCAAATTATTAAGGGCCACCATTTTAATTACATGAAATGATCTTTTTCGATTAGTTTTCCATACAAAACATGAATAACTTAACCAAATAAAAGGGCCTTCAACGAAGTTTTCTTTATAAATTATGCAAATAACTGCATTGATGTATCTTAGGGCCAATTAATTGATATTCATAACTAAATTATGTGATTAACATTTGAGTACATTGTGAGTGTATTCATTATAGCTAATGTTAATATACCAAACGACATACATATATTATGTATGTTAAACATAGCGAGAAAGTTGCCAAATTGTAAGAGATGCCGAATTATTTATAAGCTTGCATTTGGGCGGCGCCGTTCATTAGACGAATGCATACATACATACAAAGGTATTGGGCATTGATATACCAATTATATGATAAATCTCTAGCTGCATTATAATTATATAATGGCAAATTATAAACATTTATTAATAATTCAAATTCAAACATTATTTACACATATTTACAACGAACAAAGATTAAAGTTATCTAAACATTATTTACAATGCAGCCAGGGCTCAAAGTAGCCGGGCATGACAAGCTCATAGAAGGTTAAACGACGTGCCTGAACCACAGTTAACATGTAGAGAGCGCCTGGGGATCGCTGCAAGGGCAGCCGCAAGGCCAACAGTTGCAGCACATAGGGTTGCTGCGCTGTTGACGACGGATCCGCTTCGGCATGGAATTGTGTGAATGGCACAAAGCCCTCAATGCCGCGATAGATGAAGACGCGCACACGACAACAGCCCTCGACAAAGGCCAGCAGTGTTTTGTCGCGCACCCGCATCGCCGTTAACTGGCGTGCTCCAATATCGGCGGCAAGCGATTGGAACAGACTGCCATTGGCATGATGCAACTGTATGTGTGCGGCTGGTGCTGTCGATGGTGCTGCAGGCGGTGCCTCGGAAGTGATAATAGTCAGACGCGCATACAACAGCTTGGCACGCTCTGCTGGACCCACATGCAAACGTATGGTTTCCACGGGTTGCGACGGATGTGGCAATCGCATGGCATGCATGCTGCTGCCGGCCGCAACCAAGTTTTCGTAATGCTCCTTCTCCTCTTGCAGATGCTGTTGTAGCTGACGCAGTCGTTGGATCACCGCATGCAATCGCATTGTGTCTTCATCGGTTTGGACAGTTTCCTTCTGCCCGCTGCCCATATTGGCCAAGAGTAGCACATCGAGCATGGTTTGTTCCAGCAATACTATCAGCACTTGCTGCTGCTCCTCCTGCTCTTCCTGGGTCCAGCTATCGTTGGCTGCCAGCCGCGAATACAGCGCCTTTACTTCCTTAAGCACGGGCCAAATGAGCTGAGCACTGCGTGCGGCCAAAACACGTGCTGGCGTATTCGGCAATGGCAACGTGTCCGTTGGCAGCGCTGCGAATAGCTTGGATTCCGATTTGGAAGCACGATGCAGTTGACGCATCAGATGCAGAAAGTCCTCCACCAGATGCTCATCATCATAAAGATCGCTTTCGGGTATGCTGAGCTGTGTGATGTTCACCTCCGTTTGCAAACGAAAGCTTAGATGCTGCAGCAGGCGTTCGCGCAACAATATGTACTCCTCCTGATTGAGTGCATGTGTGGCATCGAGATGTGGCCGCAGCTGTGACTCGATGCTGGGACGACTCAAGTACTTGATGGCCTCCTGATAGCTAGGGCCACGCCGCTGCAGCTGCTGTGCCTCGTGCTGTTGCTGCAGCTGCTGTAGCGTTGGTGTGGGCACGCCCAATGGCTCAATGTCAACGTGGGCGCTAGTGCGCCAGCTTTGCAAGTTCTCCAAGCTGCTGCAGTTCCAGCTACGCTCCAGCTGGTCATCGCCCAGCTCGTAGCTGGTCATAAAACTAAACTGATCGTTGGTGGCATTGTGTACCTGCAGCACTGCCACATCATCAACGGGTCCGCTCTCAAAGCCACCAGCGCTGTCATAGTGTGTTCCATTCCAGCGATAAATGCGCGTCCAGCAGCCCAGCTCATTGAGCAGCAAATAGCTAGCGGCACCTTCTGCCGTTGACTGCACCGCAAAGACGCGACGCACATCTGCCTGATCCTTGGCCTGTTGCAAGGCAAAGCTGCGTCGCAGCTGCTTCACCTGATACGGCAGACGCATTAGGCCAAATACTTTGGCCAGCTGCAGGCATAGCTCCTGATACCGCTGGGCCAAGGCGGTTACCTGGCGGCGAAAGATCTCATGATGCGGTGCATTCATTTGCTGTGGCTGCTTCAGACGCAGCCAGCGCACGCTCCAATTGCCACTTATAAGCTGTGTGGGTCGACCCTGTGCCCACAAGCTTCTCTCATGCCACGCACTGTAATTAAAGCCGTTGATGTGCAGGCGTGTGCGCAACTCTGGTGCATGTAGGGATGCAAAGTTTAGTGGTGTCTGCAGACGCAGTTGTTGCTCGTGCAATGTGGCCACATCACTTAAATTGAGATTGGGATCGCCATTGATGGGCCAGTTGGCTAGCAGAGTGCCACTAACATCCGCTGATTGCATCACTAGCGGCGTTTCCACACGTTGCACATGCGGTGCATTGATCTAAAAGAGAAAATTAAACATTCAAGTTGAGTTTAACAAAAAATAAACATAGAAGGCTTATCAAATGTTCCGTATGCCTGTGAAAGTAAAATAAAAAATAATTTACTAAGTTGCCAACATGGAAGGTGTAAATAGAAAATTCTATCCTCCCAAAAATAAATATGTTTGGAAAAAATATCCCAAAACGGGATATTGGTGGACTGACGCTTTTACTCTATGGATTCACAATCCATGGTGTATGTTTCTCTTCTTGGGCGTGATCTTCTTGCTTTACAAAATCTTGTGTCACAAGATAATGCAAAGTCTTCCGAGAATAACCAAACAGCAGCTGAAGCATTATGATGCTAACAATCCCGATGGCATCTATTTGGTTGCTATGAATGGCCTTGTCTACAATGTGTCGACTGCCCCACGTGAATTTGGACCGAATGGCATCTATGAGGAGGTCACTGGAAACGACATTTCGGACTATCTTAAGAGTATGAATTTCTCGGCCTGGCGTGCTGGAAATGAAATGCGCATCTGGGAACAAAGACTCGAAAATGTCAAGCCAGTTCTTGAGTTATGGTCCGAGACTGGCTACTGGCCATTCTAAATTAAACAATGATGTGGCCTAGACTGGAGTTGGAACTGCATATATTATAAAAAAAAAAAAATGTTTTACGTGTTCATGTTTTGGGCTGAATAAAAATATAAAATGTGGCAAACAAATTGGCATTGTTATGAGTTCCAGGATAAATAAGTTAGGGTTACTTACCAGCAATGTATTGGCATATTCCTCAGTTAAATTGTATTTATTGACCAGCCCATTTAGGTGCACATGGCCATCATCCAGATGCAGCTCTTTGCTGATCAAAGGAAAGCTTAGGTTTTGTGGCGTATGCAAAGTAACGACGCGTGACAGGTTCAAGCCATTTAACTGGTTGACGTCAAATGCATTGAAATCAAGAGCACCCTGAGTAAATCGAACAGGACCTTAAATACCAAAAAAGACGAAGTTAGATTAGTTTTTATATTTATGCATTTTACATACCTTCTGCCTGCCAGTTGCGATCTACGCGCACTGTATCATGAATCCATTCACTGATGTTGCAGCCATTGATGCGTTCACCCTGCAACACCAAATGATCCACATGCAGCTCATCCATCTCAACTGGAGCCTCAAAGTGCACGGGTGATTGTATGACGACGACTTCGTTGCCATCAATAAAGATGAGCTGTTGCAGCAGCTGTTCCAGCTCAATGCCATTGAGGTTAACAATGTGGACACCATTGCGTATGCTAACACGACCCGTAAAGATTTTGTGACCCTCCAGATGCAGTTGAGGCTGTCGCTTATCGAGTAGATTATCAAAGAATTCTTGAAGCGGTTCCATGCTGCGATTGCCCAGATGACCCAAAACGGTCAACTCCTCCAGCTGGCTTTGTGCTGGCAATCGTACAAGTCCACGTTGCACAAAGGCAAACACATCTGGATCCCAGCGCAGCTGCTGCTCTAACCTCTCAGCTTCTTCGTCATTCAGCTTGCCTTGCAGCCGCAAGTGGTTCGCATACAAACGGCCATCCAAACGTAGATCGCCTTCAATGTTAATCGGCTCCAACTTATTAGCCAATCGTTCAAAGGGCACACCGTTTAGGGCCTTAAGTTGCAGTGTGTCCAGAACACTTACATGTCCCCCAAAGCTTTTGGTGCCCACAATAAGCAGCTCCTGCTGCTGCTGATCATTGCGAAATACAATATCATCAAGCAGTTCGGGTAACAGACGTTCATTGTAGCTGCCCAAAAGCAGCAAATCGTTGGCAAATAAGGGCGCCTGCTGGAAGCGCCATCGGGTGCGCAGATCATTGCTACGATCCAACCAGACAGCATCGCGCTGCACCTGTGCAAAGTCGCGGCCATTCAGTGTGCTCAACACTTCCACAGCGCCACTGATCGCAATGTGCTGCACCTGCAGCTGACCATTGAGTATGAGCAGCGGCAGCTCATCAAATTGTCGAAGGAAATCCAACAGCAACTCGGCTTTGATGCCCTGCAGCTGCAATGCATGCGCACCCATGGGCAGTATTAAGTCTTCCACCTGCAGCGTGTCCGATTGAGGTGCACTTGAAAGCACGCTATTGAGATTGCGGCCGTTTAGGCGACCCGTGCCCGTTACATTGTGTGTGACATCGAGTTGATGGGCTTGAAGGTGCTCAAAGTGCGCCCGGCTAAGGTGCAGTGGCTCATGAAGTGTCTGATAGCCGCTGGACAATGGCACATCATTCAGAGCGTGTGTCACAAGCAGTGCCGTAAGCTGCACATCGTTGGCAAAGTGCAGACGTGTCGTTGGTGCCAGCAGCGGTGCATCCACACGCAATGCTTGTGCCATTAGCTGCTCTAGTTGGACGCCATCGTAGACACCGCTAAGCTGTAGCTCATGAAAGTATACATATCCAGGCAGACTGCTTAGATTGTGCAGTGTTTGCGCCGTGTGCTTGGTCACAAAACGCTCAATGGGAATGCCTTTAAGTGTGCCATCTGTCACATGTGCATCCACTGGCAGCACCAGTTGCTGCACTTGCTTGGCAGCTGGTATCAGCAGCTCCTCGTTGGCATTGGCAGGTCGCTGTGCCAGGTCACCTAGCAGCGAATCGTAGCTGCTATTGTCCAGTAGACCACGCAACTGTACAGGTCCATTAACAATCAGTTGGGCAAAGTGGCAAGCAGCATGGATATGATGCGATTCTGTGAGCAAGGGATTCAAAGGCGCCTCCTCAAATTGACGACCTTGGGCACTGCCCTTAAGCTGCAAAGTTATGATTAATTAAAAATTCAGCGAAAATATTATATGAAATCACCTCCAATTCCTCGGATACTTCTAGTTGTGTGAAAGTGACCCAACCCGGCCAGTCCTGTCCATCGCTCAATGTAACCACATTCATAGGATCGACGCCATTGATGCTGCCCGTGGTGTCAACCATATTCGCCGCTAAAAGCACATGAATAAAAATATAAAGCAATACAAAATATTTAAGCAACATACACAGAGTCTGAGTAAATTGTTTGGGTGAACGTATAATGGTTGTGCTGCTGCCCTGGGACCAGAGATAATCGCTTGGAAAGTTCAGCTCGTTTAACGCACTCAAATGCAGCGAGTCCTCAAAGACAACAGCCTGAAAAACGCAAAACAATTTTGAGTTTAACAAAAGATAACAATATAAAATATTAATTTACGCCGTGCACAAGCAGCTGCGAAAGCTGAAGTGGTTCCTGGCGCCAGACCAACTGCTCGATGAATTGTGTCCACTCCAAACCGTTGATATATTCGCAATAGAGATCGCCATCTTGTTGCAGTCGCTGTTGTGTGCTGGAGGGCAAGGATTTGAGCGGCTCTATTATCTTTGGCTGCAGCAGCTCCAAGCGTTGCACATTTATCGAACCGTTGAACTGCAATGTGGCATTCTGTATGTAGAAGGGCACATGGTTCAGCATCTCGATATCCAGTTGCTGCGCTTGAACAACATCAAAATCCAGCTGCTCGTAGTCATAGCGGAAGAGCTGCGGCTGGCGCTTCGCACGACTACTGTCCATGCTCTCAAGCTGATCTTTAAGAACGCGTATGTCATGCAGCAATCTATGCAAATCCATGCCAGCATCCAACGATGTCCACAGCATCTCATTCACAAGCAGTGTCTCCACGATGGCATTATCATTAAATAGCACGGGCGTGTTGACCTCTTCGTAATATCGAAGTTCTGGCGCTGATGGTGCTTGGAGTAGCTGATTGCTAAGCGCAAGTAGCTTATCCTGTTCTTCGACCCAGTCGCGCATAAAGTCCTGAATCTCCTGCAGATCATGCAGCTCCGAGTTGCGCGGCAGCAGCTGTGTGTGCAATCGAAACAGGCCAGAGCTTGCCGCCTGGCGCGGCACAAGCAGCAATGGTGGTTGCATCTGACGCAGCAGCACCGCACCCTTCAAGCCTGCATCCCGCTGTTCATCCAACATGCAGCCGGCACCGTAACGTGTCTGTGTGCCAAGCTCACAAGGCGGAGGAAGGCTAGCCTCGAATGCCTCGCCATTCCACACAAGCACCTCCAACTGTAGCACAGAGTGCGTATCAAAGAAAATGCGATGCTGCACCAGCAGCAGCAGATCATCCCGATAGCTGCGCACAGGCACGGGCAAGAACAGCTCCACCAGATTATAGTTCTGACCGAGAAGAGTTTTGGGCACCAGCTGACCCTGCACGTAGGCTAGAATCTGTGGCCTTAGACCGCCCAGTGCTAGATAGCTGCGTCCGCCCATTTGGAAGGCAGCAATGTCAGCAATCTGTGGTGCCTCCAAACGTTGTCGTAGCTGCAACTGTAAGCCCGCATCCGGTGCCAGTTCACGCATGTTGTGCGCATAAATAAGCGCCTCATTGGACTGGCCCACGGCCAGTAGTAAATCACGGCCCGTGTCCAGCACGGCAAGGGCCGTTATTGTCTGCTCTAGCTGCATGCGCTGCACAATCCAAAACTCCAATACATCTACATCGTAGGCATAAATGCTAAGCGTTCGGTTGTGCACCAGGGCTAAATACTCGCGATTTTCCACAGCAAAGGATAAAAGCTGGCTTATGTGGCTGCCCAGAGGCCAGTGCCAGAACTGTGTAAGGCCCATGTTCGCGTCCAGGCGATACCACAGCAACTGCTCTTGTGTGGCAAGAAGCAGCAGACTCTCGTGTAGTTGAGCCCTTGCATTCCAACGCTCGTGGCTTAGCATCGCATCAACACCAGCCGGCACAGGTAGAGGCAGCAATGGTTCGTATGTTGGAAACGCGGTGCCATCAGCAAGAGCTAGTTGCTTCCACAGCACCAAATCTTCACTGCGTCGGCCCACAAAGTAAACACTGCCATTTTGTTGTAGTTGTAGCCAATGCGAGACATCTGCGCCGAGGGCAAACTGTAGGTTTTCCACGATGCGATTGAGCACCAGCATTTCACGTGTGCGCCGCCTTGAGAGTTCCAATTGTTTAAGCTGCGCCAGATCAATGTCTAGCGGTGTTGCGTCCACCACATTGGCCTCTTTTTCAGCAGCTTCAATGCTGCCTAGCATCTCCTCACGCGGATTGCCCACAACAGCTTGATTCTGTGAATTTGCTTGCTTTGATTTGAGTGCAGCCTCCAATTGGCGCACCTCTTCGGTCTGGCCCTGCTTAGCGACCGCCTCATTGATCTCAGAGCGTAGTGCTTTTGCTGCTTCAAGTGCGGCTTGGGTGACTATAACCTTGTTTGGCTTGGCCATGGCCTTTTGATCCTGCTTTGTCCATCCCGGCTGCACTATGATGCCTTCCTAAAGAGACGCTTAGTTAATTCGAACACGTACTACTTATACAATGTACTTACCGGCTCTTCCTCCTCCTCCGCCTCAAGCGCGGCCTGTAATTCACTTCGCAGCTTTTTGACCTCTGCAATACGCGCCTCCAAGGAGGGCGCGGAGGTAGTTGTGGATTGAATGCCGCTGCAACTGCATATTGTGCATAGCAGCACGCACAGGAGCAATTTCATATTTTTTGGCTCCTTTTTTGAAATTTTTCGTTAACAAGTACCATAAAACATTAAGTTACAACATTAACAAGCAACACGTGAGTTCAATTTTTTTTTTTCTCTCTCTTTATTTACAAACATTTACCGTTTCTTTTAAGCGATGCCAGCCTATTGGTACATTGTTACAAGTCTGGCAGTACCAAAAGGTAAAGCAGCAGCCTAAAAGTCTGTTACATTTTTTATTTGTATTTCTTTCATTTCATAGCTCAGACTAAAACCTTTAATGCAAATTTTAATTCAAAATGCTATGGTTGTTGTAAATTTGTAATTTCTTCTTCTTTCTCCTTCCTATGTGGTTGTTGTATGTCCGTCTAAATTCCGTCCGATTTTGTCCGATTTTTTGTGGCAAATATTGCCGGTTTTCACAAAGAAGAGCATCTTTTAGGCTGAAACTTTATGTTGTTTTTTCGCCATTGTTGTAATTTTACCTGTTGTTGTTGTTTGTCTGTCCGTTGTTGTTGTTTCCGTCCGATTTTGCCTTTGGAAATTATGGGCAAATATGCCTCATTACTTTCATTCAGGATAAATATAGTAATGTGTATATATACATTGTTTTTTTTACCGCCAATAGTTTTGATTTTTAAACGTGAATTTAAGTACTAAGTAACGCTGCACATTTCAATTCCATGCTACATTTAATTACCATATTCTTATCAATATGAAAAATTATATGTATTTAAAACAGTTGGTAAACACATTGTGCCCCTTATCAACAATTTTTAATAATTCTGATTCAACTTGGTGCCAGTTTTAATGATTTGCGGTTGATAATTCTGAAAACAAAGCACAGAAACAGATCTGCTTCACGTTCAGATTGAGCCACATGTTGCCCATGATGCCCATTTGGCATCAACATACGCACATACAACATACGGCACCATATGGACGCTTGCTGTAGCCATCTGTAGGGACGTTGTTAAAGAGTAAAGTGGTGTGTTTTTTCGCTCCCTCGACCAACTGTTGCTATCAGCTACGCAGATCTCATGAGATATATATGCGGTTTTTTTTACCGCTTTAGGGCCGTCCTTAACGTCTGCTCTGGATTTCCCGACTGCTCTGAAATATATAATTCCACTATTTATTAACAAATGCCTCAACATGTTGGGAATGGAAACTTACCAACCTTAACCTACGGAGTGTACGCTTAGCACTTATTGTGATTATTACCTGCTTTCACACACTGTTCACAACAAAAAATAAACAAAATACAAAATTTTTAAGTATATTGAAAAATTAGAAACACAAATTGCCAAATGCAAAAGAACAACAACAAATCACAAATATCACAAGTGCACTGCTTTAGAGTCGCCGAACATGTAAAACCGTTGCGTGTTTTTTTTTTGCATTTTTCATCCTATAATATAACTGTGAATTTTTCTCGTTTGCTCTATGCTTCACATGTTAACACAAGTGTTGTTATTTTCATTGGAATGAGAGAAATACGCTCTCACTTCATGTGCTCTCCGAATCGCTCTTAAGCTGGGGCCACTGCAAACGCTGCGGCTTTCGCTGCGGCCTTCGATGCAAATTCAGGTCTGTTTTCATGCCTGCATTTTCAGATCTGAACTCAGATGTGAATTGGAAGCGATCGCTCCAAATCGAACTGCAGGGCACACACACACACATACAAAGACACACAAGTAGTGAGCACCGTATCTGAGAGTTACTTTTGCTACAAAGGTAGCGGCTGGGCCGGTCGGTCATGTGCCTCTCTCTCTCTCTCTCTCTCTCTCTCTCTCTCTCTCCACCTATGTCTTTTTTGTGTGTGTTTCGCTCTGTGACTCTCTCAATAGATCTTTCAGCGGCCAAGTTTGGCACCGCGTGCCAGAACGCTTGCTCGGTTAGTTCTTCAACGGCATTCAGCGTTTCGGCTCTTGTGTGTATGCAACACGCATATACGGTCTCGTGCGCGCACACACACAGAGAGATCGATTAAAGCGAACCAACGGGCCACAAGAATTACGTTCGTTTTGTTTTTGTTAATAATTTCTTCTGTTATTTTATATAAGTAGTGCAAAACACAAAAGTTAAATGAAACAAGCCATATATATACATAATTGAAATGTGTACATAACAAGTTGTTGCTGCTATATATGTTTTGTGAATCGACCTTTGCGAACTTATCGTCGTAACAGTAGCAATAAAAACAACATCAGCTAAAAATAATAATTAAACAGCGCATGTTTGTTTCACTAAGTCTGCGAACGTGTACATGTTTGTTTGTGTGTGTGTGTGTGTGTGCGTTGTCTTTTGCCGTCGGTTCAAGTTGAAAGCCCAGCGCACATTAATTGCCCCAACGCCGTATAATTGTCAACAGTTGAACAACAGTTGTTGTTGTGTTTGCCAGTTGCAAATTATACGGCATACAAGTTAAACTGTTGTTGGGCCTGCAAATAAGAAAACAAAACAAAAAAAACATTTTCGACCCGCTTCAAATTCGCATTTTTGCTCGCGTTTTGCCGCCGCATTAGCGTATGTGTGTGTGTCAGTCTCGCATTTCCTGCCCATCGTCTGACACACACAGCCGAGCTTTGAGACACGAAACAGCGACAAAGTCGCAGACGCAGACATAGACATAGACGTTTGCTTATCCGTTCGGTCGTCGCTCCCCGTTCCTGGTGCCATCGTTTCATCGTGCGAACTGTGCACAATTATTAACTGACTACGCACAAGCCGCTATCTGCTGGCACTGCAAAAGCAACAAACAGGTGAGTCTGCTTTATTAAGTACAACAACAGGCATTTCAATGTATGCAAATTTTCAATAAATGCAAACAGTTGAAACATGATAACATGTCCTCTCTTATACAAGAAAACGAAGAGGTGTGTGTCTTGGGTATGTGTTTACAAGTATTGTATATAAGAGAGACACTTGGGTCAAGAAAGTATTGCAAAAAAAACACTAAATTGTTGTAAAGTAATTTCGAAAATACTGTCAAGATCTTTAAAGTAATACTTTCCATCATTAGGTAGCACATGCCAATGATCCACACTAATAATTATCTAAATTTCAAGGTAAAAGCAAATAGATAAGTACTACGTTCGAGGCACTCGGCATTAGTCAGTTGCATAATTGAAATAAGTATATGTTTTAACCAGAAATTGACCGCTCAACTATAAACACCTGCACAGGTGAATCACAAAAAGCCAGGGAGAGCGCGAGAGACGGAGCTGGGCAAGGGAGCAGGAGGTGAAGGCCATTAGGCGTTTAAAATGCGTACATTTGGATTTTTGTGCTTTTGTTTTTTCTGTTATAATTGCAAACTAAACAATATCCCAATATACCTGTGCAACAACCACAACTAAAGCTCCGCGCAACTCAAAGCGATCAAAGTCGAAGCAATGGAATAACAAAACACAACAAAACACACACACACACACACATACGCACAGAGAGCTCGTCAGGTTTTTGTAGACCAAATAGTTTTCTGAGCTGTTTGTTTATTTAATTAGCGTTTATGTGCGGGCCAGTGCAAAATGAGCAAAAGAAACCCTCACCTACCCCTCTGCTCCCTCCGTATACACACACACATTATAGAGGGTAAGCAACCGGATAGACATTATAGCGATCAAATACAAGGCATAAGAAATCAGAGGCATCTTTTTTAAGACATATCACCCCGGCCTCATATGCCTTGTGTGGATTCATCTTTACATATGTGGCACAATCCAATTGACGTTCATACACTGTCCAATTTATTCGTTGCACCAAGCTAAATTTAGATGCCAGCCGCCTCCAGCTGCCAGCCGCCAGCCGCCAGGCCCGTTGTTTATTTTCAATCTGAGCTCAAGTAATTGAGTATCCAAGCACTAAGTATCTGAATTTGAGTATCTGTAGCTTGATACTTTCACACCACCCCACCTCCCTCAGACACAAAATCAGAGACAAGTGCATAAGAAGGCTCTAGCCAAGATCTCTCGACTAGGACATACCCTTAACCTGCTACGAAACGCGTACAGTATTCACGACCAACCTTCAAACTGCGATATCATCTGAGGTTTTTCTTTGCCGATTTTGATCAAATTTTTCCAACCTTTAAACTGCAATATCATCTTAGTTTTTTTTTTTGCCGATTTTGATCAAATTTTTCCAAAAAGTCTTAAAACTCTTCGTAGAATTCTGAAATTTATTTTTTTGTTGTTATCGATTACATGTGTATATCGAAAACCATAAATGTTATCGATAATTTTAAAACAAATTTGCACTGCCTTGTGCTTAGGCGAGCTTATGTTCCATATCTGGAGTCTCTGGCCTTTATAGTTTCTGAAATCGGCGCAACAGACATGGACGACCAAGAATATATTATATATATATAAGGTCGGAGATGCTTTCTCATGTCTGTTACATACTTTACCACAAAACTGTTATACTCGTTAAGAGTATAAAAAGATTGTATATTAGACAATGTTTAACGAAGATAAATAGATCTTTTTTTCGAACAAGCACAAACAGTTCCAAGAAAACCTATCAAATGGGGTTTTGTGTACTCAAGATCATGAAGCAAAAAGTTTTTAAGAACAATTTTGAGTCAGTTTGCCGAGTTCGAAGATATATGATTAAGATTTTCTCTTCTAAGACCTTCAATTTTTTATTTCCCAAATTTCACATGTGCCACGCGCCATTTAAATTGAATAAATCCGATTATAGTATAGATTTAATTAGTAATTGTTTTGCGTGTTTGTCTCTGTTTGCAGCGCTTGTGGCACTCGCACACGTCTGTCAGCGTTCGTTCCCATGCACAATAAGGTAATCTACCGCCCCCATCCCATCCAGCAACAATGACAACTAAAACAACAACGAAAATGCTACAGCATACGATGACAAAGCGTAAAACGCTAATCATTGCCTGCTTTGGCATCGTATTGGGCCTCTGCATTGGCACTGTGCTCAAAAACTATCGTGCCTTGGAGATCGTTAAGCGTTGCAGTTTGCGTCCAACGAATCTAAAGTCGCCAAATGAGATTATTGGACTGGACAATGAGGATACCATACAGAATTCACAGCGTAATTTGGTCTTTGTGGGCGTCATGACGGCCAAGAACTTTATTGAGGGCCGGGCGAAAGCTGTGTACGATACGTGGGGCAAGGAGGTGCCCGGACGCATTGCGTTCTTTAGTTCGGAGGGCAGTTACTCTGAGGAGTTGCCTGTGGTGGGCTTAAAGAACGTGGACGATCGTTATCCGCCGCAAAAGAAATCGTTCATGATGCTTTACTATATGTACGAGCATTATATTGATCGTTTCGAGTGGTTCATACGCGCCGACGATGATGTGTACATGGAGCCGGACAAGCTGGAGCGTTTCCTGCGCTCCATTGACAGCTCGAAGCCGCAGTTCATTGGACAGGCGGGCAAAGGCAATAGCGAGGAGTTTGGTCTGCTCTCGCTGGAGTTTGATGAGAACTTTTGCATGGGCGGCCCAGGCGTCATCCTGAGCAGTGAGACACTGCGTCGCGTCGCACCACACATACCCACATGCCTAAAGAATCTATATAGCACACACGAGGATGTTGAGGTTGGACGTTGTGTACAAAAGTTTGCAGGCATACCCTGCACCTGGAACTATGAGGTTTGTATATAATGTCGAATTGTTACAGCTCATAAATATATAAATCTCCTGATTGCAGATGCAATATATATTGCGGCACAATTCGAGTGGACGCAATGCGTACACGGGCAAACTGAAGCGCAAGGAGATACATAATGCCATTACATTGCATCCCATTAAGCAGGCGCCACTGATGTATCGTCTGCACTCCTACATACAGGGCCTTAAGGCGGAGGAGCTGCGCCAGGAGTCACTGCTGCTGCATCGCGATATCAAGCGCATGGCCAAATATCTGGAGGTACCAGATGAAAGCACCTATATGCTGCCCAGCGTCTCACCCGCTGCCATTACAGACAAGGACAAAGGCAAACGACACTTTGAGGATCATAACATTTTAGGTAAGACAAGTCAAAACAAGTAAGAAGGCTCTAGTCGACAAATCCCGACTAGGACATACCCTTAACCCCATACGTAACGCGTACTGTCATTAGTGTGTTTTTACCCACTTCCCAATATGACCAAACTTCAAACTGCGGTATCTCCGGTGTTTCTTGACCGATTTTGATAAATTTTTTTCAAATGTTCATTATTTTACCCCTAGTTTCAAACCTCATTTTCACAATTTTAAAATTTAAGATTTTTTTGTTATCGATCACATGTGTATATCGAGAACCAGAAGTGTTATCGGAAATCAAAAGCAAACTTGATCTGCTTATGATATAGGAGAGTTTAAGTTTCAAGTTTGAAGTCTCTAGCTCTTATAGTCTCTGAGATCTAGGCGTTCATACAGACGGACAGACGGACAGACGGACAGACAGACGGACAGATCGACTCGGCTGTTGATGCTGATCAAGAATATGTATACTTTATGGGGTCGGAGATGCTTCCTTCTGTCTGTTACATACATTTGCACAAAACCATTATACCCTTTATTTCCCATTTTATGGCTTAAGGGTATAAAAAAAACATTAGCTCAACCATCATTAATCTATTCTCCTTGGCAGGCATTAGTCCGGAGCTGAATAAGTTTGTGCCCGCAAGCACAGCGGATCTATTGGACTGGTCCTTTATAGCACGCAGCCTGTATTCGGCGGGCTCAGCGAATCCCAAGCAAAAAATTGACTCGGCCATGCGTGAGGGTCTCGAGGATGTCATCACCGAGGTCATGGAGAACATCAACTACTATTCGCGACAACGCGGCCGTGTCATTGAGTTTCGTGAACTGCTCTATGGCTATCATCGTTTGGATGCACTGCATGGCCAGGATCTGATACTTGATCTGTTGCTCATCTACAAGAAGTATCGTGGCAAGAAGATGACAGTCCCAGTGCGACGACATCTCTATGTGCAACGTGCATTCACGGGCATCTTTGTCAAGGAGCTAGACGAGGACTTCTACAATGTGACGCTGCAGCAAAGTAAGTCTTAACCACAAGGCACATTACTCATGATGTTCACATTACAATTTCATTTAAGCATTGTCTTCAGCAGGTGTACTGGGCAGCCTGCTGCAAAATGGCATGGCCAGGCTCAGCAGTCACTTTACAATGGCCAGCAATCTGTTGTCGCCACAACAACAGGACAAGATCGTCTTCGTTTTGCCCATTGCTGGTCGCCTCACAACCTTCGAGCGTTTCCTGCGCACCTATGAACGTGTTTGCATTGAGGCTGCATCGCATTGTGATCTGCTGGTGGTCATCTTTGGTCCAGCCGAGGAGCTGACCGAACATCTGCAGCTGCTGAATAAGCTGCGTTCGCGTCATATCTATAAGCAGATCAACCATATACATCGCAGTGAACAATTCTCACGCGGCGTTGCATTGGATATTGCGGCACGCTCCTCCTACATACAACAGCAGGATATTATATTGTTCATAGATGTGGACATGGTGTTTGGCGTGGAGACGCTACAGCGTGTTCGCATGCATACGCAACGCGGCAGGCAAGTTTATTTGCCCATTGTGTTTAGCCAGTATGATCCGAAACGACGACGTGGAGCAGACGCTGCTGGTCGAAACGAGTCTCAGTCTCCCATTGATGATGAGAATGGCTATTTTCGGCAGTTTGGTTTTGGCATTTGTGCCATATACAAATCGGACATATTGGATGATGATATTAATGGCTTTGATAAGGATATCACTGGCTGGGGCTTGGAGGATGTCAAGTTTCTGGAGAAGATTGTGCGTGTGGGCACACGACAACATGGCTTTCTATCCAATACGGCCGAAGTGCCAGTGGACTACAATGAAGCGGCCGAACAGTGGCGTCGTCTCAGCGTGTTTCGTGCACCGGATCCCACGCTGGTGCACATCTACCATGACATTAGCTGTGACGTGCAGTTGGATGCGCCCCAGTACAATATGTGCCTGGGCACTAAGGCAAACTCGTTGGGCAGCACTCGACTCATGGAGCAGCTGTTCTTCAACAATCGAGAGAACGTTGACTTTATAACTGTGCTCAATCGACAAAAGCATCAGGCCAGATGATGATGATTATGATGCGAATTTTCACTATAGTATTATGCTTAAATGTTTCCTATCAGTGTGTGTGTTTGTGTGTGTGTGTGCTAGAGTGTGTGTAAAACTTTTAGTCTTAGTTCCTATTCGAGTTAACAAAAGAAACTTAAACTCAATGTTCCTTAACACAGATGATGAAATTTTATATTAAATATTATGTTTGAACATATTTGATATTATTTATTTTTTTTTTTTTTTTTTGTTTTTATTTTTCAAACAACTACATACATATAGAATTTTACAAAGTTTTTGCAGTTTAAAACGTATTTTTTTGGCCATCTGTTCCTATGTATTCCATACATCAATCTATCATGTGTACATATACTATTTTGTATAAAACTTAAATGTAAGGTAAATTAAATTTAAACATTTTGTTTTTTGATTAAAAAATACCATGACAAAAATATACAATAGCATTTGGCAAGAATCTTGGATTTCTTACAATCTTAAATTAAAAGTTTTTTTAAAAAAAACTATTGTGCCTGGGACAGTTGCTTATGTCAGATATTTACAAAGATTCTAAATGATAATATATGTATAAATATAATTGAGTGGATTTTGTAGTATTGTATACTAATCAAATCTTGCCTTCACATTAATGTGTGTGTCTGTATGTGTGTGTGTGCGTGTGATTAACAATAAGAGGCAACTTATCGAGGTTGCACTGTTCAGCCACAGTTTTGTCATAACTGTCATAAATAATTGGCTTATTTGTACATATAACATACATACAGATTAAAATGATTATGCATACATGTAGTATGATTTCTTTTTCCTTTTTACTACAATCTTGATTGTAGCATTTACATATAGTCGACGGGCTGTATGCCTAGAAGCGCCAGCGCTGAATTCAACACTTGACGCACCGCCTTGACCAAGTAAACGCGAGCATAGAGCGTTGGCATTAGATTTGGACGCCGCTGCACAAGAATCTGCTTGTTGCGATAGTAGCGGCTGAAAAGAGTGGCCAAATCGACAATGTAGCGCACGATGAGATGCACGGCGCATTGGCCTTGCACCAGCTGTGTCAGCGTTGACTCGACCATGTTCGGAAAGGTTAGCAAATAGCCGTAGATCAATTGCCAATCCAACTGCAAAGAAAGTAACAATTTGATTATGAATGTTTTTGAGTTGTTGTATGTTGAACGCCCACCTCATCCTCAAGCAGACTGAGATCAATGGCCTCTAGCGGCGGTAACGCTTCATAAGCACCTGCCTCCACCTGGGTAGCAAAGGTGCGAAGCAATGTCTCCAAACGGGCCGAATTGTATAGTATATAGTTGGCGCCCTTGGAGCTGCCCGAACCGTTGCGCACGACAGTGGCGCCACTAGCATGCCGCACCTCAAACAAATCCACAATGACAGTGGCATGACCCAGACGCTGCAACAGACCCTCAATATTTCTATCCTTGGCACAATCGCGCAGACCATGTCGATGCATAGCAATCAACAACATATCATTGGAACGTAGACTGAATTTGGAAACACAAATACATCATTAGACAAAGGAATATCGTATTTAAATTGATACTAACGCCATGTACGTGTCGCTCGTCAAAGTTGCAGCCGTCTTTGTAACTGGTTCTAGGACCGGACCGCATACCATGCGCACACTTTGCTTCTCGGACTGCTCGTTGGTGCCGCGACGTGGTTGACTGTTGCACTCAATGCTGATGAGCAAGGTGTCGTCGGTCTGCTGCTCTGCATCCACCAGGCGCCAGTTGGCATAGTCCAGCACACGTTGCACGATATTAAATAGTTGCGAGGCGCGAAACTTGTGCAGTTCCTTGGCGTTGCCAGGATTTAGAACCACGCAAATTGTGGGCATGATTGCTGCTGTTTTTATAAATTTGCCATAATTGTCACCCTGCTTCAGTATTGCGTCAATAACATACGATATGATTGGCGCACGCTGCAAACGTAAGGCGTAGCGATCCTTTGGCAGCAGTGTTATAGTGCGCAGCGGAAATATCCACTGCTTGCTGGCCTCCACCAGTTGCTTCACTGACTGCTCGTCTGGCAACATCTCCTCCGATTCGACGCGCAATGGCAAACCGTGCTTTTGAGCAAATCCATACCAATTGAATTTACTTGCCGCAATGCTTAGGTCTCCCAACTGAACGAGATTCTCGTGATGATAGCGAATGAGGTCTCCATATCGCTGATAACGTGGGGCATCCTCATTCTTCGGGTAAACAACGAAGAACTCAATCAGTTGGCGTGTCAAGTCGTTAAGCAAATTCTGAGACATGTCCGTGTTGTGATTAAGTTGCCTCAGTGAAAAAACCTCAATACATATTTTTTTGCGCGGCGGGCCCAGTGGATGGTCCAGCGGAGTGCTGCTTGACGACTAGCAATGCGCACTTGAAAAGTTAAGTTAAATTACATTAAACACAATTTTTGGCGGCAGTTTAACACATTAGCAAAAGGTAATGCATTAACTGGATATTGCATGCAACTGACCTTTTGTTTAAATACCTTTTCGCCACCTGTGAGTTTTGAAAATTGTTATTCGTCCTTTTCTTATCGATAGCGGACAGCTAAATATCAAAGTGCCAAACTCATCTCTATTCACACGAATGTGTTGCGCGAGTCGGCAAGTTGATGGGTGGCGCTGCCTACCGGTGATACAAACAAATTTTCAACTGGTTCGTGGGTGGTTGCATCAATTATCGAAGACATTTTTGATTACTTTTTAATTAACAAATTATATTAAACGTTTAAAAAAAAAAAAACTAATAAGTGAACACCACTTTAATACAATATCAATGGAAATAATGCATATCAGCATTTTTTCAAGTTTTACTTTGTGTTGAACGAACATATCGATATCTCTGTTAGATATTTATTGTGAACTATCGATTAGGCCGAACAAAACTAACAACAAAATACAAAACACGCACAAAATAGACACACAAAATATATGTAGCATCTTTATACATATGTATACAAGTGTGTATATGTGTGTGTTTGTGTAGGCGTTTTGTTTTCAACATTCATAACAAACAGCAAGCAATGCCGCGTAATTTTAGCCCTGCATCACGGCTAGTGGATCTAGGCGTTGTCTGCCTGATATGTTTGCGCGCGGAACCCGGCTACTGCTCCATCTATGGCCAAGATCTGGAGACGCCGCATATGCAAATTGTGGACAAGATACGTAGCTGCAGTGCCCTGCAACTGGAGCGTTCACTACTCACCCAATTGCCAGATAAAATCTGTCATGGTTGCCGCAATGAGCTCAGCATTACATACCGTTTTCAACAAAAATGCCTGGAGGCACAAAAGGTGTTTCAATCAGCAGCGACAGCCACACTGCTGCTGGACGTTGACAAATTAGAGCTGGAACAGGCGCAACAGCTCAAGTTACCCACCAGTCTCAAAGTCAAGCGTCTCGAAACGGAGCCGGACCCCAACAAAGTCATCAAGTATTTTAACGACGATGATGATGATGATGATATTGACGATGATGTGATGCGTCCAGAGAATGCTGCCGCAAATGTAGTTCTGCAGGATGTCACTGTCAATGTATCCGATAATGAAGACGATAAACTGCTTGAATTGGACGTTGACTGGGCCAACGATCAAACAGATCAAATAGAAGAGGAGCAGCCAGAGCAAAAGTTTTGCAAATCGGAACAGGATGTGGATCAAGAATTGGAATTGGAACTGGATCAGAGTCATATACTTAATCATGAAGATGACGACTACACATTGCCCGATGAGCAGAGTGTTGTTGACACTCTAGCCACACCATTTTTACCATCGAACACAAACAACAATAATAATATTAATATTAGCAACAACAACAACAACATCACTAACAACAACAACACAAACATACAGCATGTCGCTTTGCGAAACCGTCGACCCGCCGAGCCAAAGATTTGTGATATCTGCGGCAATACGTACAAGTATCAGCATGCATTAAACGCTCACATGCGACGCCACAACAACGATCGTCCATATCCGTGCGAGGTGTGCCAAAAGGCATTCATATCGAACGTGGAGCTGCGGCGTCACATGCGCGTCCACACCGGCCAAAAGCCATATGGCTGCCACTATTGCGAGCGACGTTTCTCCGACTTTGGCAGCAGCAAGAAGCACGAGCGCATTCACACGGGCGAACGACCGTATGTGTGTGAGGTGTGCAATAAGGGATTCGCCTATGCCCATGTGCTGTCCGTACACCGGCGCACGCATACGGGCAAAAAGCAGTTCCAGTGCACCCAGTGTGACAAGGGATTCACAAAGAAATGTTATCTGGTCACGCATCTGGAGCAGCATCGCAACGTTGCGGATAGTGCACTAAGGGTCGGGGCGATGGCCCTCAAGTTGCCCACACGCAACAGGCAACAGCCGGATAAGAAGCGATTGGATCGACGGATGAGCAGTGAGAACAGCGAGAATCTAGCCAACTGTCATCCTTCAATCGATGCCGACGAGGATGATGATTACGATGATGAAGATGCGGTTATGGGTATGCGTAATCTCAACCAAATAAGCGGCGAACAGACCAAAGTATTGGAGGAATGCATTGTGACTAATGATTTCATGTTCAATGACGAAGATGGTGAGGAGCCCGATCACGACTTGGACAATTACCACGACACGGAGCTGGATGAGAACGATTTTCAGAGTGTGCAACACGTCAAGGTGCCATATGGACTCGTTGGCGATCTGCTCGACACAGAACTGGCGATCAGCGATACCAAATACTTGATGGAATAGTCCATCCTCAATTGTTTGCCCGATCATTTACCCACACTTGGTTTTCATATCAATCAACTTCGTGTCATCGAGTGAATCCTAAACATAACTTCATCCCACTCATACTACTACATACAAATACAAATTAGAATCTAATGCTCACAAGCTGTGTAAATACTATATGAACGAGTTGGCAACGGTTTCCAACATACTTAGTACTACATTTAGAAAAGATAAAAAAACATCTGTAAAAAATGTTCTCCTAATTTTTTTGTTGTTGTCAAAGCTTAAGAACAACTGTAAATGAGGCACGGGTTGTGCTCCATATATGTTTATGGTATGTATGTGGCGCAGCCTTAGTTAAAAAATATTATAAGTAAGATAACTGTAAAAATAATTTGAATCTTAAGTCAAAGATACTATAATAGTTCAAAATAATCACATATTTCCAGCGATTTATTGCGGATTAATGCACTCTTGTCACTAAATATTGTTCGCTAATTAGTCTAAAGTCAGTGTTTTAAAGTAATATTATAATCGCAAGTAAATGTGAACTAAGTATTTAGTATGAATGTTACTAACATTCGCAATAATAATCTCGATTTACCGTAACTAATTGTAAGAGAGAAAACAAAAAAACAAATCTTAAATATAATATATAATGTAGTATAAAGAAATATTCAAGAATTTCGAAACTGTTTTTTTGTTTGGTGCACTTGTCGCCTTCAAATAAAAGAAAGACACAATATTAAAAAAAAAAAGAAAGATATACATTTAATATAGTATTTACTTGTAGTATATTTTCTATAATAATTCGGACAATTGAGCTAACAAATTGTTTGTTACAAGTTAGAGGGGGGGGAGTTCTTAAGTTAATAGTTTGAGAATCGCACGTTCTGTGCTCAGCTTTTGCTTTGGCTGCTGCTGAGAAGATGGTGATGATGATGAGATGCGAATAAGCACGTTTTGAACCGGTTTACGGTGAGGTCAATGATTTTTTTTCGGCCATGGGGCTCACGGGCATTATTAACATAATTTATTTATAAACTTTTGCCAAAACTTTACATTAAAAAAAAACTTTTTTACAAAAACATTACAAAAATAAAAAAAAAATCAGTTTTTGGGGTGACAAAACATGATATAATAAATTACAGTTACAGTTAGTCGATGGCGGCGAGATGGAACAATAAAACTTGAACAATCCAACTATCAGACGACATACACTAATCCTCGAAAGTGATGCGACCAGGCCCATGATTCTTCATGTAGCGCCTGTAGGCTTTGTAGCGCGGATTCTCGGCTAGCTTCTTTTTCATTTCTTCATCCTGCTCGGCTTTCCACGCAATAAATTTGTCACGCTGCCACAGCTCCAGCTGCATATACTCAGCAATCTGTCGATCCTCCAAAGCATTGAACTGATGCTGTCCCATGCCCAAGTGGCGACGTATTAAATACAACTGTTCTTCCCGACCATACGGCTGCTTAAGCACCGTAAAGCGCCAGAACCACAGCGAATGCCACACAATAAAGTTGAATAGAGTGTACGGGCAGATGAGCAACTGCACCCAGAGTACATCCCATAGCGTTGGCTTCGCATAGCCACCCTGGACATCCATCTTCTCTTCGATCACCTTGCGTATGATGCGCTCCAGTTCCTCTTTTTGTTCTGGCTTTGATAAGCGGTTTTTACCCTTACGATTGTGCACACGCTCCTGGATCTCGTCGCGTGCTATGTCCAGTGCCTTGTTGCGATATTTGGGTACCGTGGCAAAGTACTTGATAGCCGCGTCATAGCGCTGCCAGCCCGAGTAGTACTGGATGATCGAGATGATGGTCAGTGTGACAACAATCACCACGCGAACATCCACTTTGGGCGCCACACGTCGCCGATAGTAGCGATAGTAATGCGCATAGTAGGCATCCGGGTTGTCCAGCATGTAGTCGTAGTCGGTGCGGGATTCTTCATCGCGCAGGATCTCATAGGCGGTGGCAATCAGTTTGAATTGTTCCTCAGCCAGCGCCTTGGCCTCCTCACCACGATGCAGATCCGGGTGATGTTTGCGGGCAAGCAAGCGGTATGCCTTGCCAATCTCCGATTTGGATGATTCACGTGTAACGCCCAACACATCGTAGCAGTTTTCCTTGCCGCAATATAGGCCATCCAATAGGCCGTGGCACAACGTGGGCAAGACGCACACTAATAGGCAGGTGTACAGCCAGCTTTGCAACTGATTGTGTGGCATTTTGTTTGTGTGTGCTTTTATATATATGTGTGTGTGTGTGCGAGTGTGCGGCAAGCAACAGCTGTTGCTCCAGGCTGCCTGACGTGCGCTGTGCTGTGGATGCGGGCGAGGGTCAAAGTGTTTTTGACAGCTTCAAACAATAGTGTGCCAATCAGTGTGCTTGCTGCTTGGCAACTGTTATGTTCCGCTCTTCGCTACGTTGCTTGTTGCTTGTGGGCGCTTTCAGGCCTCTAAGCACTTTCACCTCGGCTTCTTAACGTTCTTCGCTGTTCTTGTCTAGAGTTGTATTGGTGTCCCACGGAACCACAACGAATCGGCGCCGCTTCTTGAGGAACTAGTTCTTTTTTTAAAGCTCATTAGCAATAACTTATAATTTAACTTTTCTTTAACTTTTTAAAAGTATATACAGCTTTGTGTGTTGTTCAAAAAAGAATATTAATTGCTTATATTTGCTTAAATTTAACTTACATAGAGGGCCATGATATAAAAACTTTAAAATGAATATGCAAGTGAACATAATTAGTTCGATACATTTCTTGACATAAGTTGTAAAATTAATTCTCCGTTGTATGTCGGAAGCTAACTATTTATTTACAAAATCGCGCTTTGAATCATATTTTATTTATTTTTTTGCGAAAAGATTTATTGTAGGTCAGTGTCCAATGTTTGCGTTGTGTGCTGTTTGTGGGTTGTTCCATTAGTGTTTTGTTGATTTAGTTTTTTTTTTTTTAGCGCAAATCCGATTGCTTATCGGTTCCGATAGCTAAACCGCTAATCTGCCAATCGGCACAGCTGGCATTCAATTTGGCTGCACTCTACTTGCTAGCAAGCGTTTAAAACGAAAGAAAATTGAAAGTCATAAATTGTATTGACATTCTTAAAGTGAAGGCTGTTTACAACCGTACCGTGAAGCAAGGTCTGGTTGAAAACATGATTGTTAGTAACGAAATGACCAAAAGTAAGTACAATTCCATTTTTAGATGTGACATTTGACAACTGAATCGAATTTTTGCTTTACAGATTATGGACTAAATAATTCATTGAGAATGCTCGTAATGAAATTGCCAAGGACAACACAAAATCAAGCAGGACTTTTCTCAATCATCTCAAGCATTTAATATTGGCAGCTGTTGGCGTGAAGAATTAATATACGTCGTCATACGTCGATATAATCCGGACACGTTGCCGTAAAAAAAAAGCGTGTCTGACGTACGTTATCCCAGGAAGGTGCGCAAAAGCATAATTTCAATATCCTTGCAGTCAGTTTTGCGCCCAAAGATGCATATTATTCCACTCAATATTCAGTTTGCAGTTAGAATGAATAAGTCATTGTGGAATTGCAAGTATCATGTTTAAAATATATTTGACATTTAGAATAAAACGATAATGTTGTTGAATGCTATTATCGATACGTTTTAGTTCATATGAACAGTCTTGCCATTTAGTTGTTGCATGATCTGGTCACGCTGTTTTGCAGCTTTCACAGCTGATTGTCTCACAACAAATTGCAAATATATCCCTCTATCAAGTGGAAAGTAGTTAAATAAGTGTTTCACAGCAAATGTCCATTCGGGGCTTACACAATTCGGACGAATTGGCAAGGCAGCATCTGCAACACAAACGCTTTCATCTTTGACGCAGCCATTTACTGGAAATAACCGTTGGCAATGATGCCGATGCCCGTGCCATCAGACGCAAACGATGTGGCCTGCCGCACTCACACGCCTGCTACGACGACGCATTATTTATATAATACTCATAGTGCTGGTCCTTGTCTTCATATTCGGCAACCTCTTTGATCGGGTAAGAGTACCAAATAAACATTTTTAATTATATTGTTGTAATCGCTGTGTTTAATGTCCTAACAGAAAGGAGCATTTAGCGTGCTGCACTACGAAGAATACAAAGTGCAAAGGACGCGACCGCTATTGTGGCAGCAGCAGTTGTTGCCACCCGAGGAACATCTCAATAGGACACGGGACCCAGACCAAAGTTGCCGCAATTCGGTGCAGGGCCGCAACTTGCTGGCGGACGAGCATGGTTTTGTCTGTGAGCGTGATCAGATGCTTGTAAATGGTTGCTGCAATGTGGAGCTGCCCGGCATCAGCTACTATAGCTGTAAAAGCTGCAATGCCACAACGCATTGCTGTGCCATCTACGAATACTGTGTCTCCTGTTGCCTGCATCCCAACAAGCAATCACTCCTGGAGCAGGTACTTCAGGCATCAGATACACAAAAATACATATACGCCAGTGTCGCTGATCATTTCGAGCTGTGCCTGGTCAAGTGTCGCACAAATTCGCACTCTGTTGAGCACGAAAACAAGTATCGCAATGAGGACGCAAAGTATTGCTATGGCATCACCAAGGCGCATGAGAGTCAGCGCGAAGTGGCGCCCCGGGGCGGCCAGGGTTAGTTCATAAAGAGGATCACAAGGGTCATGTGCAATCTCTCTATGACATTGTCAACTGTTGTTCGCCATGTGGAAGGAATAGCAATGCTAAACAGTTGAGGTGTTTATAGATCTCAGGTTTATTAATATATTTATTATGTAAAAATATATATAATTTTTTTTTTTATATAATTTATTTACGTTAAGAAGTAAAATGATGGTCTGGAAACTATGAACAATTTTGTAAGAATTAATTTAAGCTTTGTTCTAAGTTTTTATGTATATTTATGTATATGAATAGGTATATTTGTAGTTTAATTATTTTCAAGCTTTTGTGTTCAATAGTTATTTATTCAAATTGAAAGTACAATAAAAAAGAATATTAATAAACTACAATGGCTCCTGGAAAACTTCGTCGTGGTTGATGCCATAATGAATGATGCCGTCACGCACATAGCCCCAGGCCATACGTTGTGAGGTCCAACTGATGCCAATGTCACCCCTGTGATCAATAACAATGGCACCACCGGTGCCGCCAATGCGTTTCGTCATCTGTTTGCATTCCTGCTCAGCAGCTGCTTGGGCGGTAAGGCCCTGATGCTGAATTGCGCCCATTATGCGTTGGGCAAGATTGTAGCGCATTATAGTTTCACCATGCCCGGTTGTGGAGACGCCACCGATGCTATTATCTGCATAGGTGCCACCACCCAGCACCGGTGTATCGCCAATGCGTCCCGGCCACTTGCCTGTAATGCCGCCCGTTGATGTGCCCACCACAATGTGTCCGTTCGCATCTATGGCCACAGCGCCAACAGTCTCACCACTGGGATCGGTGCGCTTGTCATCCAGTTCTGTGCGTGCAAAGGTTGTGTCCAAGCCCATTGACTCCCGTTCCTTGAACTCACGCAAAGCCTGCTGTGCACTTTCGGTAACAAGAGCGCCCACCGCTAGCCTTTTACTGCCCGTGCTTAGCGCTAAGTCCAGTGCTGCTTGGCCGCCCAAGAAAACGTGACGTTTCTTCTCCATTAAACGGCGTGCCACTGTAATCGGATGCATTACATCGCGCAGCAATGTTACGCAGCCAGCGCTTAAGTCCCGCCCATCCATTAGACTAGCCTCCATTTCTACATCTCCGGCGGTGTTCAAGCAGGAGCCGTAGCCAGCATTAAAGGACTCATCCAGCTCCATGGAGTTAACAGCTGCCTCCACGGCATCCAGAGCACTTGTCGTAGTCGCCGTTGCCGATGTCGGTTCAAGATGCTTCCATGCAAGTCGTAGTGATTCCTTGATTCCCTTGAATTTGCCAGCAACACGGGAGTCCGATATATCACCAGCTCCGCCATGTATAAGAAGTATTGGTCCTGGCATATTTACTTCCTTTTTAAGTAACTTTAAAGATTTATTTGTTCTAGTTTGCTTGCTTTAAACGCACTGAGTTTGCAACGAGCTTGCAAAGACTTTTAGTTTGTTTTTTTTTATGTTGCTTTTTGAACGTTCTCTTTGTGTTCGCTTTCTGCTTATCTTTATGTGTTTATTACTGTGGTGTTTGCGGTTTCAATTTGCATTGGAGTGAGCCTGTTCCACAAACGAATTTAAATGTTTTTTCCATATGTTTATAGATATGATATTTTGATAAGAAGAAAAATCCGTTGGATGCATAAATGAATATAAGTTTAATTGTTGCGCGGTCAAAAACAACAATGCAAAAACACAAGTTCCGATTACTGTGACCAAAATTGAAGAATTTAGTTCCGTAATCCAGTTCCACTGTTTAATTCGATAACTGACAAATGGCGCTTTAATTTGCTTATCGAAAAACAGTTATTTGTTTCGGACAACCGAATTTTAATGATAATACAATTGGTAAGCGCTTATTTTACTTGATGACTGAAGCACAGTACCGTAAATCTAATAATCTCTTCATATTTTGTAGACTACCATGGACAAAATTAAGATGAAAGTAATATGTTCTGGCAAAGTTGGCACTATTAAGGTGCGTGACTTGAAGAGCATGTTACATCCTCGCTTTGTGGACAAGAAGCCCTATGTTTTATATAATGCTAAAAAACCTTATGCATTTGTGAATAAACTCTTGGACAAGGATCGCCAGCGTCTTCACGAACTCAAGGTGATATTCCTGGTTGATTCGCCACGCACCAAAAAGGAGATCACACTTTTGCGTAAGGAAATGCAATGCCTTCAAGAACGTGTCGATCATTTGGAGCAATTCAATGTTGATACATTTTATAAACCAACTAACAAAACAAAATGAACTGGAGTACAACTACATTTAAGAAACATCCGTTTGTGGCCAAAACTATAATGTTGAAAATGTAATTAAACTTAAGTTCTTATACCTTGTTGTGTTTCATTATCTTTAAATTGACTTTTAAGTGCTGTTCTGCTGACTTCATCTCTTTAGCATATGAATGACCTTTTAACACACGGCTGTGACAAGCAATTGGCCTGCTTTATGGACGGACTAGTGCCCCATGGTCCAGGTTGCAGGATCGAACGCAGAAAGCCGCACGCACACACATACCAACAAAAACGTACGCATGTGTCTGCTGCGTGTGCATTTATTCACAGCTTTTGGACATGCGAGCGAGCGTCTTTCTGCATATTTAAGAACGAGGAGGAGAATTGTTGAGAGGGGCAAGGAGTGTACAGCGATGTACGTTTGAGGTTGGACGCTGTTGTCACTTGCCTGCATTTGACGAAATTTTGAAGCGTCGCATTTGCAGCTGACCTCAAGGCTCAGACCAGCCTCATGCGTGTGCTTTGCTGTCTGTGCGTGTGTGTGTGTGTTGTCCTGCATGTGCATGAACAAAACTTTGGACAGTGCATTGCATTCTGGCTTCCTTTGGATGCTGCTGCCATGCTTCATGCTGCTGCTGCTGCTGCAGGCTGCTGTTTATTCAAAGCATCACACACGAGTCCAAAGCCAATTGTAGCCAGCGCTAACTAGGCGTCCTGTTGCCAAGGCTTAACACAGCCAGCCGTCTCCCCCTACTTCCTTGTTCTAGTTGGCCTTTGCCATGATTACAGGATGCAGTTCTACTTGTGAAATTACGGGCGAAGGAACTTATCTTAAGCTAAAGTCGCATCAGTTTCCAGTTACGCATGGACACACAATGCAAATTTGATGTTTCGTGTGGTGTTTGAAATACCCTAACAATGTGATGGTCATCCGATATCGGATTGTTTGGACAGTTCATATAATAATAATAACATTTTGTACTGGCAGAACTGTGCAACGTTGTATATGCAACCTTTCTCTGGTCAAGGCCGTAGTGTTGCAGACATATAAAAATATTAAAAAAATTGAATTTTTCTTGTCTTTTGAACTTTTTTTTTTATTAATAACATTTTTCAATTGGAACAGAAAACTAAACAAATGCATTAAGCGGGTTCTATGAATACATCTTACTGATTTAAATTAAAATTTTGTTTATTCATCTTAAACATTTTTGTAGCTTAAGCTCTATTTTTGAATTTGATTTAATTTTAATTTTATGTCGACTGAATAAACAAATAAACAAACATCTCTTTGTACTTAACAAATAACTTAATACAAATTGATAAAAGCTTCTGCAACTTTAAGATCACTTTGCATAACATGGCATCATTATTAACAGCATCAACAGCATCTCCTCAACGGAATCCGTGTAGTGTGGGGTCTTGTCTGTATCGAAGGCGGGCTCATACTCAAGACAATGAATGCGTAAATCTGTCACAATTAATACCTTAAATCGGGTGCGTTGCAGGGTGTGCAGGTGGGCGACCGGAACTTAAGTTGCTGTCTATCTCATTTACACCGCACAAAGATACATACAGGGCGGGAAGAGTCTTAGTGTGGGGTGAAGTGTAAGACGCTTATTGTCAACATGTTGTTGCAATTGAGAGTACAGTGACAGTGTGCCGCACTTTGGAGGGCGTTAGACGGCCATTAAAGCCATGTTAATCGATTTTGATGTTGCTTTACATGCGCCAAAGTTAAAGCAAAACCAAAATCAAGGCACGCAGCAACGGCAACACCAGGTCCTCCCAGCCCCAAAGTTCCACCCAATAGAGTGCCACATTGGCTGCCTCGCTGAGCTGTTGCTGACACGAGCACATGCCCCACTTTGAGAGCCCGGGGGGGGAGGGGCAAAACCCGTCGCAAAGTAGAAAATAATCAGCATGGCCCGGAGAGTTGCCAGGTGGGGCAACAGCTTGTGTGTCCGCATCGCGTTGGTGTCATAGTTGTTGTTGTTCCCTTTGTTGTTGCTGCTGCTGCTGTTGTCGCAGGGGCGTGTGCGTCTTTGTGGGCGTGGCATTGTGGCATATTGTGCTCTACTCAATTGCAAAATCCGCGGACAGCTATTTAAATTGCTTGTACTAGTTGTTGTAATGCCATCAAAAGTATCTGTAAAACATGATTTTTATCAGAAAAATTTTTCAGTAATATATTTTTTTTGCTTTTTTTTCTATAAGGATAGATTTTTAATTGTTATATTGAATGTGAAAGCATCAACATCTTGTAAAAATAAATTAAACAAGTTACATTAATCTTAAGATTTCAACATTTTCAGTAGAATAACCTTTTCGACAAACGTTTTAACCCCGGCCTTTAAATTGAATACTTTCGCACATTTTTCACATGTTCTTAAGCTGCAACTTCGAATACATCAAGTCAAGTTGTTTATTTGATTTAATAGAAAGTCGACCCCAACCCCAAAGTAACTAACTCGATGTGCTTATGCATGTGTGTCTGTCTACGTCTACCTCACTCTGTCTCCCCCAGTAAGTGTGTGTGTGTGTCTAAAAGAGTGAGTTCTCTTATACTTCACGTACGCACATTTTGCAAACTGCACTAAATTACGGTAACTCACTCCGCTTTACAGCTTCAGCTCCAGCTACAGTAACAGCTACACCTCTCTCTCTCTTTCCCTTGAACTTACCTGGCAACTGTTTAAAGTGTTTTAGTATTACTGTTGGCGTTGTTGCTAAGCCAAAAACTAACTCACACCTAACTAAATGACAAAGTTTTGCGTCTCACGGCAACACACACGCACACACACTCGTGTACATATGTATGTTTATACGTATCGTTCCTTGATGGCAGAGAGCTTTCCGGTTTTGCACGGGACACATGAAATGAGAATTGAAATGTGTATATTTTTATAATATTTGTATATTTATTAATGTTGAAATTTATGAAAATTCATTCTTAACCTTACTCACAAGTGTTTTATCAGCTTATCATCTCCAGGATCTGTGTGAATACAGTAAATTCTTCAGACATTGAGCTATAAATTTCTTTCAAAAATTAAAAAAAAAAAATAAAATAATTAATACATTTTTATTTATAAAAACATTTACTTATACTATTTTTAAATCTTTGAAAAAAGTGCTCCCTATATCCAGGCATAACTGTAGTTGTATGTCCTTGCTGCAAGGGTATTTTAACTTCGGTCTGGCTAAAATAACTATTATTTTCTTTATTTTTATCTTTTGTTGTATCTTTTGCGTGTTGGCTACTACTTTTACCGCTACTTCTAACCGCATGTGCGTGTGTGTCTGTGTGTGCGAACGTGCCACTGCTACGACTACAGTTAGTGTTGCGGCGGGTGCTGCTGTTGCTGCCCCTGCCACTTCGGTGGCAGCATGTTGGACATACATACATACATAGGTGTTGTCTCTTACTTCCTTTTTTTGCATCCATCTTGTTATTGCAAGTGTTCTTGTTGTTGTTGTTGTGTGCTTTTGTTTTACGCCCCCCCTTCCCACCTTTCCGCCCTTCGTGCCCTAGCTTTCAGTTGTAACTGTCATTTTACACATTCACAAGTTTCCACTTTATGTTGCATAATATTACCACGTTTGTATGTAGGTGTAACTTTTTTACGAGTCAGAGCTCTGAGTATCTGTATGCGTGCGTGTGTGTGTGTGCGTACGTGTGTGTGCAAAGTAATTCAATAATTACGCTCTTGACATCATATTCGAATTACTTTTTTTTTTGTATGTGTTGCATGTGCGTGTGTGTGTGTGTCTTGACAAGCGGTTTGAGAATTGTGGCAGGAAAGAGTCACACGCCGCTTAACAATTAACCCACTTTGCCACACACCCATTTGCCACGTGACAATGTGGCATAGAAGATAACGTTTCCATTTTGATGCTCAAAAACTAAACATATGAAGTTTAACACAAAATATTATTATTTTCTTATAGCTTCAATTTTTTTTTTCAATTATACTTTATTCAACACGATTTCACATTAGTTTTTAATGATCTTTTCTTGTTGAGAACTCAAGCGCAATCCTTTGGCAAAGTTTTTGATTTGAGTTTTGTTTTTTTTTTCTTTGTTTTGCGCGCGATATTTGATTGAGAAACGCATAATTCAATTTCTACTTGTATCTCAATCCAAATGCCGCTTTATTGCTGCTGTTGAAGTTGTATGGGAGTGAGGGGGAAGGGGGATATAAATAGGAGCAACAAATTTTCAATTACTTGTTTGGGATAATATTTTCGGAAAATGCAATTTGTCCAACTAACTTTATTCATTCATTTTGTGCTGAAGTTTGGCGAACACACACACACACACACATACACGCACATACACTAACACTTGTTCTAAGCAAACAGCAGCAATGAATGCGCTTTCATGTCACAATTTTCGCATACATATGTATGTATGTATATGTATGTGTGTTTGTTGATGCGCGTTGTTTGCTTGTGTTTGTAGTTGTTTCTACGAAAAAACCAAAGTTCTTTCTTTTTGCTGCAAAACCAACTAAACGCACAACGTTTCGAAGCTTAAGCCGACTGAAAGTTATCCTTTATTACTCATATTATGGTGCATACATATACTAAACACAAGCACACAATAATAATAAATTGATTGAATAAAACACCGAACAAACGAACAGTTCTTGTTGATCTTTACAGTGTTAAGTTAACATTACGAACAGCGCACTTCTGCGCTGCACTTTACAACCGCTCTTTTAACAGCTCTTATGAGCTTAACATTATTCAAAGACCATTTAACATATAGATGGGAAATAAGCAGCGCTCGTTAACATTTGCTGTAAAGTTAATCGCGGCATTATCGGCACCCTTAACAGAACAGCGTAACAGCCGCTTCGCCTAAGAAAATTGAGCCCTTTTTGTTTTGACTGAGTCATTTTGTTTACTTCTGCGACTTCTGAATTGAGTCAAAACTCAACTGAATGCAGTCAACAATTCAAGGGTATACTTTTTTGACTTGCAATAAAATCAGTGCAAATTATTAAAAGGCGAAAAATAATAATATGTGTTTTCCTTTATATGAATATGTATGTTTATTTAGTTTTTTAAGCGTTTATAATTAATCAAAATAAATCTATAGGACTTAATAAACTAACACTTTAACTAACGGATCTTTGAAATAAATATTCATTTTAATCATTTGGCATAAGTAAATATAGGAACAGGGTATTTTTGCGTTGCTTTTTCTGATGTTGTTCCTGACTATTGTCATTAAGCGAAGAATAGGATAGAGACTTATAGCGATTCATATATACATATGTAGGCAGCTCACACAGTTAGTGTGAGCTCAGTTTATATATAGTGTGCATCGCCGGCCTCACTTCTTGAAAAAAACAACAACAAAGTACACATGCACCGGCTGGGTTCTTGCTGGCCTAGCTTTGTCCAAATTTCAGTTTTGCATTTTCTTTATACTCTTTCTTACTTTCGGCCGATGACACTAGCGAAGAATGTTGCCATTGCAATCACCATGCAGATGTTCACGCATGCATATAAATTCTGAAAGAGCATTCAGAAAATTAATGTGAAGATCTTTAAGTGCTTTGCTATTCTTGTTGATATTTTTTTATTTCTTATTTTCTGTGCCCTGCATTTACATGTGTGTGTACGTGTATGCATACACATCATATTTAATTGTATTAGTTGTTTCACCATTAATTGGCCTGCCTCAACTTTGGCAATTTATGACACAGTGAAGAAAATTAAAAAAATAAGTCACGAATTAAAATATATTATATAATAAATTTTATAATAATTAAAACTTGTAATAATATGTACCTACACATTTGCATATTTACTAAACTCTAATGTAATTTAATAGCTTAATTATGCATGTAGTAAACGCAAAATTTGTTAGTTAACAATAAGAAAAAATCATTTTAAGCATGTTTTAAATATTATATTATTTATAATATTTGATGAGAGTGAGTTGTACGGTTTGGTTATACCCTTTCATTTGGCTGCAACCAGCCGATTGCATAAAAAGTCTAAAATTGCCAAACTCAAATTCTTTGACAACAACAAGAGACGTGATTAACAACAACATCGCATTGTCGTCACCATAAAAAAAGCAAACAGCACAGAGTGTCCAAGAAAACGCAAAATCAAAAACCCACTCAACGCCGGCCGCATGTGTTTCAGTTTGATTCTCACTCAAACGCAGTTCTGGTCGACCGTGCTCACAGCTGAACATAAAATAGCGAGTCATCGTTTCCCCTGCAAGGTGCTCATATTCGGGGAGTAACTTTTCTGTTAACAAATACCAGCGCTTATTTCCCATCTATATGTTAAATGGTCTTTGAACATTATTGAGCATAACATTTTTGTGTATTGCCTACTTTTAGAGTGACCGCGTCTTAAGGATAGTATGCTGATTGGGTGCCTATGAGAGATTTCTTTGCATTTTATTTAAACTTGCTATAAATATAGATTTTTCTTATCTTAAAGCATATCAATAATTTTTTACAAATACTTATTTAATTATCAGATAATTTCTAATTAGTTTTTTGATTGTTTAAATATTAGTTTTAAATAATATGAAGCTCATTGAAGAATTTTCGTTTTTTACAGGGCATAACAAACAATCACAAACACACACACACACACAGTCGTACACATGCACCTTAAAGCGCGATAATAGCGGCGGATAATGTTTGTCCCTCTTTAAGCTATTCGTCTGTGTCTCTCCTGTCTGTCTGTCTGTGTGTCTGTGTGTGTCTTTCATGTGCGTGGGAGGCTCTCGTTGTGGCACAGTGTGTGGTGCCCCCGATGCGGTGTGGCACGCTTACCTGCAATGTCGTCATCATCATCCGCATCCGCATCGTGTAGTATGTGTGTTCCCTTTGACGCTTTGCACGTGTTTTCCCCTGGTTGAAATTGTAAAAGTTTTGTCGGATTTGTCTAGTTTTTTTGTTGTTGTTGTTGTTGTTGTGTTTTTTGTTACCGCCGACCTTTGGGCGCTGCCTTCGGTGCCGTCGCGTCTAATTTTGGGTTTTAAATACATGGTCATAGTTGATTTCGCCGTCCAAAAGTTGTAGATTGCATTTTTTTGGCTACCTCTTGGTGTGGAACGGACCAAACCGGACCGGACCGGACCGGACCGGACCTGTTAAATGCTTTGAATAATGAATGCAATTTTGTAGTACTAGCTGCATTCGGAGTTGACTCCAGGCGCCAGTTGAGTGCACGTGGCATGCCACACGATACCACGATTATATGGCTTATATCGATTTCCCAGAATTCTTTAAATATTATTGCCAATCAAAACAGAATGTGATATAAAAAAATTGTGGATTTTATTCATAGAAGGAATATATGATATATATATATATAAAACTAAGAACAGTTTGACACAATTTTGCTTACATGCTACAAAGGTACAAAAATATAGAAGTAAAAAAAAAAAATCAGAAAAGAATTGAGTAGAAAAATTCGTTGAATTTTGATTCAAGAGACACAGTTAATGGAAAATAAGAAAGGAAAAAGTTCAGTTAAGTAGTAACATTCAGATTGGAAAGTGGGCTGGATTCTACTTTCTATTGGCGTCTTCCGTTTCGGCCGCATCATTGCTGGGACCAGAGAAGATATAGTTGTCATGACCCGAAATGCCAGTACCGGCGGCATCGCCCAGCCATGGATATACATTGGGGCATTCGCGGCACGTCTCCATGTAGCGAGTGTCAGTCAGATTCTGTTCGGGTATCTTGAAGGACAATGCGCACGTTTGCCAAATGTTGCAGGGCTTGGGTGCCACGGCAATATTCTTGTCACATTTCCACGATTCGATTTGGTTGACATCGCGCAGCTCCTTGGGATCGGTCATGTACTGCAGCATCTGGGTGACGGTCAGTATGTAGACGTCGGGTCTGCAAAATGGGAGTGGAAAACAATTAAAATTACTTTTGAGCATATACAAATATCATTTAACATATGTTTCATTGTTATTCTTTATACAAATATCATTTAACATATGTTTCTTATTGTTATTCTTTATGCTGTTAAAACGGTGTTAAAAGCAACGAGCTTTTTGTCTCTCTGTTTGCCATTCTTCTTCTTCTTACGTATGTAGGACAAAAATGCAAATTACTCGCTAAAGTCTCGAACCTAAGCATACAGGTTGTAAAGCAACAATATACCCGTCCCACTTTTATGCAATCAGTCTGCGTCCCACTCTCTCATACCTCTCGTTGAGTGAAGTTTATGAAATGCACTCGTTGATGCCAAATCTCAAGCGTAAAAGGGCAAACCAAAAAGAGTGTAAACAAAACGCAAATACTATCGAATATTGCATAATGCTCAATTTTTTGTGTGTTGCGTACATCTTAAACAATTTAAAGCCTTTGTCTAGCATAACTCATATCGCACTTTAAAAACTCACACACACACAGTTATGTATGTATATGTATGTACCATTTGGCATTCGCATAAAATGACCGTTCACAGGTGTCTGACATATGTTAAATGAAAAGATAAAAGAAAAGAAGAAACACAAAACAATTGCGTTAACATACAGAACGAAAGCGAGTTGATGGAAGTGCAGAAAAAAGAAAGAAAAGAAAGGAAAAATATAATAAAAACTTATGGTATTCTTTTTTTCTCTTTTTGCTTTCTCGTGTCTGTCTGTCTGTGTGTTTGTCTTTATCGCACCTCTGCAAGCGATAGTTTGAAGTCCATGAGCCGTTTCATCATTGTGCCGCACGCATTTTCAAGCATCTCATGCAAACACTTAAACGTGGCCCACGACTATGGGCTTCCTTCCGCTCTTGTTCAGCAGCTGCTGCTGCTGCTGCTCCTTGCCACATATATACAGCTGTGAGCGCCAACACCAGCTCAATGTTGAAAGTCATTCACACTAATTAAAAACTTCGTACAATTGTGCGAGAAATAGTTTTGCAGCTGCTGGTATTCAGTTTTAGCTTTAGCTTAACCCCTTTCTACGAACACCCCTCAAAGCCACCACCCCACCTTAGTTCGCAATCTCTTTTAACGTGCCACACCTCTCAACATGGATACATATGTACATGTGTATGTGTATGTGTATGTGTATGTGTATGTGTGTGTGCGTCTGTGGTCCAAGTCCGATCATAATGCCAGCGAACTGCAAACGACAAACTTCTATCTTAGTTCAAAAACATGCAGATGAGATGAGTTAAGAGTGCGACAGAGATAGAGAGATGTACATATGTGGTTTTTTATTTTACCCAAATTATTGCAGTTGCAACTTTAATTCACTTGAAGTATGTGTTAGCAACGAAAGTTTTTAGTTTTGTTTTGCTTGGCAACTGTTAAGTGAATACACTTAGCCGAAAAACCGATTAGCTTCAGCTGTCTGAACCTGAACCTCAAGATTCCAAATGTCATTTTCAGTTTTGGGTGGATAAAAAAAACCACTGCAACATTTTGTTTGGAGGTTTTGCACATCTCAAACCTGTTGTTGACAATTGTTTATACAATAAAAGAAAAATGTATTTTTTTTTTGCTAAAAAAGTTTCACTAAGGCAAGGTTTCAACATAAGCTTGGGGGTGTTCACGAAGTATTGTATCGTTGCAAAAGCGTAGATTTACAACAGTGCTAACGTGAACACCCAATTGCACGACGAAGTATTTTATTGTTGCAAAAGCGTAGATTTTTACCATTTGCAAGACGTTTCTAATTGAAAGTGAGTTTTTGAGCTGCCCTTTAGTAAAATGGAATTGAAAAATGCATTTTAAGGGCGTAAAGGCATCAGTTTTTGAATGAAGAGCATCTCAGATGTTATGTTTCAGTTTAAGTACAAAAATCAAGAATTATTATCGAACTTGCATTTATGCCAGCCGAGAAGGCGACTTTCCAAATGTATCAAAGTCAAAGAGTTGGAGGAATAATTGTGTTTCTTTTGATTAAGTCCCAAAAAATTACCAAAAAATCATCTGCATGTGTTATTAGCGCCTTTGCAATACTTGTAATTTCTTTCTAGTTGCTTAACACTTTTACTGTAGCAAACTTGCAACGATTTTTGTTGTCAAGGGTTGGGGACTCGTACAAAGTGCGAACTTGATTTAGTTGACATTTGCAACGATACAACACATCCTGTATATTCCAATTGTGTGTAAGGAGGCTTGCACAATTACACATTTGCAACGATACAACACATCCTGATTTTTGAATATTTTTAACAGCAAAACCTATCAAAATGACAATATTTAAAGCCTTTTTGTAGACTACAAAGTACAAAAATCGTTAATTTTCCATAAACAAGCTTGAATACATTAGCTTTTCTGTAATATTGATATAAATAGCTTAAGATTATAGAATTTAAAAATGATTTCAATTAAAAATACATACTAGAATTAAGATCAGTTTATCCTTAGCAGTCTCTCAAAACTTTGAAAATCCTTCTAACATTCTTAGTGAAACTACAAAAAACCTCTTCCATTACCCAGATCACAAAACAAGCCTGAGCTTTTAAAGTTTCAACGTATGCTGTGGCAACTTGTTTAGATGATTGTTTCTGGCTCATTATGGCTCAGTCCCTGATGGTGTACTAGTTTGTGGCTTAAATAAGGTTTTCTATTTTTTTTTTTTTTTTTGTTTTGCAATTATGAAAGCAATGTATTTTGATTTCATTAAAAATTACATGGCAAAATAATGCCTGTTCTGTTGATGGTGTTGTTATATGTATGGTTGTGGTTGTTGTTGCTGTTGTTGTTCGGCCAGTGGTTCGGTGGGTTTCAGTTCATGCATCATTTTCAGGCAAACCCAATATATGCCACATGCCACATGCCACATGCCAGGAGTAAAATTGCGAGGAGCGCGATGCCTGACAAAGTGCGATGCTATCAGCGCATAACTTCATTATGGAAGTTTGATGCCCTACCCTACCCTATCCTGCCCGCCCTCTACCCTTCACATGTACACTTTGATGCTGCATCTCTCACATATTTGCTAACCTTAGCCAAACCACTCTTCACCCTCCACCTCCACCTCCCACTCTCTCTCTCTCTCTCTCTCTGAGTTACAGTGTGTCTCTGTTAGCACTCGGGCACTCTACTATCTCTTTCACTTATGTTGTTTTTGTGCGTTTTAACATGGCTTTTAGTTAGCCATGGCCCAGCGCCTTGCCCTCAGCCAACCCCTCCCCTCCCCTCAACCACTCCTGGTTATTGTTTTCTTTGCCTTTGCCGCACTGTGAGCCCGTGAGCTCTGAGCCATCGTCGTCGTCGTCGTTGTCGTCGCTGCTGTCGCTGTGCCTGCGCAGATATTTTTCAAAATGAAAGTTTAACAAAATTAAACTTTTCTCATTAAAACGATGCGATTTTTTTTTCTTCCTGCTCTCTCCCATCGTCTCTGCTGCCGCTGCTGCTGCTGTAGCTGAAGCTTTTGTTTGCTGCTGCTGCTTTTTCTTCTTCAACTGCTTTTTTTCTTTCTCTTTTTTTTTGTTGCTGTTGTTGTTGTTGCTGCTGACCACAGCGTCGCCATTGTTGGTGGATTCGAGATTCGTGGGCGCGGAGATGGGTGGTTATACCGTGGAGAGTTGTGCATATGGTTGAGTGACTGGCCGAGCTTTTAGATTGAATACGCGGCAGCCGCATCATCAACCTGTTCTTGTTCCAGACAACTCTCTCACTCTCTCGCTCTCCCTCGCTCACAACGGGACTGAGCTGAGCTGAGCTGTCTAGTTGAAGCATATGCCGCTTGTTCAAGCAATTTTTATAGCAATTGCCAATTTTGTATGTGTGTGTGGGTGTGTTTTTTTTTTTTTTTTTATATATTTTTCAGCTGTTGTTGGTGTTGGTGTTGGGGTGCTGCTTTTGCGCTTTTGCGTTTTTCATCTACTGTTTCGCTTCTCTCGATTTTCTCGTTTTTTTTTTTTGCTGTTGCTTTCTTTTAATTGAATATAAAACTTGCCAGCGGCAATCGGAAGCGCACTGCAGGAAACGCCAGCTGCTCATGTGTGTGTGTGTGTGTGTGTGTGTGTGTGTGCGTATGTGTATGTATGTATGTACCAAAGTTGGCTTTCAATTAAGAAAACACCAACAACAAAAAGCCAGATATACATACATATGTACATATGTTCATATGTATGTACATTTATGAAAAATAAAGAGCCTCGTGCGTACAGTGGCGAGCAAAAATGAGTTTATGTTTTCGAAATTGATTTTCGTCGCTAATACAAAATATATCACACAAGCAAATGTATTCGTAGGATAGGTAATTTAAATCCAGTTTTTATGATACAATACTCTTCTTAACCCATTAAGTACCCATTGAAAGTTTTCAACTCTTGTAAAAGTCTATTTTTTCACTTTTTTCCCCGGGCTTGAACAAAAAATGTTTTGATGCAAAAAGTTGCATTAAACAATTCTAATAGTGTTTGAAAAAAATATTTTAAAAAATCTCTTCGCATGTATTTTTTATGATTTTTTATAAGTGCTAAAAATGACAACTTTTCATGAAAAGGGGTTAAAATGGTCATTTTTGTCACTTTCAAAAAATCATAAAAAATACATGCGAAGAGATTTTTAAAATTTTTTTTTCAAACACTATTAGAATTGTTTAATGCAACTTTTTGCATCAAAACATTTTTTGTTCAAGCCCGGGAAAAAAGTGAAAAAATAGACTTTTACAAGAGTTGAAAACTTTCAATGGGTACTTAATGGGTTAAGAAGAGTATTGTATCATAAAAACTGGATTTAAATTACCTATCCTACGAATACATTTGCTTGTGTGATATATTTTGTATTAGCGACGAAAATCAATTTCGAAAACATAAACTCATTTTTGCTCGCCACTGTAGATAACAAAATTGAACCAGAAGCGGTTCACGTATGTATGTGTGTACATATGTATGTGTTTGCATTGCTATAAATAGCAGCTTAATATTTTTTTAGGATTCTTAAAGCTTACGAAAATTGTATCAAGTTTTGCATACAATTAACAAACTTTACTTACAATTCGAGCGCCCAATCCAAGAACTTGTGCAGTCCGTTCTCAAGTGGCTTGGTCTGGAACCAGTTCGTGTGGAACGGCATCATGTAGGGTGCCTTGTTCTGTTCATAGTAACGCGAGAAGTCCTCCTGCAGCCATTCCAATATCTCGTTCTCATCCAAATTGTGCAGCACACACTGATCCATGTAGGGGCAATGACCACCCTCAAAGCCCTCAACATAATGCGTATTCAATGGCACCTCCCACACACCGGGGAAGGTGCGCGAGGGGCATGTGCCGCTCTTGCATTCGTGAGAGATCTTAAAGTCCAGAGTGTAGGGCCAGACGGGCACGGGTACGGGTGGCACAGTTATTGAGCTATCGTAAATGTAGCCAAAGTCTTCCAGAACCTAGTCAATAAAGGAAGTTAAAGAAAAGCGAATAATGTGTTAAATGTAAATTAATAAACTGAAAATTTCTTTTATCTAAGCAGTGCAAAACAAAGCAGTTTTGCAGTAAAAGAGAGAGTACAGATCGTTGGAGACTTTGTTGTAGAGACCCCACCCACACGGATAAAATGTTGCCACACGCAAAAATGTTAGCGCAAATCAAAGCAGCAATTGCCAAAGGCAGTTTAAAAGCGAGCATGTGGAGAGATCGTTGGAGATTTTGATAACGTGTTGCCACACGTAAAAATATTAGTCGTACGAAAATTAAAAAAGTCAATTTATTTTTGCAAAACAAAGAGATTATTATTATTGCAAATTGTTGATCATGCTTTTAAATATTTCTTCTTGTGGGTGTCATATGTAGAGTGCTCATTCAAATTAAAAGATTCACTTCAGTTTCATCTCTTGTAGAACAGCTGATAATTGCCAATCAATTATGTGCACTTGTGTCCGTGTGTGTCCGTGTGTGTCCGTGTGTGTGTGTGCGTATTGTGTTGTGGTTTTGTGCTACAATGTAGTTGAATGCAACATGTTTGTATGTATGTATATATTTCTTTTGTGCTCAGCCTTTCTCTATTATACTCGTGTGTGTGTGTGTGTGTGTGTGTGTGTTGGCAACACTGTGACTCACCTTGTATTGAGTGTTACGTCCGGGCTTGAGGAAAGGTGCACGCATGCCAACCACATCGTTCACGGACACATTCGCAAAGTGACGCAGAATTTCACGCATGCCTATCATCTCGCCCACCCACTCCTCGTAGCCCTTGTCCTGCAGTCCCAACTGCTGTGAGATGCTCTCGGTGGCAATTTCGTGACCGGCATAGCCCAGATGCTGGATCTGTTGATAGTTGCTGCAACAGAAACAGAAACAGAAATAGAAATAGAAACAATGAAACAACATTCTGAATTCTGAGAATGGCAATTAAGTGTTGTTCGAACTGATAGCAAAACAAGAAGTAAGGGGGTGGGGGGGGGCAGCAACAATCAAATCAAATGGAGACCATAAAAGGGGCAGGCTCTTAATAAAGACAAAAATGGAGAAACAAAAAAAAAAACGGTTCAAAGGTTAAATGAGTCAACAATGCACATGATGTTAGCAATTGAGTTGCATGCCACACACGCACGTATGCAACCTGCAACAGCCTGCATTTCTTAAAGTCAATTTCATATTACACATTTGTGTCACTTTCTTCCTCACAAAAACACCTGAAAATGGCGTTGTCCGAACGGGTTTTAACAGCTTACAAATAAAAGCAATGCATATGTGTGTGTGTGTGTGTGTGTGTGTGTGTGTGAATAAAGCTTAGCCCTGTAGCTATTTGGTGAACTGACCGATAAAAAATAAAATAAATACATTTATGTATGTATATGAATATTTGTTGTAGTCAAAATTTATTATTTTTTTTTTTGAGGTTTTCATCCAACTTTTATGCATCAAATGCAGATGCCAAAAAATAGAATGAGATTTTTCTAGTGAAAAAGAGTTTAAGGGCTTTTCTACTCTCAAAAACCTTTTAAAAGTGGGCTTAAAAAATCAAGTCAGGCTTTTCTATTTGATAAAAAGGTTTAAAGAACACATTTTTTATGATTTGTTTTGATAAATTTAAAGAAAATGTTGTTTGAAATGCTTGAAAAAATTTATTTTTATACAAATTTAAGGAACAACTTTAAGAAATGTTGCCAAAAATAAATACAGGACATCTGCAAGTCGTATATTGCTTTTCGAAGCATTCTGAAAATTTGCCCACAATGTTAATAAAAATGCTTAACACTTGATAAAGAAACACAAAAAGCCACTAAAACTAAGATAGACACAGTTACACATATGTACATATATAGAAAGAGAAAGCACACAATTGTGTGGCAGGTGCAACTACTAGAACTTGCAACAACTAGTAGTAGCTGTTTTTTTGTATGAGTTTCTAAAACCAACTGACGAATGTGGCTTGGCCAAAACACTTCAGCTTTTGCCAATTAGAAGAAAATTTCTACAATTGCAAAGCATCAAAAAAAAAAAAAAAAAAAAAAAAAAGGTAACAAAGGTAACGAATGTGGTTATGCTCTTACCTAATCTCAACAATTTTTACTCGTTTTACATAACATTTTTAATCTCCTTAAATGTTGTACTTTCTGATTACCGTCTTGCTCTAATTTTCTAGCTATACTTTAATTTTTCGCTATGTGTTATACTTTATTAACTACTATTTTCACTTTTTACCACTATTCTTCTATTAAACTTTCATTTATAACTTAACCACTTCTTTTACTTCTAGTTTTAGCTCTAGTTCCAGTTCGAGCTATAGCTTAAGTTCTAGTTCTAGTTCCAACTTCTACTCCTTCTCCTACTCCTGCTCCTACTCCTTCTCCTACTCCTACTCCTACTCCAACTTTAAATCCTCTTCCAACTCCGACTCTGACTCCGACTCCTACTTCTACTCCTTTTTCTCCAACTTTATATTCTTTAACTTTATATTTTTCTACTTCATATTCTTCTACTTTTACTCCTTCTCCTGCCTTTAACTTCTCATTGCTCAATATCCTATTGCTGTTTCGCATTTTCAATCTATTAAACTCTTTCTTCGCTTACGAACAACATCCCACAATTACTAATTCCCTCCATCTCCTCTCTCTCTTCTACTACTCCAATTAGTGTTTACTTCATGTCCTATGACACTCAACTGCTTCGACCAGGATAAATCCACGTCAAATTGCACAAGAATTCAATGCACGCTCCGCATTCGCAGAGGGCATTCCGGCAGCATGAAGAGTTACACGCTGCGCCCGAAAGTATGCAACGGCAGCGTGAAATACGCCAGTTATGCGAAGCAGTAACAAACATAATTGCTCATATGCATGTGTGTATGTGTGTATAAAATATAATTCTTAGCTGAAGTAGGGGGGGGGGGGGAGAAGGGTGGACTGGTGGTAAGAAGTTGACTATGCACAAATAGTTTTTTCGGGGATAAAAGTCATGCTTAAAAAAAAAAACACAAACACAAATGAAATTCTCTGACAACGACACAAAAATAAAATTATGAATGTATTCTTTTATCTTTGTTTTTTCGTCTGTTGCATGCAGCAAGCAGTCAAACAAAAACAGAATTTAACTATTTATGTGTTGCAAAAACAAAATAAAAAAATTTACTGTGTATTTATTAAGCATTTCAGTCAGCAAAAGGGTAAAACTGAGTAAGAGGGACTGTGCGTGTGTGCTGGTGTGTGTGCCTGTGTGTGTGTGTGCTTTAGTTTTGGGCAAACAAACTGCGCAAATATTTCGCAATGAAATTACGCCCTAAAGTCAAAGTTTTGGGCTGCTGCAGAAGCTCACAAACGAAAATGAAAACAAAAATAGCAGGAAAAAAAAACTAAAAGCAAAGTAAAAATAATGAATGCGATGCTGACGCACTTTAGCCTATATAGAATGACGTACGAGAGAAGAGGAGATGCCACGCCCACACACACACATGCACTCGAAGGAGGCCTTCACAATGGCACAAACTACTATCTGACATCGTCAAAAAACAGTACAAAAAAAGTTCATGCAAAAATGTAGAAATGTGAAAAGTTGTTCAAAAGCACACACACACACACACACACTTTAAGAGGGGGGCAGGGGTGTGTTTGTGTGTGTGTTAGGTAGATTTATTGCATGACATTTCAATTGTTAGACAAACAGCTGGACGAAAACTGAGCTGGACTATAACTGCAACAACAAAAACAACAACAACAGGCAAAGACGCTGAGAAAACAATAGTTGCAACTACAACGACGCACAGTCAACACTGTGGCAATGCTATGAGTACAAGCTGCCATGTTGCCTTTTGGTCAAAAGAGGTTAGGTGAGTGCCACAACAACAGCAACAACAACAGCAACAAAAACGAGAAGAAAAAGAATCAGAAGAAGACACAGAACAAATGTCAGCAGCAATTAACACCAAAGCGAAGCGAAGCGAACAATTTCTACACACAGCCAAAAGATGCAAGAGGCAAGTGCCTCAAAAATAGCTGACAAACACACACACACACTCGTACACACACATTCTGACATTTGATGAATTTCCTTTTGGCCTTGTCGCGAGTGTCAAGAGACACAAAATGCAGTTTTGCCCTGGCCTCAACACTGGAACAACCCCCTCCACCTCCACCCTACTCTGTGTTCCTGTTGCCATTGTTTTATGACAACGCTCATACGTCACGTCGTACCGGACACAGTAGTATGTGTGTGTATGTGCTTGTCCTGGGTTTTTATTGCCCGAGCCCATTTGCCAAGGTTCTTTGTTTTTTTCGTTTCTTCCTCAAAACATAAATATGTATATATATTTTGTTCTTTGGGCATTGTTTTCTTTCTAAAAACGCATTTTTCTTTAATAGCATCCATACCAAAATACACTTCTCTTCTTGCCTGTGTCTGTATGTATGTGTGTTTTGAGTGGTTTGGCCTCTGTTCGGTTGCGGCTGCTAACAAGTTCAATTTGCATTTAAAAAATTGGGGGAGAAACACATGTAATCTCAACGATTAGAAATTGTTAGCATTGAGCGGCACTCACACACATACACACACATACACACACACACACACACAAGTGTCACACATATAGTTGGTTTTTCAGCATGTGTGGCTATGCATACATGCATATATACACATGTGTACATACATATTGTGAATAAATGAATAACGTATGTGGACCCAAAAAAATGGAAATACTTTTGGAGCAGCTGTCTGAGGGCTTAATGACAAGTTCTGATAAAACATCTTATGGAAAGTCAAAAGAATAAATATTGTTAAGATAAAACGATTTTAATAAATGTTTTTTTCTTTCCAAAAAAAAAATTAAAAGTATAGTTTATTGTCTTACAATCATTATTTGTTTGCGCTCTGGCCATAATTGTAAATTTATTTCCTAAATTCTTTATTGTAATAATCAACAAGTTGCAAATAAAATCCAGTTTATTGTTATTCAGCTTTTAACTTATTAGTTTCTTTTTTGTTTTCTTTTAAGAAAGCTTTTAAACTTGAGGTCATTTGTTATTATTACTTAAGGAACGGTTTATTGTTTATTGTCAACGATTTTTCTTCTATAGAATAAGTTTATTTAAGGAACTTATTGTGAAATTTGTTTGATTTAAAGGCATTTTTATTGCAATTTTTTTTTATTAAATAAATACATACATAAATAGGCAAAGTCAAATTAATAGAAACATTTTAAATACATTTAATTTTGATGTAAAATAAGTATTATTTATAAGAAAAGTTAAAGAAAAAACGTTAAAAAAAATAATACAAAATTTTTATAGCAATTATTAACGTAAAACCGTTCTTCTCAAAAGGTTTTTTTTCTTTGTTTCTAGGTATTTTTTTTCAAATTGCTTGAAAATGTTTATGTTTTGCTTTTGAAATTTTCTGAGGAATAGCTTCGAAAACAGTTTTCAAGGCACATTTCAGCCGATTATAACCTTTTTTCTCAGACACAAAGCTTCAACCACGCATCAATCCGAAGCCTCAAGCCTCAAGCATTCCCCATTGACTTTGATTCGTTAATATTGCACCTAGAACTGTTTTGACAACTTTTGCAGCAACCCATGCAAAGTGCAAATTCTTCATTCCTTAGACACTTTGCTTGCAATCTGCTTTTATGGTAGTGTGTGCTTGTTGCTCTCCCACTCACACACACACATACACACATACGCACACATGGATGCAATTTCTTTTAATGTGCTTTTAAAAGCCAAAATCTACAGGTTCTCACAGTCCTGCAACACCCACTCCACCGCACCCCACACCACCTCCCATAGAGAAGGCTACCCTTGTTTTATTATTATTGTTCAGTTCTGTTACTCTTGTACTTCCTTCTCCTTCTTCTGTATGGAGTGTATGCCAGACAACTCTCTCTCTTTATCTTTGTATGTCTGTCGCTCGCATCGTTGGCATTGAACACTGCAAACACACACACACATTTTTCATAGCAATGAGCTTTTGTTTTTATTATGCCCTGCACCAAAAACTAACTTAATTTGCATGCAGCATATTGTGCGTTAAACTCTATCTATGTGTGTGTGTGTTTGTGTGCCATGACCGTACCTAACGAGCTTGCCTGAGCTTGAAGTATGGAATATAACAAACACAAAAAAAAATCTAAAAACGCCCACGAAACGGCAGCAGGCAGCAGAATCAGAAGCACAAGCTCAAGCTCTCGTTTTCAATAAAGCTCTTCGACAGAGCCTTGCACACACACACACACACACACATGCCAAAGGAAAACGAAAAGAATGCACACAGCAACAACAACAACATAAAACAAAAGTGAAGGGAAAACAAAGCAAAGCGTATGCAGAAGAAAAAAAAAAACTATTCAGAAGAGCGTAAAAGGATGCTAACGAAAATTATGACCATCTTGGCCTGGCCCACGATCATCGTTATAATCAACACCACTAAGGCAATAACAACAACAACAACTACAAGCATACACTACATGTAGTTGTTGCTGTTGTTTTTTATTCGTGCTTAGCTCGATGCGGCAGTGATTACAAGGGCGACTAATAAAAGAAGACAAACTAAAAAAAAAGCAGAAAGTACATACACTTACACACACACATGCATGCTTACATATAAGCTGGCTGAAGAGCTGAGTTGGTTAAAAATAAAAAATAAATATGCTTGGGTTTTGTCAAGGGTTTGCTGCTGGGCAACCAAACTAACTGCTATAAATATACCTAAAAAAAAATTGAATCTAAATATTGCTGGCAAAAGAACGACTAACAAATGCGCTAAGAAAAGCAACTAAAATAATAAAAAAATTTTTTTTTTAAATATATAAGAATTTTGTTTTTTATTATTTTAACATTAATTAGCTAAAGATTCTTTTTGTTAAGGTTCTAGAACAGGTATCACAGGATTAAGCATACTCAAATTGTTTGCCAACAAAAGAAACGTATGCCCAAGCACACACCCAAACACACACACACATTGCTGTTGTTGTTGTTGTTGGAAGGAGGCACCTGCAAGAGCTGTTAAAGTGTCGTTGGGTTTCTTGTCATAGTCATTGTCAACGTTGTCGTTATCTTTATTTCACATCAACGACATTGTCATCATCATCAACAGCATCAGCATCAGGTCGAGCCATGCCACACGAGGCAAGGCCGTGCTGGGGCCAAAGTCTCATCATCATTGTCGACAATACAGCTATTGCAACAACAATTACTGTGCCACACAACAGCAACAACAACACATCAATGCCTTCATCAACAATTTGCAGCAAGAATAAAAAAAAATGAAAAAGAAAACAGAAAACAGCCAAAACAGGCAGCAGTTGAAAACGCAACACACAAAAACACTTAAACACACACACACACACACACACAGTTGTGTATAGGTGCATATGCAACAACAAAATATTTATAGAACATTGCTCGTGAGTTTTGGGATTTTTAATGTTACGGATATTTTGCAACACACACACATGCTGTCGAAAACGTAAATGGTTTTCAAACTCAAACAATTTGAACTAAAATGTATCGCATTAATTGCACCCACAAACATTTAACGAGTTGCAAGCATGAAAACTTTTGTTTTATATTCAAAATAGATAAAAATTAATAATTAATTTATATTTATTTTGCACTTAGCAATGAATATAAGTTTGTTAAGTTGTTGTTCTTACTTAAAGTAAGTAAGTTAAATATTCATTTTCTTTTTTACAAGACGAAAAAACTTCGATTGCGTATACGCAATGGGTGCCACAAAGAACGCGAAGACAAAGACCTTTAAGGAGTGAGAAAGTCAAGACAAAAAGGCAAGTGGATACACTGGACAGCAGGCAGGCAGGGCGGGGCAAGGCGGGGTAAGGCGTTGAAGAGAAAACAGTTTAAGCAAATTAAGCGAGAAAAAAATAAATTTATGCATAAATGACAATGAAAAGTTATGCAGCGACATTTACTCTTAACTTGTAGTCGTTGCAGCCGCTTTTTTTTTGTTTGTTTGTGAGCCACAACTTCTTTTCAGCTGCCACTTGATGGAAACTTTTAACTTGCAACGTGTGGCGACCGCAGCGGTGCTTAGACTTGTTCCTGTTGTTGCCATGGATGGAGTAGACAGCTGCTCAAAAGTTGTTGGGGTCATTTAAAAAGTTGAAAGCTAAAACTGGCGGCTGTATAACCATCAACATCAAGGATAGCAACGTGCCTGCCACTGCCGCTGCCGCTGCCTGACAGACTGTCGCTAACATTTTGTGCTGCGTTTGCCGCAAACTGAAAGTCGTCGGCTGCCAAGCAGCTGGACGAAGTCAAGGTAGCGCGCGGCGGCTGCCATAGGCCATAAAATCGAAAGTTGTGACCGTGTGTGCACAGTGACGCAAAAGTGAACTTTTTTTTTTAGTGGCATGTAATAATAATTATGACATTTTAGTATTTTTAAAACGGGAACAGCAAGATGGCAAATGTTTATTTTTAAACTGTTTAATTATTTTGAAAACAAAAAAACCATAAATCAGTAATTTTAAGCTTAATGTACTTAATAGTATTCAAAATATATTTTAACGATGTTTTTTTGAGTTCTACATTCAAACCAGAAATCAGAATCGGATCAGCACATCTGAACTTTTAGATAATTAAACAGAACCTAACATATTTATGTAAATGCCAAAATGTTATTGCAACATTTTTATTTAAATGATTACTATTTGTGTCTAAATGTTATATTCTTTCCATTCATTGAACTCTTTTTTAAAAAAATTTATCAAATAGTATTTTTTGTTTTTGTATATTTATTTTTAAATGTGGAGGAAAGCCGAGAAAGAAACTTCAGCATTTCGCAATTCCGATAAGATCATCTTGTCAAAGCCATATTGCATTCTTTCAGCTTTAGCAAACCATTGATGATAGCTGTTTCTGGCAACAATAAACCCGAACTTCTTGAGCCCTTTTTAAAACGAGCTATGAATCTATCAGATCTTCAAACTAACAAAAAGGGGATCCCTTAAAAGATTCTTAAACAGTTTTTTTCATAATTTTGCATGCTAAATTTATTTCCTACATAGTAGTTTATTTGCTACGCAAATCTCATATAGCCACTAAGCATAACACTAAAACCTTTTGTTTTTGTGTTTATATTTATGCAATTAGACACTGTGCCATACATAAACAACATAAAGTGTATGTGGGACAGCTGGTTGTGCCGCAGGCTTGTGGATTCAGCTGAGTTTGTTAGATGGCATTGCAGTGGTTTTGGGCAAGCCGCTGGCAACATGCTGCTCAGCGATATTAACATCAAGCGTCCAGGGACGTAAAAATTAACTTATGTTAAGAAGCCGTGCAGCAGGTCGTATGCGTGTTTATGTGTGTGCAGGCAATAGGCAAACAAAAAATTTTTTTTTTTTAAACAGACGGCAGGCAGGCAAGTGAGTGTGCGGTGCGGTGCGCTGCGGGGCGGTTAAAGTGGTTTAGACCATGTTGTGAATGACTTGGATATTAAACAGTTTTTGGTTATGGTCACGTTTGCCCAGCCTGCCCGTCGCTTTTTCCCCATGATTTTGTTGACTGCAGCTAGGCATTATGGAAATTTTAAAATGTCAAGGTGTTGATTACACGTGCCAAAGTTCACTTCATAACAACAACAGCAACAACAACTGCTTCCTGCTGTTTAAGTTTAGTTCATTTTCAACGTTGTTGGAGACAACAATGGACAACAACGTTTTATATAATTGGCTGCAGCCATACTCTCTCTCTGGTTGCAGATTATAAGGTCAAGCGATGTTGGCTAGCTAATGAAATATAATCTTAAAGGTGAAAACAACAACAACAACTCACACACACACACACACACACACACACACACATAGACACTTACAATCAGTGGCATTACAAATGCCACTCAAAGTGACCTGTGTGGCCTGTGGTTAACACTACTACTTAGTGGGTTTTGGGTCCTGGGCTTTGTTGCCTTATTGTGGCCAAATTGACCACTCTTTGTTTGCCACTTCATCGCCCTTTGGAGCCCACAAGGCTTAAGCTTTGGTTTATTGAGTTCGTTATGACATTAAATATGCAATAAACAAATGCTAATTGATGTGCGCCTAATGAGCCCCAAACAAAACAGCTCAAGCTCATTCAATTAATTTAATGTAAAACAAATGAGATTGAGCGTTAATCAAGCGACAAGGTCGACGTGGAGATATCCTTAAGCTGATTGTGTGCGTAGCAAAGAGCTCTTAAGTGGTTTATTTGGGTTTTTAGTTATCGATTAACATTATGATATCGATAACATACATGTATTGGAGAAACGAAACAGTTATCGATAACTTTGAACAATAAACGATAACTTTTTTACCTTGTGAACATAAGAAAAAGTCAAGTTTATTTATGATTATTAATATACGCAAAAAAAAAGTTATTATGCTTATTAACAGGGAATCCCTATTAAAGCTCATCGTATTCAGAATGATTTAATAATTGTGAGCAACAAAGGATGCAAAAGTGATGTATTGAAAGCCAGAGCTTCGAATGTTATCGATAAATTGCATAAAATATTGATTACAACGACTTTTAATAAATAAAACCATTCAAGAAGCAATGCATTTAACCCACATTATGCCCTGTGTTATCCCTTTATAATTGTCTTTACTTCCGGTCTTTAGGTTCAAATTGCACTTAACAAAAATCACCTGTTGTTCCCGCTTCCTGTCTTGGTTTGCGGCATCATCTTGCAGACCGCAGCTGTTGTTTTGGCAATCAGTTTGCATTGTTTGCGCCAAGAGCAAACTGCATGGAAAATTCGACCAAAACGTTGCAGCAGGCGCAGACACAAAACTTTTCCATGCTTTGGCAAAATTCGCTTAGCCGAAGCCGTCGCCGTTGCCGTTGCCACCGCAGCACGCGACTCAATTTCAATTTGGCGAAACGACGAAACGGAAGCGCTTATGTGTAAAGAAGTCGCTCATGTTTATTCAGCAAATGCGGCAACTATCTATCTGTCTGTCTGTCTCGCTGTCTGGGCAACACTTGGGAACACCCGCACTTTTGGCCACAACACACCCAACCACTTCCCCCCCTGTACCGTGCAGTCAAACTGAGCAAAGTTGCTGGAAGATTTGCGGCTAGAGCGAGTTTTTAGTATATTGTTAACAAGTAAAATGAAAACGTAAATGTTTGAAAATTAGATTTTGCCCGAGTCGCTTTTGTTTAGACTTGTTCCGGAGCCAGCACGGCCAGTTTTGTGGGTGTATGTTTGTGTGTGTGTTAGTGTGTGTGTGTGCACTGAGGTGTTGCCTAGTTTGTGGCTTGTTAGTTAGTTAAAAGTTTTTGCCTGCAATTAAAATGCTGCGCAAAAAGTTTGCTTCAACATTGTTCTTAATTTTTTCTTGGGTTCGGGTTTTTTTTTGTTTCTTCTGTTTTTTGTGCAGTTTGCCAAAGCCAAATACAAATGAACAGAATTGTCTCCATCTGCGCTGCACTCTTATATACATATGTGTGTGTGTGTGTGTCCGTCTATCTGTCTTTTAGTCACAGCCGCAGTCGCAAAGTGTACAAAGTCCTGTGGCAATTGCCTGATTGTTTCTTATCCGCAGCACCATCGAATGGCAAGAAAGTTCGTTATCAGTGACATTTTGGCGTACACAAACAGCAAACAGCTCGCAGTTTTCAGTTTTCAGTTCTCTCTTCTCCTCCTCGTCTCTCTCTTTGTGAGTTCGTGCTGGCAATAACAACCAAATAACATATTCCAAACGGTATTGGCATTAGGTTTAAGCCCAGAGGAAAGTTTAACTTAGTTTCAAATCATTTTAAAATAAATATGCCAAGTTAGGTGAATGACAGATTTTATGTCTCTATTTTTTTTGTAGAAATTTAAAGCGAAAGAGCATTTTTTTCTCTACTTTAACTATTTTAATTTTTTATAAACATGCCTTATTATTTTTGTGGTCAAAGCATTAAGTCAACGGTTTTTTAATCACTTATAATTCTTTTTAATCTTTGATTCCAACTAAAAACTAACTCCCATTCATAAAACCAAAAAATTGTCACTAAAGTCATTCAACGTATAGTGCAACATAAATACATATATCTAAACGCACATGAAATATGATATATAAATAGCAAAGTGAAAGAAGACGTAGTAGACCGTTTTCATAAAAGAAAACTAATTGCCTCAATGGCCGTAAACAAAACAAGAAAAAAGCGAAAGAAGAAAAAAGTCGCTGCATACTTTGCGGCGCTGTAAATGGCAACTGGCTGGAAAACTCTGCATGCCAAATCAAAATCATCATTATCAACAGCATGGAGCAGCAGCAGCAGCATCATCATAGCCAAAGGCAGTGGCAGTGGCAAGAAAAAAAATCTTAACAAAATAAGCTGAAGAGTTGCGAAGCGCATTAAATCATTTCCGCACTAAAGAGCTCGGCAGTTGTGAGAGTGCGACTGTTGCAGTTTACCACTATTTATGTGGCACTGCTGCTGCCGCTGCTGCCGCTGCTGCCTTTGCTGCTGCTGCTGCTTTTTGTTGCAAGCAAAAACATAAAAATAACCAAGAAAACCAACAACAACAACAACAACAGAGTCGAGAAGGAGAAGAAAAAAATAGAATGAAATGAATGAATTGTGGTGTCTCTTTTTTCATTCTCTGAGGCAAAAGCATAAAAATGATTTGCCCAAAAAGAGTGCACATAAGTGTGCATGTATGTGTGCACTACAAATGGTATATATATACACACACACACACACATACACGCATTAGCTTGTTTGTGTGTGTGTGTGCATGTGTAACATATTCAGGCAATTACTGCCATTCAGCGCATTTCAATTCAACTTCAAAACTGCCGCCATCGTTACCTCTTCTTTTTCTTCTTCCCCTCTTCCCACTCCACTGCGTATGCTTCATATTTCTTCGCCGCGTCGTCGTCGTCGTCAACTTCTTCTTTTTCTTCATTTGCTACTTCTACAGTGGCAAAGTAGAAAAAAAGCTTTTAAACTTCACTCAAGATTTTTGCTGTTCACGCTCGGTTCGCAAATTTTTTGACTGTTGCCGCTTACTTAGTTTTTCCCTTGGGGCATGCACATTGCACAATGGACACATTGACAACAAATTTCAACTAGATTGAAACTCAATGCGTTCAACAATGGACAAAAATAATGGGTAATGCTATAATTGGAAATAATTTAACTATTTTTATTACATTTTGGCTTAGTATATATGTATATTCAAATATATTTTTATACCCTTAACCCATAAAATGGGTAAATAAGGGTATAATGGTTTTGTGCAAATGTATGTAACAGACAGAAGGAAGCATCTCCGACCCCATAAAGTATATATATTCTTGATCAGCATGAACAGCCGAGTCGATCTAGCCATGTCAGTCTGTCTGTCTGTCCGTCTGTCTGTCTGTCCGTCTGTATGAACGCGCCGATCTCAGAGACTATAAGAGCTAGAGACTTAAGCTCTCCTATACCATAGGCAGATCAAGTTTGTTTCAAATTTTCGATAACACGTCTGGTTTTTCGATATACACATGTGATCGATAACAAAAAATTCTTTAATTTCAAAATTGTAAAAACGAGGTTTTAAACTATTGATAAAGTAATGAACATTTCAAAAGATTTGATCAAAATCGGTTAAGAATCACGAAGATATCGCAGTTTGAAATTTTGTCATTTTGGCCATATTGGACACTGGAAGAATACACACAAATGACTGTACACGATACGATGGGGTTGAGGGTATGTCCTAGTCGGGATTTCTCGACTAGAGCCTTCTTTCTTGTTTTTGTGTAGTAGAGGTGTTCTATATCATTTCCCATTACTTGGAGTAAACTTTTTAATAAGCTGTTCAAAGATCTATTTAGTCGTTTGTTTATACTACACTGCAAATTGAACAAATATTTTCACCCTTCACAAAAATTTTTTTTTTAGCGTTTTCAGTTTTCAAATTTAGTTAATATCCCTCATGATGGGACGGTCAATGCTTTAAATTTTTCACCAAACAACTTTTTACACTGACTAAAGCTTATTGATTCCACTGTTTTACGTCACTTTTGGTCGATGTGCGCTGTTGTGTCTTTATCTACAACTGCCGCTTCATATTGCACAGCAACAGCAACTGCAACTGCTTCTTGTTGGTACTTGACTGTTTGTTTGGGAGTGTGTACATGTGTGTGTGTGTGTGTACGCTTTTTGATGTGCCGTTTTTATAAGTCTGTCAAAATGTAGTTCATATATTTTCGCGAAAATTCGTTTTGCAGTTGACATAACTTTGTCAGCCCCAATTTATCAACAACAATTAGTAGAGCAGAGACGGACCGACTGTCTATCTGTCTGTCTGTCCCTGGCTGTCTGACATATGGCAAGCTCTAGGTTTTTTGGGGCGTGGCAAGTATGTGACAAATATAAAACTTTGCCCGCCTGTCGAGCGGTTATGCCAATGAAGACAACGTTGCGTATGACTTTGTTAATAGATTATTTACCTGTATTCGTGCGATAGGAAGAACGTGCCACGTATGTTGCAACCGTTGGGATTCTTGCGTTTGCCATTGAAGATCTTTTGATAATGATCATAATTGTTCAAGTTGACGGCACCATCAAATGTCAGCATTATAATTTGCGGTATCTGTAATATAGGTTAAAGAGTAGAAAAACTATTGTATACAAAAATGGCAAATGGCACAGATTATATTTAGGTGTGTGTGTGTGTGTGTGTGTAAAATGTCAACTTGCAACTGGCAAATGGTAAATGGTAAATGCCAATATTAGCAACAGCATCAGCAACAGCAAAAAGCTCTTAATTATATGATATGCACATTTTGCTCTTTGCTATAATCTTTTGCTCAGGGCGTATGTGTGTGTGTGTCGGCCCAATTAGGGGAGCGCTGACCTCAAATTCAGCCGGGCATGCATTGGCATTGGAAGCAGCCACAGCAGCAGCAGCAGCAAACTCTAATTGAAGGTTTTTGCATTTTGTGTTAGGTTTTTTTTGCCTTCTCTTGGCTGTCTGCGTTGCGCCTGGTTGAGTCTTTGGCTTGAGCGGCGTATGCGCAACTTGCGACTTTGGTACATGTTACATGTTGCCTGCCACTTGCTACTTGCTACTTGCCAGCTGCCGCAATTGCAACTTGAGCATTAAACATAATTAGTGGGCATGCGGTTAACCAGGTCGCAAAATGAAGATTCTACCAAGCAAAGCCAAAGACCTACTATCAATATATATATACATATATATGTTGTTGCAACAACAGCAATAAGTTTAACGAGTGGCAAAGCAAAGAAATTCCATTACAAAAATTGCCACCACGTTGACACATTGAAATCCCAACGACGACAACGACGCGACATTTCTGTTTGTCGTCTCCACCAAAAGATGCTTGCAACACTTTAAGTGCAATTCCATAATCAAAGACCAGTGCGAACCGAATTGAACCGAGAAGAAATGACGCACCCATAAAAACAAGCAGAAACCTAAATGGAATATCGTTTCGATGCACGAATACTGAATGCACTTTCAAATGCTTTGTTCAAGAAAATACTTTATAGACTGAGTTATGCATTTGGCAAATATTATAAACAAATTAACAGAACATTTCAAGCTTTAAACTTTTTTACATACAGCATTCAAATATTCGTCATGCTTAATGCTTTTGAGTTTTCGTTACAAAATGTGAAATACAAAATCGAACGCGATCAGCATTAAGTTGAAACGTTAAACGACTTGTGTGAGGTGGCAGCTAGCAAGCTGCACATAAAGAGTTGAGGCACGCTCATGGCAAGTTGCCACTTAACACTGCATTGTTGAACACATAAAAAAAGTATTAATATACAAATGCAATGTTAATGTTAACCCAACTAAACACAAGCCTTAACCTCACACCTTCGACTGGCAATCGTCGAGAATTGACCATGTTGCCATCTATCTAACTATCAATCCATCTAACTGTTTGACTATCTATTTGTACGCTATCTCTTACTCTTTATTTTTTAGCATGGTGCCTGAGCTGGCAAAATTATGCAGAGGCGTGAAACACTCCAAAAGCATCGAACCTTGGTCAGCTTAAGTGTGGCTTAGATAACTGATGACGATAACGATAATGATGATGATGATGATGATGTTGCCTGCTGCTGCCTGCTGCTGGAATTGAAATTTGCGTTTCGATATTTGACATCGCTTCCTTTTGCTGCATTCTTTTATTGCCTTAGCCTTAGACGTAGCCTTTGCATTCAGTCTGCCCCCTCCCTTTGCCCCCTCTTTCAAGTGCAAATCAATTGCAGTTGTGGACTTTTTTCACTCTCTTCTTCAACTTTGGCACAGAATTATAAAGTAAAAATATTATTGCAAATATAATGAATGTGCTACAAGGCGGAAATGGAGAAAAGCGAATCGTTTACAAAGTTTAGGAACTTGATGACCTAAATATTATATTGATATGCCTTAACATAAACTTCTCTTTAAAGTTAAATTTAACAACTATTATAAGTAAAATATGTTCTGTTTTTATTGTATTTACCTAAATAGAATATTCATTACGTAACAAACAAAGAACAACGTTGCAAGTTGAGAGTAAAAATATCAATTCAATTCGATGAAAATATTTTTTAACATTTTATGTTATTAAATGAAAACACATACATGCACATTTAATGTTCTGAGCTACTGTTTACACATACATATGAAGCTTTTAAAACCTTTCTTTTCTCAATTACCTTTTTTTTACTGGTGAAAAACACAGAAAATGCTTCATTTCTGAAGTCTTGTCAAAAGTTGCATGGGAACACAAATTGGAAGTTCGGAGTACGTTTAATAGTTGAACTGTCATAGAGGACTTGGGTGCAGACTCCCCCTTTTGACATGTACCCCTCTACACCCTGTTCTCTCTATTTATCGCTATCTCTATGCATGAATGTTTGTTTCTTGCTCGCTCTCTCTTTCTCCCTCTCCCTCCTGTGTCTGTGTGCGTTGATAATTTCTGCTTAATGTGACTCAAGTTTGCACTCCAGTCTTTGAGCAAATATGGCAGATAGACAGAGTTGACAAGCACCTTTTGCCTCACACGCAGAGAAGGAGAGATTGAGAGAAGTTTTTTTGCCGAGACGAGCGCTCGTTGAGCACTTGCAAAATGGATGATAGATGGGTTTTTCATGCTGTTTCCAGCATTAAGTGCAAGGTTTGCTCGGAATTTCTTTTCCTTCATTCCCTTGTTTTTTTTTCTTGTTTTTATTGTTTGTGTGATGCAAATTTGCATAGCTTAGTTGCTCAATCGCGGCGACAATTGAGCGGCTCATTGATTGAGTGATTGCAGCTGCGCATAAATGCAGTACCCTTAAACATCAGCCAATAGTTACCCATACCCCCTTAACACCTCTCCCACTTATATACTTCTCGTTTGGCAGCTCTATGATAAGTTTTTGTTGACACTCAGCGACAGCGACAGCGTCATCGTCTCAGTTTTCCTTTTTCTTTCACTTAGCAAAAAGGGGCGCGTTCAGGGGCGGAGGGAGAGAGAGGGAGAGAGAGAGAGCTTAAATCAAATTGGATTCGCATTCAAATTGAGCAAAGCGTTTTATTTAACGCCACCTTAGACATTTTCTACGAATAGGCTTGGCAGCTTCTTGGCATTCGAAATAAAATTGACTGTTTGTCTAACATATCGTAACAATTTGTGTAAATCCAACCAAACATTCAATTTCATTTTGAGAATTTGCAAGCATAAACTAATTTAACACTTAACTTAAGCAACTTAAAAGCTTTATAAAGCTTGCGACGATTCTGAAACAAACTCAATTTCATTAGCATTAACTATTCAGTGCTAAGATTTTGTAATACATCAAAATAAACTACTGGGTATCTTTAAGTCGAGCACACTGATTACACTTAGAGCCATTTCAAAGTCTAGTGCACTTTGGCTTGGCGGAAATTGACCGCGCTGCGAAATCGAGCGCGAGCGCATTTAACGATTTAATCGAAAATCCCTTCTTTTATGCTGCGTATGCGTAATGTATGCACAAATATTGTATGGGCCATAGCTCAAACGTTTTGTGCCAAAGAAGTTGACCAAATGTGCACACAAATTAACCGCCTGTTTGCGGTTAATTGAGATGCTATTAATTATAATTAAACGCACACGCATACATACAACTCGGTGCGCTAGTGTGTGTGTGTGTGTGTGTGTGTGTGTGCATATGTGAAATACAATGAACCGGCTGTCAGAAATTGAAATCGTTTTGTTTTGCGAAAGGCTGTGGAAACACATGTAAGCGCTAATAACACTTAAATAAACGCTCTTTGCGCACGCACAGACCCCTAAAACAATGGAGACAACACAGCAAGGGGGGTGGGGTGTGTGTGGAGTGAAAGGGGTGCCAAACAGACAAGACAGACAGACACACACAAACACACACTCATACATACAAACACATTTCAATTTCGAAATTAAGTGGCTCACTTGCGATTTGTTTGTGTTTGCATGCTGTGAATGTATGTGTGTGTATCTGTGTGTGTGTGTGTGTTTTTGCGTTCTGCGTTTATGTTGAAAATCGGCCGACTATGTCGACGCCGCTGTCGCTGTCGATGTCTCTGTCGCTGTCTCTGTCGCCACATAAACTTCCGCTTTGCTTTCCAGCCTCGTATTTGACTTTTGGTTACACTTTGAAACTTGCGGTCCGTTCGCATTTGTCAAGCAACTGGGGCACAAGTTACCGCATCAACAAATTCAATACAAGAAGTCTCTAAATAACTTTCAAAGTTGTTCCACGATGATGGCTTGAACAACTTTATGCAATATTTTTAATTGATATATGTGCATTCGTTGCTGTTGTCAGAGAACTAAACTTGAAACTTGAGATTATTGAAAATGTTTTGATGGCAGGATGAGACGAAAATTATTGACAGTTATAGATCAAAGAGTATTTTAGTATTTTGTTAGCTTTTTATGCACAACATATTTATGTTCGTGTGTGTGTGGTTTGTTGTTGTTGTTGTTGGTTGGTATTGCTATTATCGTGCATGCGAAACCACAACTAATGTGCACTTCAAACTGTCTGTCAATTGGCAGGCCGCACACAAACACACACACACGCACAAACACAAACACACTGGGATACTAAATCAAATACACATGTACACAACAAGCATACACACACATGAGAGGCTGACATTATATTTTGTGTATATTATTCGTCCTGCCAAAAATTGTCGAAAATGCCGTTGAATTTTAAAGTGCGAAAGCAATATAATTAGAGTAGTTCTGAGTATCCTAATTTATATAAATATTAATATGCACACAACGCATACACATATATGTGTGTGTGTGCCTGGCTGTATGTGTGTGTGTACATATATAATCGAATCAATTTGATGTTCAAATAATCATTTGTTATCTCTCGCATACATTTTGTTTTGTATTGTTGACTTTTCGTTCTGGATATTTGGCCATTCTCTGCATTTAGTATAAACAAACGTGTTTATCTGTCTATCAATCTAATTTTATTGCTTATGTTGTTGTTGTTGTTGTTGCTTTTGTTTTTAACTCTTGATGAAAGCTAAGGATATGCTTTGAGTTGTGTGAGGATTATTTATTTTTGTTTTGCATTAGCACTAAAAGCTGGGACAACATATGAATCTATTGATTGATCTGTTTAATCAATGGTTAATTGCTACTTGGACGTTTCCTCAGAATAAAATCTAAAAGTACAAAGCTGTATTATATTTCATAAGCTTAAATAAGTTAACGACAGAATATTAACTTGATTTGTTCTTTTGTTAAGCTGGAAAATGGAATCATCAAGTTTTCATAAGAAAATTGTTAGATGTTTATGTACCTTGATCCATTGCAAATCTCACTGGTCGGATTAAAGTTACATTCACTTTGCTGCATAATACGTTTAATTTATTGTTTTTTCTTACAAACAATTTAACTTCCATATTACACATTTTCATAGTTTTCGTTGCGTTTTTCACCTCGAATATATTTACATATTAGAGCAAACACATGCATAACGCATACGCACTGGCGGTTTTTGTAAACGTGGTCTTAGTTTATTCAACTTTAACGTAATTTTATGAGCTGCTCTGTAAGTATTTTTAGTTTTGTTTTTTTTTTGTCTGTGTGTTTGTGTTTGCATCTAAAAAGCCACATAACTCTTGGCCAAATAAACAAAACCAAAGTTATTAAACAGGATATTCGAATCAACAGGAACAGGAGCAGCAATGACTACAACCTCAATAGCAACAGCAACAACACAAACTGAGACTGTGACAACAATAAGCAACGAATGGCACAACAAATGGCAAAGACAACAGTACAATTTCCTTATGCAAAGTAGCGATAACAGCAGTAGCAGCAGCAGCAGCAGCGCCGAACCCGAATGCATATACACAGATTTATGGCCAGACCAATACCCAAACTCAAACCGACAACGACAACGACACCGAGTCCAAAGCCAAACGTACATAACAACAAGTAAGAATTGACTTAATGATACCCTAAAAGCGATACGTTTGCGGCTGCATGTTGCAGTGGGTTTTATTGAGCGATAACCTTCGTGTTTCTAGTAAGATCTTAAAGAAACACTTCTTTATAATCATTCTTATGCCAAAGTTTCGTAAGTGAAAGTTTGAGCTTTAAAATCTGTGCTTTTATTGTTATCGATAAATATCGGTATAAAAAACCCTATTTTACTTAGTACATAGGGTCTTCAGGGTATAGACAGTTGCAGATACGCCTCATTGTCACGCCCCCTACCACACCCATACACTTACACACACACACACACACACCTATATATAAAGGCGCAGCTGCCATAGTTCTGGGCTATGCCACTGCAGTGTGTCGTAAAAATAAAAGCTGTCAATGCACTCGAAATTTATCGCCTTGCAAATTAACACTTAAAGGGCAGCACAAATGCACAAAAAAAAGAATGAAAGAAAGAACAAAACGAAATATATAGTATGCATGTATATGAGAATCCCGTTATATAATAGAAGAAGTGTGTTAAATGTTGGCCATGTTGCATTTGCACTTACCTTTTCAGCTTCGAGATCGCCGGGTACTTGGGTGCCATCCTTGGAGCAGAAACAGTAGGGCAGCTGGCATTCCTCCGTGTTGCAACGTTGAGCGGTGTCTGCTGGGGCATCCGTTGCCGGTGCAGGTGCTGCAAAGACCCAAACACATACAAAAGACATTTAGAATGTAATGCAAAACGGGTTGTGTAACATTGGTTGGATAACTACTACTTCTTCTTCTTCTTGCTTGCTGCCTGTTGCCTGCTGCACACAAATTAGTTTAGAAATTATTTAAAATCCATTTGGATATGCGAGAGCGAGAAAATTGAAGTCGGCCAATCGAATCACTGTGAGCCTTTAAGGCAAGGCACAACTGAAGAGCGAGAAAGCAACATGTCGGAAAGTTAAAAGTCAACAAAATAACACAATGCAATACAAATATCAATAAGGCAGCCAGGTAGCCAGCCAGTCAGCCAAACAACGTACAAAATGTGCAAGAAACAAGTTAAAAGAAAGTTAACAACGACAGAGAGCGAGAAAGAGAAAAGAGAAAGAGAGAGAAAGAGAAAATGTGAGAGAGAGAAGGGACTACAAATAGCCAAAGGCTAAATTCTAGCTTCAAACGTACAAGCAGCCTGCGCTTACCAAACAGTAAGCACAACCCAAAAAGAAGAAAGGGAAATCGTTTGAGGCATCTTTTTGGCACAGTTATTTGCATATGTGGGCGTTGGTTGGGCGCGTGCATGTGTGTGTAAAAAAAAAACTCAATGGAATTCAATTGGCATTGCCTTTTGTTGTTGTTGTTATTGTTGTTTTGTGATCGAGTAAACAAATTCACTTAAAGTCCACAAAAACAAAAGGTCGCCTTCCCCCAATGCACCATGTGTTTATTGAACAAAGCCAGCTTCGGAAGCCAACAGGTAAAACCAGGCATTAGTCATGCACTGGGTCATATGGCCAACACACACACTCACACACACACACACAAAAGCCCCAAAGGCTTGTTCGGTTGTGTGGCAACAAATATTAAATGCATTCGCCTGCGCCTCGCTGCATTCAATCAATAGAGAGACAACATACGACCCATAAACCAGGCAGACAGTAACGAAACCAAAAACCACAAAAACCATCACGCATTTTGTTTATGCCTGCTGTCTGCTGCAGTCAGCTTGCGTCAGTTTGCGGCCACGACTAAATTAACGCCAGTCAAAGCCATTTCTAACCGCCAACACTTTGCCATCTGCAAGATGTCAGCAAAAAAAAAACGAAAGCCTTAGCCTGAGGGACAGCAAGTGCATATGGGTTGCAATGGTATTTTGAGTTTTTTTTTTTTTTCTATTATTGCTGTCGCTTTGCTGTTGTCTGGGCATTTTTCAATACCAAGGACAACAGACAATAGACACTTTTTAGCTTTGTTTTCGTTTTGTATCTGTTATTGCTCACGCGATTTTCTCAACATTTCCACAATCAAAGCATGACAACCAATGCAAATAAAAGAAGAGTATAAACTAATGGAAACTGAAAAGCTTGAATGTGTCATGTATTGAAATTGGTGTAAACAAAGATACATCACAAGCTACATATTTTAAGAGCTTTAACCAAAATATTTAATAAAAACTTTTTTTAGAACAAATTATTTGACTAAAAATTGCGTTTTAAAGCTGGCACTTTGGCTTAGTTCTGACAATGGCCTTAGTTAGGAAACTATCTAAATCTTAAATTTTATTTGAAATGTGTTGGTTTTCTGTATTCTTAACGATATTTTTTATCGATCTGAATTCGGTTTTGTCCAATTCATTTAAGCTTTGATTATGTACAATACTTACAAGAAACTTATGACACATCTAATCGGCATTATGCTGAACTTGTACAAAAATATGGTAAATTAAAGTTGTTGACTTAACATTTGTTATGCCATCTCCAAACATTTGAAGCACGCGTGTGTGTGTGTGTGTGAGTGTTGGGCTTTGACGAGTAAGCTTGCCTCTTAAGAGTTGCCTTTTAAGATGGTTGTCAACTTCCGTTTCCGTTCAACGTGACGTTGTATAGCTATGGCTGGACGTCTATTGACAACATCATCAATCAATTTAAAGTGGACTTATGCCACTTGACATTGCCAAATGCAAAACAAACTAATGATGTCAAGAAGTTTTTTTTCGCCTTAAGCTTAGCCCTTGCGATTACCCATTGCTGGCAGTTTCAGTTAAGTTTTTATATGCGTTGAGTATTTGTTTGGGCAATGAATGGCAAGTGACAAACAAATCGATTTAATTGCAAATATATTTGAGTATTTCGAAACCCAAAACGCTCGACTGCCAAATAAATAATCGCTCGCAGCATAACATTTGATTCTATAACTGACACAAAAAAAGGTAAACAAAAAAAAAAAAACAACAGCAACAACTGCAACTGGACATGCAATCAGGGCAAAAGTCGTCCTGGGCAACGGACGGCAACAACTTTGGCTTATAGATATATCGGAATCTGTTTTCGGTTTGTGAATGGCTTATGCAATGCCCAGGATAAATGCAACCATAAAATAACAAGCAACAACAACAACAGTGACAGCAACAGCAACTACAAAATAATAAACATTGTAATATGTGCCATAAATATTAATAAGTTTTAATGCTGGGTTTTAAATATGGACACAAATGCACGGCACGTACTTGCCAGTTCGATTGGTTTCCGGTTGCGCCTGCAAGTATGCAATGTTTCTTTTTTTTTCCTACAAATTGTCACAGCTCTATGAAAAACGCATACAACTCAAGAAAATAATGCATGTATATCTTGCGGTCACATCATAAATAACAGCAATGAAATGCTTTGGCAAATTAATTGGCCTGGCCATGGGGCAGCAGCAACGAGCAGCAGAACCAAGCAGCAGTCAATTGCAGACTGTGCAATCAACATAAATTCATAAGCCAAAACTAACTTCAAATCCCGCCTCACATCAACTAAATGCATACAATTTTATTATTTCTAAAAAGTAACTTGCCAAATTTGCGCACTCGAGCAAAGTGAATATGCATGCGTGTGTGTGTGTGTGTGTGTGTGTGTGTTTGTGCCTTGGACTTGTGCACAGATATTGAATAAAATGTAATAAACACTTTTAGTAACTTTGTCTTATGCATTTCGCACTGCCAGCGACAGACTCGACAACAGACAACAGCAAAAGCTAAAAGGAAGAGAACGAAGCAAAGTTGCATACGCTGCGTATACGTAATGCGGACAGTTTTGAAGCTTATTTGTGAAGCTGTTTGTGTATTGTTGTTCTTGTTGTTCTTGTTGTTGCTGTTGTGTAAGCAATATTGAAATGCTGTCATTGAGCGTGCTCACTGAATTATGAAATTGAAAACTATTCAGTGCAAAATTGCTTCGAATTTTACCAGCTTCGTGTGAGAGTTTGTTCTACATACATATGAACATACAAACGACACTATGGTCTATATGTAATATGCGTATACGTATTTTTATTGAGTAAACAGCAGCAGTAGCAGTTTGTCAGTTGCTTGGACGCGCACTGTCAATAGTTTGGGCCAACTTGGCAGCTAAATAAGCTAGTCAGAAAGCGAAAGGAGAGCGAAGTGGAGCAGTTGGCGGCAACGGCAGGGCAGTTTTTTGGGCTAAAATGGTTTTCAGTACGCAGATTTTATTGAATTTTGTTCAGGGCCCCAAACAACGTAGCTTAAATATATTCTAATTTCTGTCTGAGCTGAGTGTATCCAGATTCAAATAAAATGAAATAAAATCGCATTTATATGCACATTGTATTGCACACATTGTGGAGTACCTTAGCCCTGCCCAACAAACCCAACACACATGCGTGTGTGTATGTGTAATGAATAGAAGCAACTTTTTGCTTATTTATATGTATGTATTTTTCTTTTCTTTTCTTTTTTTGGGACATTTGCTGTCAGAATTTCAAATTCATTTGGGTTTTTCGAATGCGTCGTAAGCAATTCGTCAGCTGAGCATTTTGACAGCCAGATGAAGTGGGCGGTGGGGGTGGGTTTGGGTGGGTTTTGGGTCTTGGAAAGAGGAAGGCTTCGCTATTTTGGCTCATGGTAGAGCTCATAATCCCTGAAGCTGGCTTATGTACGCTGATGGCAGATGGTTTGCAAATTAAAGTGCCGAAACGATTAGAGGCAATCACTGAGCTCTTCTTCTTCTTCATCATCATCTTAAGGTTATGCATTTGTTCAACGGGCTTAGAATTACACACGCACATACGAAATCTTATTTAATGCTCAGACACAATTAAATGCATGTAAACTACTTTAAATTAATGGTCAAAGCGAAATTTCATAATATTTTGTTTAGCTTGAGTTTGATTAAAGTTTTACAAAATTTGGCTAAAATCAACTTATTTATAAGTATTTCAAAGAGATAAGTCAATATCAAGACTGTATTTATCAGATTTTTATATGCATTTACCATATATGAGGAGAAGGTTTTTGCATAGAAACAAATAAACATAAATAAATCGACTTAACTCGCAATCTTGATCAGGAATATATATGTACTTATATAGTTCGGTTATGCTTCCTTGTATGTGTTACACAAGCACAACAACTTTTAAAGTGTATTACACTAAAACACCGTGTAGAATGTATCAATATGTTTGAGTTTAGTAAACTAGACTATAAAAAATATACATAAAAAAATAAAAAACTAAAGTTTTTTTTTTTTTTTAGCAATTCTCCATGCTCTCTTTTACTCCTAATAGCTGTGTGTGTGACGTCAGCAAAAGCGTACTAAAAATAAGAAAGAGGAGCAGAAGAAGAAGAAGAAGAAGACTGTTATGCACAGAGCTTTGACCTAATCTCTGGTGCAATATTTCTACTCGTGCCTTGCTTTACTTTGGCTACAGCATTGCGGTGTGCGTGTGTGTGTGTGTCATTTATGTTATTACTTTTCTACTCCAACCATACACACACATACACACACACACACGCACACATGTCGCTATGACTTTCAAGTCGCCGTCACAGTCAGAGCAGAGAGCTATTTATGTGAGACAAAATTCCAGTTGGTATTACGCAAATCCCAAATGCTTTAGCTGTCGTAGCTTTCTTCCAAGCGGTTTCCTTCCGACAACGATGGCTAACTGCAAGCCCTCCCAATGTGCCGCTGATGCTGACGCTGACGCAGAAGCTGAAGCTGAAACTGAAACTGAGGCTGAAGCTGACTGCTGCAAAAGTGCGTGCTTGCATTTAAGCGATATGTCATTGTGTGTGTGTGTAAAAAGAGAAACTTCCCAGTTGGAATCAACTAGAATAGTACGGTTTCGGAAGGTCTGTTTAAGTTGTATTCTAAGTAATGTTCTAAATGAATTTGAAAGCTTCAAAAAAAAAAAACAAAGTTTTAAAGTTCACTCTTTTAATTTCGTTGATTTGCTTCGTTGTTTATTCGCTGATTTTTAAGTCTTTTAGTTCATTCAGCTGTTTAAATGGTTTCAAAGAGCAGAATGAACTGCAATCAGTTAAAAAATTCGTTCATTTGTTCGCATTCTCGAATTAAACGATACAACTCGAAAAATACCATAAAAAAATATTTAATACCATTGAAATTTATTTATTAAACTTTTGTAATTCCTGTTTGGATCATTTAAGGCACATTGTCTGTGCGTGCATTAAATTCTATGCTACTTTCGGTTAAATTTATGATTTTTATGCACATTATTTTTGGGTACACTATAATTTTATATTTGTATGGGAAACAAAACATTTGAAGCTTAAAAATGGTTCTTTCACAAAAAAAAAAACAAAATTTAAGCTTTATATTTTTTACAATTTTTTCAAGCGTACTTTTGATCTCATTTTCAAACAAAGATTTTACATATTATTTTGAGCAGTGTATTTTGACCACTTTTTTTTTTGGCACAGACATCCATTGTCTGCGGCCTGAAGACTGCATGGACGAAAAGGCTGCCAGCATATATACATATATGTATAGGTGTACACTATCCAAGTGTGTGTGTGCAGAACTCAAAACTAAATCATAAATGTAAGCTGCACACACACACACAAACACACATTGCTGTGGCACTTGGTTATACTTAAGCGGTCGCGTTTTTGTGCTCCATTTGAAGTGCACTCGATTTGCTCGAGACGCATCCAAAGCAGTTTGCCAAAAGCCACTGAGCTTGAGCTGTCTGTCTGTCTGTTTGCGTGTGTGTGTGTGTGTGTGTGTGTGTGTTTTGTTGGCCAGCTGCTGTTTGGGCTTTAACCTTTGAATATGGCCACATTTAAGTGTTGTTGTTCAACATTCTCATTGCATTGTCATCGAGTGTGCTTCGATTGGTTTTGTTTGTATTACTTTTAGGTCATAAATGAATTATGCAACACATTTACTCAAAATTGCTTCCCATTGCACAATGCGACGATACATCCGGCTGTAGCTGGCAAATGTCTTTGCTTTTAATCATTGCCATCTCTTACACTTTCCACTGTTTAGTTGTGCTTGGCTGAGGGGGGATTCTTAGTCTGACACATTCAATCGTTTATCTTCGGGGGCTTCGTGTGTGGCTTGCGTCTTTCTAATAGAATGCCCAATTCTATTTTTGAGCTTCTAATAAATTTTCAAGCTGCTCTGCCGTTTTAGCCAAGTAATTTTTTTTAACTTGGCTGGCTGCTCTACACGTCTTGCTGGAACTCGTACTTTGTGTGTCTGGTTGAAGTTCGCCTTTTTTGTTTTAGTTAACAACTTTGGTTTTTGCAAACTTGAAATCGTTTAGAAGACCGCTTGGCATTTGCCACAAAACAACAACTAACCAACCACTGTATCTCTTTGTCCCTCTCTCTCTCTTTCTTTCTTTCCTGCTCTTTCACTCTCTGTCTTTCTGGCATGCATATGTGTTGCTTTGAGAGTGCACTTAAAATTTTTGGGTTGCTTGATTTATGGCGCACTTTCAATTGTTTCTTCAGCTAATGCCACACACCCAAGAGCAACAACAACAACAATGCCAAACATTACATTGACACTGTAAACTGTCTGGTCTTCCATCACTCCTCACCTCCCCTGGCCATTTCCCTTTATTAATAGCCGTCTGGAGCAGCTTAGACATAACTTCATCACTTACTTGTTGGCAGCGGTCCGCATTTGGCTTCATCCTTGAATGTGCAAAACTTTTGCAAGTCGTCAAAGTATAGACCAGAGGGGCAACGATTCAAATACGGATAGCCATCGACACACTAAAAGACACACAAAAACAAAGATAAGGTGTGAGTGTTCGGTGTGTGTGTGTGTGAAGTGCATCAACTTAATTGAAGTGACCTGACCTTTAACGGGTCACACAAATTAAGCAAGTTTGTCTGAGGTTATTACCTGATAGAAGCGGCGACAGGTCGCTGGATCAGCAAAATTGCCATTGCCAACGTTCGTGGGGCATGTGAACTCTTCCTTTTCCTTGTTTTGACCTGTAAATATGTTGATTTAGTTAATCAATTGTTATTAGTTAAGATTGTAAGCCTCATTAAAGTGTATGAATCAAAATTTGTTCAAATCCAAATGTAATTTAACTAAATCATGGGCAGTAAACCTATTGAAAATATATATTTTTGCTAATAAGCCAGTTTATATTAAGTTTCTAATGCGGTTAAATGGACCAAAATTACATTGAAATTTGTGCCTATTAATTGGCAAACAACAACAAATAATAAACGCTTAGTTTGCATTGCTTTGCTGTTGGTGTTTAATTATTTTTATTAATTATAATGATTTTACTGTGCAAAAAAAAGGAAAAAAGTTGGAAATCTAAGCCTTAAAAGCCGCTTGACATTTTGACATTTACAAAAAACCGCAAGCACCAACAAAAAGCAAAAGGGGCAACAAAAAAAAAACATAAATAAATATGAGATAAATAAATTATATTCAAATGGCGAACTTTAGTTGATTATCTAAAACAGTGCAACGAATTAAAACTTAAATATTAATGTGAATGCTTTAATAAAAAACGCAATAAAAAAAATGAAAACATAAAACAACAGCCAAAACTGACCACATCAATGGACGTGGGCGATTTGAGCCGCATATAATGAATATAAATTGGCTAACAGCATTAGATTAATGCAATGCGTTCAACAACAACAACAACAACTAATAATACACAAATGCAGATTGAGTCAGACAGTGGAGGAGAGGGGCAGAGACGAGGGGAGGAGCACACAGCGTGTTTGAAAGTGTATCTCGGCAATTATTTATAAAGTCTATCCATTTTGCGCTAATATTAATTAAATGCACACTTTGTATGCTGAATATTGTTGCGTATACGCCGCTTGGGCCCATTAGCAAATGTCGTTTATAGTTTTATTGGCTTAATGCTTTTAGCTTTTAACCTTCGACCCGTTAACAAATTCCTTTTTTTTTTGTTCTGAACTGTTATCCAGTGTATTATGCAGTCGGTTAGGCACTTTATTATTATTATCCATTGTTTCGTTTTAGATTTTTGGGCATTAAAACATTTGTTGTCATGGCAACTGTCAATTAATTGATAGTTTTTGCCATTTATTTCATGAATACGTATAGTATGGTTCTAAAATGAGCGCCTCGAAGTTTGCAATAAAAAGTTGCATGATACACGACTAACGGTTTGTAGCCCATAACGAATGCATGCCACATTTGTTTAAATTTCCAATGCTTAAAGCGAGTTGAAAAAAATGTAACCTTTGACGAGCTTTGTGCAAAAGTCAAACGCCCTTGATCGCTTATCAAGAAATCATAATTATTTCGTTTGATCTCAAACACACAGTTTTTTGAGGAGCAACGCAAGCTTTACTACTGAAAAACACTGGCAAGGTTTGCAGGGTCATAAAAACTTTGGGAAAATATTTTGTTTGCCTTTATTATTTATTCATTTATACACACACCCACACAGAAATATATTTTATTGAACTTTTCCATTTGCTTGCGCGTTTATTTCTCGCAAGGCATAAAAAATATGTGCGTTGTATGCAACAAACGGTTGCAATGCGCGACCCCATGCTGCAACGCCTATTCGTATGCTGCAATACTTATTGATTTTTACATGAATATTGTGTTGAGTGCAAATAGCACAAAAAACACACACATACATATATAGCACAATATATTATTGATGAAAAAGAAAGTAAATAGGATTCAAAAAATAAAAACAGTGAGGGTCGGGAGGCGAAGCTTAATCAGAAGACACCCTATGATATTGACGAACTCTTTATCAAGTTCCAGAACACTACGATTTAGTTCTTTATCAAAAAGAATTTTCTTGAAATTTAAGTTTTTTCTTGCGCCTTTGCGATGCATGGTGGAAGTTCTATACAGCAAGGCATTGCATGAAGATTTATCGGAGAAGTCATCGCCACGTGCAAGGATCATATACGAAGGCATGATTAATACCATTTAATGTTCCTTCATATTTTACAGGGTATCAAGCGACATAACCAAACCGCATTACAAGGCCATCTTAAATTTTGTAGTTTGCTAAATATTTAAAATTCCTGCCGCCAATAAGTTTCAATTTGCGAAAAGAAATGAACAGCCTCGGCAAAAAAAAAAATAATTTAAAATAAAGTATGTTTGCGTGCGTGTGCGCCAATGCGGTCAATACGATATGTTTATTTATGTCTCTATGTATATAGGCGACAACAACAACAGGATCTAGTAAAGAAATCCCGACTAGGACATACCCTTGACCCCTTTACGTTATGTGAACAGTCATTTGTGTGTACGTTCATTATTTTATCCATAGTTTCAAACCTCATCTTCACAATTTAGAAACTCAAGTTATATTTTGTGATCGGTCACATGTGTATATCGAAAACCAAACACACAAAACTATTATACCCTTGTCTTTAAGGGAATAAAAAACATGCTACAGGCAATTCAGTTCATATTAATGCAATGTGTGTAAAACAAAGCAATAAACAAAATATTATTATTTATGCCTGAAAAATGTAGTGGTATAAATGTGAAATATGCAAAGAAACCAAAAGTATAAATAACTACTACGAAACAACAAAAAAGAATGTTGAACACATTTTCATATAATTATTATAGCTAATTAATATTTATTAGTCAGTGCATGGAAGCCGTTTTTTGTTCAGTGTGACATTTTTAATTTTTTATTAATTTCTATTAACCTTTAACAACAGGTTGTTAAAATTATTCTTAAGAAATTTATTGAAAATTTCTTTAAAATTGTTTCCCCTTGCAGCAGGCGCCACTGTTTTATGTTTAAGTGTGTGGCGTTACCTGATGCCATTGCGGTTGCTTCTGCGGCAACCGAATTTATTGTAAAATTATGGGCGGACTTTTCCTTTTTTAAAGAAATTTTCAATGCGTACAGCAATATAATATGTAATTAAAAATAAGCCCAATAAAGTTGAAACGTGCAAAATGATCTTTCTTTATAACACCTTGCCCGCACAGCCCGCCGCCGACTTCTTTTCATTATGTTAAAGAAATTAAATGTGCAAAGAGACGAATGAGAGCGAAAAGAGCAGAAAAATTGGCCAACTTTATTTCGTTCGTATTGAAAAACGGTTGTGTGTGTTTGTGTTTGCCTGTTGATGTTGCATGTTGTATGTGCAACGGCTGCAGCATTGGCCTTGTTGCTGTTGCCGTTGCTCGATTGTGTTTTTATTTTGGCTGATGCTCATAATTTATTTAACATTTTGTGGCAATTTGAAGCTGGGCTGAGCGGATTCCAGCCGATCGAATGGAGTTCTCCCTTGCCCCAAAATGAGTTGATTTAATATATTTTATATAGTTTTAGCTTCCTTAAGTACATTACTTATAATAAGGGCCCAAAATTTTCGCAAAAGTCGCACTTAAAGAGTTTTCTTTGCATTGTGTATATTTCGATTTTCAATTTATCGCAAGCCGCAAAATAGCAACAAAATGCAATGAAGAAAGGAAAAATCACGGAACATTTTTTTATAGTATATGTCGCAATTGTGAGTGTGTATGTGAAAGCTGAAACGGACGAAAATGGTAATAAATTGCGCAACTGATATATGAATATGAATAAGAATATTGCTGGCCAACGCAATCAGCTGCTCAGCTGGCAGCGAGGTGTGCTCGAGAAGTTCGTTTTGCGAGGGCGCAACAGCCGCTTTCACTTTGATATATTTTCACTTAAGAAATTCTTCATTTTTGTCTGTAATACGCGCATTGCACACAGCCTCTTTTCACCCGCTCTCCCCCTCTACCTTACTCGCTCTCCCTCTCTCACTTGGACTGTTGTTTGTTGCCTTCGGGCATGCCAACTGTTTGTATTTGGTAAAACGGTTTCTGCGTTGGTTTTTTTTTTCTTTTGTATTTTTTTATCCGTTGGCATTTTCAAGTAATTTTTCACGCATTTCTGTGGCTGCTTTGCGCCTCATTTTTCACAACACGCGCGCAGCATGTGTGTGTGTGTGTATGAGTGTGTGTGTGTGTTAAGCTGCTTAAATGTTTTTGCCACTTCCTTTCGCAACATTGTTTTTTCTTGTTGTTGTTGTTGTTGCTGCTGCTGCTGCTGCTGTCTTTCTTTCATTTTGTCGCTTTTTTTTTGTTAATTTTTTTGTCTTTTTTTTTTTGCTTTCCTTTTTTTTCGGTGTTGCATTTACAACACTTAAATTGTAAATAATTCCGATTTGGTTTGCCCAGACTCTCACTCTCCCTATCCCTCTCTCTCTTTCTCTCTTTCTTTTCCGAGTCTGAGATACCGGCTCTGTCCTTGTTCAAGTGTGTGCATGTGTGTGTGTGTGTGTGTAATGGCCAAAAGCCACTTGCCTTTGTCAACAAATTTGCGTTTAAATGGCTCATGTGCCGTTCGCCATTGCTGTTGCCATTCGCCATTGCTGTTGTCAGTCAGTTGGTTTGTCGGCTCATCTTGGCCTGTCTTTCGTTTTGTTGTTGTCGCTGTTGTTGTTGTTGACGCAGCCTTTGCAATTCGTTCTAATGTATTTTTAAATTATGTTTATTTTTTTCATCGCATTAACTAGAGCACATTACAGACAGACGGAAAGAGAGAGTACCCAAGAGTGAGAGTGGGGCAAAGGCATAACAAATTTACAAACTGGTGATAAGTTCTTTTGAGCTTCTTATAAACATGCCAACATCATTCTTGGCCATAAGCTTTATAAAAGTGATTCAGATCCAACCATTAAGCAAACAAGTTAATAAGATTCAAGTTGTTAACCATTTTGGGTATGTCTAAAAAGTATAAATGATTCAAATACCATTTGAATTTTTATGTTAACAAACAAAAATTCTAATTGTGAATTTTGCGTTTTAAGATAACAATTTGTTTTAGTATAACAATAATAATAATAATCTCCTAGTATATATCCTAAATCCGTAATCTGATATCTGCTAAAACCTTGCTAAGTTTTATTTCTGTCTGCCATTATGCAATGCCAATATATAAGATTGGGATGCAACACGTTACGATTGGGGGAAGATTGAATGCTGTGATATAAAATCAGTGTCACAATCGCAGTGTTTGCTCGCTCGCTTGCCGGTTACATAAATTAAAAGCTGTTTACTGTTATGCATGTTGGCAACGTTGTGCTGTTGGTCGTCCATTGTCGTTGGTTTTGGCTCGATCCCGTTAGCCTCTCCCCCTATGGTACATAATCTTCTGTTGCGTCCATTGTTTATTGTATGTGTGTGTGTCTGTGTGAGTCGTCATTTATATTCAATAAAAAAGAAGTACATATTATATATATATGTATATATAAATGCAGTATGACGATTTCGAAACGGGTTTCGTTATCGAATGTAATCGAATGAAAGTGAAATTTACACAATATATTATGTTAGTATGTATGTATTAATTATGGAAAGCAATGCTGATGATATGCCGCATCCCAAATGCCTAAGGCAATGCAAACAGATAAATGTAGATAAAGACCACCAGCAGCTGTCGAAGCCGATATGGAAAACAGTTGAAGTTGACCATGAAAATGCTCAAAGCCACATGGCCTAAAGCTAGTGCAAAAAAAAAAGAAGAAATAAAATATTTGCATATTCATAAGCAACAGTTTTTTATCCACACACATATGCACACACAGTGGTGTGTTAATGTGTGCCGTTGGCAAAATGTTAATTAAACCAACTGGAAACCAAGTTGGATGCCAAGCAAGCGAGCAAAGCTAAAAGAGCCGCTAATCAAGTTGGAGGTCAGCATTAAAGCGTATTACGTAAGGATCGACGACAGTGAGACTGAGAGAGAGCGAGGGAGAGGGATGGAGAGCAAATGGAAGAGATAGAGAGAGGCGCAATGAAAAGTGAAACCGGCCGAATTTCCAGTTTATTTTTTGTTGCTGTTGTTGGTTTTTGTATCTTTCTCTTCTTTTTTTTGTAAGTGTAAAGTGTTGTAGAGCCCAACAGCATTCAGGACAGCTGACCTTGCGGGCCTTTCAGCTGACAGAAAGCAAAAAAAATAAAACAAAAACCAGTTGGAAAAACCATTTATGATAAGAGCAAAAGTCAATGAAATGCCAGCAACAATGTTACCTAATTTGCCGTCATACCAAAAAACCAAACAAGAAATACGAGTACAACCGGGCAAAAATGCGCCAGGAAGACAAAAGACTTAACACAAACACAGAGGAAGCCCAACTGACTGCCAATTGGCAACGTCAACACTTATTTTTTCTTACACAGTAACAAAAAAAAAAAAAAACATATTTAACAGAAAAAAAAGAGTAAAAACTATTAACATTTAATAGTCAACACGAATGCGGAAACGTTTTTTTTTTTTATTCATGCAACATTTTTGAAGCAGCATTAGAAGTGAACTTACCATGAACGCCAACAATAGCAATTAGCAAAGTTGCAATTAGACACTGCTGCAGCATCTTGAAGCTATTTACAAACATACACTGACACTAACACCGAATAAATCAATACACTATTGAGTCTTACAACACACACGACAAAAACACAAAAAAAAAACCAACTTCGACGACCACGACGACGTCAACGTAATCGAACGATATTGGCAGAGAAAGAGAGAGAAAGAGTGTACGTGCGTGTGTGTGTGTGTGGGAGAGACGTCCGCAACGCGCAAATGCAAACCGCCAACTGAACGCAGCCAGCGTCAAAGAAATTGCAAGAAGCCAACTTTTTCGTTGTTCGTTGTTCAAGTCGGCCTCAATCGAACGATCGGCCCAACCGAGCGAACAGAGAGTGAACCGAATGCTTAACTTATTCTCAATTCACTTTCATTTCGACTGGTTCGAAGACGACGACAGACAAAGCGAGTCAAACAGCCGGTTTGTAAGTCTGTTGGGCGCATGCGTGCGCATATCAATGAGGGGCGGCAGAGAGGGCAGAGCCCTTGTCCGGCTGCCCCCAAAAACTGTATTAAACCAAATATGCATATTGGCCCATTCACTTCGTCGTTGTCTCATTGATTCTATGGGTGTGTCCGGATCACTTGGCTACTCACGATTCTCAAGAGCTATTTATACACACAAATACAACACGCCCTGCATAGCAAGAACATTTTAATTGCATAAAACAGTTATGAATCAATAGAATTCTACAACAGTATTTTTGTTGATTCGATTGCAGACAGTGCATACTAATTACGTTATAACCCATTAATCTTACAACTTTATTGCATAATACTTCGAGTTTGATAAAGCTTAAAAGTACTTTAGTCAAGTGTTCTTAAAGTAATGCTTAACGAACCACTATACACTTAAGTTTCCTAAACTACGAATTTATTTCCAGAACTCGGCTATTAAGTTCCATCCAGCTTTCACTACCAACAAACTAGTTCCCAGTACTGCAGGGATGTTTAAAGTCAAAAAGCGACTTAAAAACTGATTTTTAAGTAAATTTTGAATCATCTTACGATTTTTATGATCCCTTTTAAGAGACCCTATGTTGTTTCAAAACTTGTTTAAAACAAGTCAAACAGTGCTAAAAAAAAAACGCTTCGATTTTCTTGGAAATGTCAATAGAACTTGAATTCATTTAAGAGCTTGTATTTTTAAATACAAATCTCCACGCGTACATATGTGTATGTATGTATGTATATAGTATATATTTTTAATGTCGGTTTGGTTTGTTGAATTTAATTTGACATAATAATAGATTTAATCTCGTTTTCAGTTCGTTTCGCGTTTTGTATATTTAATTTTTTGGCATTGTGCATATTCATTTCAATTTCAACCAACTGGAACTAGAATGAACAAATTTGAATTGGGAAAAACTCTGCACGGTTATTTGGCGGTAACAAATTCTCAATACACATACATATATTCGAATTAATTTACGCATATTAGTTGTAATACAATTTTTTATTTGATTTCTGTTTGCCCTTCCCTTCCCTTTCAGCCAACTCATCCGGCCGCATGAACGAACAGTTGCAATATGCTTTGTTATGTGGAAAAACTATTTTGTGTTTGAAATTGTTGTTTAGTTTTTATTGAAAATTTGAATTTGAATATGAATACAGGCCATGGAACGAGTCTGTGTGTGTGTGTGTGTTATTGTTTGAAGAGTATTTATTGGTAAGCCCGAGCGATCAATGAGCCGAAACGTATAAGTTAAAACAACGCGGATATCAAATTCAATCAGTGACAACAAATGCATTGAATAATTGGATGAATGAATGCTCAGCACAGATAGCAAATGCGAAACGATGGCAACACTGGCCTTAAAAAAGAAGAACGTAAAAGCTATGCTAAAAATCATTTAGAAATCAAAAATGTAAAAAATTTTATTCCACTGTTGGATATCATTTCATTTTTACAACAAATGTTAATTTAGCCATAATAAAAATATTCTAATAATATGCAAAATGGATTCTATGGATTCTTTACGCACTATTTATTTTAACTAAGCCAACAAATAACAAAAAGAAATAAATAATTCTAGCTTAATAGATTCACACTACTTTAAAGGCTGCTCTCATACTAGTTCGTTTGTTGTTGATGAGCTCTCATCAGTTTCTCGTTATGCCAACAAAAAATAAAAGTTCGACTTTTGACAAAATGAAGAGTGTGTATGTGTGTATGTCTGCTTAAAGTTGGACTACTTTTTTTGTTGTCTTTACATACATCTTTTTTTTTTTGTGTGTGTGTTTATATGAATATTCATTTATTTATTTGACTGTAGACAGAGGCAACAGCAGCAGTGGCAACAGCGGCAACGGCAAGCGGCACGCATGCATATGGCCCAGCAACAACAATATTTTTGGGCATTTAAACCAATAAATATGTAAATTTTTCATAAATTTAATTAAATTCACCACAAGAGCTGCGTCTTTATCATCATCAGCAGCAGCAGCAGCAGCAACAGCCAACGGCAGCAGCAGAGACAGGGAAAGTTTTTTCCCTCACCAAAAAAAAAAAAAAAAAAATTATAAAAAATAAAATATTTCCAAAAAAAAAATACTTGGATGATGAAGAATAGAATAGTGTGTGAGCAACGGAAAACTGGAAGCTGAAAACTTTATGGCATTGCATAAAAGATCTATGAGTTCTGTAGAAAACAAAAAGATGAACGAACCAACAAACCAAAAATAAATAAAAGAAAAGTTAAGGAGAGGAGAGAGAGAGAAATGTATGCAAATATTTAAAGCAGTCGTCGACCAGATCCCGAGGCAGGTGCCAGATGCCTAACTGACTGAATGACTTACTGACTCAATGACTGACTGAATGACGGAATGGTTGGCTCTCAAGTTCTATGCTGAGGATTTCGGTGACGTCGACGCCGACGAAGACGACGACGACGCTGATAATAAATGCGAATTGTCAGCGAATTTAACGATTTGACTGACAAAGGCATTTCATAGTTTTGTTTATGTATATGATACGCAGCAACAACAGCCATAACAATATGTATGTCAAGTCAGCAGCAGCAGCAGGAGAGCAGAAGCAGGAGCAGGTCGGATGCCTGATTGTTGTGACAGTGGCATAAGGGGCACAGCAGATTCGTGGTGGATGAGCGCACTCAAACAAACAAACGACAAAAAAAAAAAAAATGAAGTTGAAAGAAGAAAACAACCAACAAAACCGTTGAAATGACAAAGGCGAGAAAAATGCAAGTGAGCGGACATGGAAATTAAAAGCAGCTGAAAGGACAACGCATGGCTGCTCAGCATCCCAACACCACAACACCCTGCCCAAATCCCGAGCATAACGGCAAAGCGGAAACTGTCAACTGGTAACCAGGCAGACAAAAACTCCCCAACACAACAACAAAAACAACACTCTCTACTCGTTCTAGTGGACCAGTGGGGCACGTTACGACTGTGCACGGAATGAGAATTCGAATGCGAATGTAAATGCGAATGCGAATGCGAATGGAAATGTCTCTTCTCTCTGTTGTTGATGCCATAGTTAGCACTTGCGTCGGACGGCGACATTTTCAATTAACACTTATTCAATTTTCCAGCGATTTTGACCTTTTGTCTACAGCCAAACAGCAGAGAGAGGGCCAACATCAGATTAACAAAACAAGCGACAACAAATAATAATAATAATATGTCAAACTATTTATTATTTGAATTTAAATCAATATGGTTTTTAACTTAGGAATGCGCCACACAAATATTCTAGGCATTTGTAAAGTCTTCAATTAAAGTTTCTTTTACGAAAGGAGTTGTTTTCCCATTCCTATACACATTTTAGCTTGACAAGTTGACTTTAATTAACTGCCTTATGCTGCATTTACACAAGTTGACATTAAAGTCAACATTGAAATTAACTTTGTCAGCCCTAGTGTGAACAGTTGTCAACTTGGTTGGCCAAAAATAAATTGACTTTGCCATTATTATTTTGGTTTTATAAAAACACTATAAAAACATATTTTGCTTTATCGTGAAACACTAATCGATTTATTGCCATTTGATTATGGATATCAACTAGTTAAAATTATCGTTAACTTCACCGTCAACGAATTGGCATCTTTTTTTTTTAACTCAACAGACAAAGAGCGACGATATTAAGGACAGACTTATCGAAAATTGACTCTGTGTGAACTTTAAATTTCTTGTTTCAAATACTTTTTTGCTCACAAATTTAAACAACATTCGATTTTATGTACAACGTGCATTGCATTTGAAATTAAAATATATATGTATGTATAAATGTGTTCAATATATTGTATGTATGTATGCAATGCCCACATTTTGGCATTCAAATCGAAATGGAAATCAAATTAAAGGTTTTGCTTGTTGGCCAGCTGAAATGCAATGTGCCACAAAACAACAACCAACAATATGGTGCACAATAAAAAGCCAAAAATAAGAAAGCAAATCAAGTAGAGTAATCTAGTTAAAGAGTGTGCAAGACTAAGCGATGACCTAGAGCTTCTGTCATATGCAACTTATACCCATGTGCAACACTTTTACAGGGTATCCAAAAACTCATTGAGCACATTGTGCTGTAGAGAACAGAGAGAACAGCTTAAATTGCTTTGCTAACTGCTGGATTTGAATGTTGCGGGCGTAAATTCTGGCAAATCAGGCACATTAATTATGACGAATTTCGCCAAAAGGGGCAGGGGGGGGATTGGTGTTGGCGGTGACTGTGGTGGTGGCTGGTGGCCGTGTTGCGTGCTGCGTGTTGTAAAATTGAAATTGGATTGGAAGTATTTGCGCGAAATTCGAATTTCAATTTTCAATTGACGGCGCCAAAATGCGATGGCGTCGATTTTTGGTCAATGCATCGTGATGGCGGGGAGGGGGAGGAGGGAGGAGGGAAGGGTGGAGATGGCTTCGATTCCTTCGTCACGGCCCCTCAAATACTAGACACTATGTTGTTGTTGTTGCCACACAATCGCAATTCGCAATCCTCTGAACTGTCCAGATTCCCGAATTCCCAGCTCACGGATGTTGAAGCGGATGCTCTCGCAGCAAACAGCACCTTTTGCAATGTGTGTGTTTGCGAGTGTGTGTGTGACTGTGTGTGTGTGTGTTGGTGCACACCGCGCAGTTGAAGCTGAAAATTTCAACTGCCATTTTCCTGCTTCACTCAATTACAGGCCTTTTGTGTCCATTCGATTGTCCTGAGCTGAAAGTGCAGCCCGTAACTGAAACCAAGTCCCGTAACCGAATCATTCACCAAATTTGTGCACGAATGTCTGTCTCTGTGTGTGTGTGTGTGTGTGTGTGTGTGTGTGTTGTTGTTTGCTGTTTGTTGTTTACGGGGCTGCCACGTTTGTTAGCGACCAAACAGGTGCACCACCAACGCCCGCCACCAGCCCCCCCTTGCCACACCAAGCAACAGCAAAGCGAGAACATTGCCAACAATAACATTGTGAATGGAATGTTTCATGTTTGCGCTTGATAGACAGCATGTCTTCTTCTGCTTCTGCTTCTGCTTCTTCTTCATCTTCGTTCGTCTCTTTTGTTTTTCTTCTTCTTCTTCTTGGACTTCACATGTTCAGTTGATGTTGTTTGTGCAGCAGATTTATGGCTGCAACGATTGGCTGAACAAGAGTTCAGAAAATGCGAAAACGAGCGAGCGGCTTTATTTGCCAGCCATTAAAAAATTTGCATAAGCACACACACACATACACATACTCAGAGAGATAATTGGCAAATAGATTCTGAGTTAAATACTTATTGACTCATTGAATACCCTACAGGCATGCAGATGGAGTGAAACGAGGAGGTGTTAATTGATGGGCTGAGATCTTGACCTAGCCAAGGATACCCCTTATGTCAATGGTAAATACAGTAAGAGCTCTACTCGCGGACAGCTCCCGCAGGCGGACATCTCGATTGATTTAATATGGGACTATGTTGTTTTCTTATTAACAGAAAACAATAGAAAACAAGTAAAAAGGCTCTAGTCAAGAAATCTCGACTAGGACATACCCTTAATCCATGCGTAACGGTATTTTTGCAATGATTACCTGTGTATATCGGAAACTAGAAGTGGTATCGATAATTTGAAACAAACATGTTCTTCTAATTTTAAAGTCAAATTTGAAGTCGCTAGCTCTTAAAGTCTTTGAGATCAGCTCGTTCATACAGACGTACTGGCGGACTTCATCTTAATTTCAATATTAATTATTATTATTATCAATTCTTAAGACTTGTATGGATTTCTTATAAATCCCATTGTCAGACCTGTACTAATGTTGAACAAAGTATCAATTCAAAGAATAGATAACAATACTTTTTCGATATAAACTTTTGTAGCAAATAAAACAATAAAAAATTTAAAGCACTGCATATTTAATAGACCTCACTCAAATATCTATAAAACTAAGCTCAAACATAAATTTTCACAATATAAACATAAATAGATTTTAAGTACTTAGAAACTTAATGAATTTGTGTAGAGCTTCAATAAAATACTGGAACGTAATTTGGACTACATTTTCAATATATACATAGTATTCGAAACAGTTGTGCGTGTGTGTGTGTGTGTGTGTGTGTGTGTGTTGAGGGTGCATTATTCACTTGATTCACTGTGCAAGCAGATTTATTTTGGCATGTACATATATTTTGTGCTGGATGGACACTTAAAATTAAATTCGAGTAAAAACGAGAGAGGGAGAGAGAGAAAAAAATCGAAAGCAAAGCGAAAAATTTTATGTTTGTATATTCAAAATAATTTATTTAATACACATAAAAAGTTTTTCGATTTATTTTGGTGTTTTGTTCGAACTTCGTGCATGGCCACATAATTCACTTTACCTCCAACCCAACCCCCTTTACCGTGCTTTCAGCCTGGACAACAGAATTCAAACCAGGCAAAACGAACGATTCACATCAAGCCGCAGGTGCATGAAGCTGATCCAAGAGAGAGAGTGAGAGAGAGAGAGCGCATAAATTTATGTTGAGCGTGTAAATTTATGGGCCTAAATTGAGGAACGCCACTGGAGCTGGAACCGAAAAACAGTACACAGAATGATGGTTGTAGTGGGAAGGGAAAGAGGGGATACTTGTGTACCTTGGACAATGCCAATCATTGTCCAGAGAGCGCGTGAGAGAGCAAGTCGGAGCTTAAGATTGAGGTTTGAGTTGCAGAGTTTCCGTTTCTTGTTTTTGTTTGTCGCGCCAAATGAAAATGGCTGCCTTACAGTTATTTATTGAATGCCCACTTGACGGCCTCAGTTGACCAAAAAACCAAAAGATGAAGCCATGGCCAGAGCTGAGGCTGAAGCTGAATCTGTAGCAAGGCGGAAGCAAATGACTTGAAGCGTTTTACACCTGAAATGATTTCATTTTAAGGACGCGTGTCGTGTCACTTTCAAGGCGGCATTCTCGTTGTTGTTGTTGTTATTTTTTTGTTTGCGCAATTTCAGGCGCCGGGCAAGTGTATTAAATAAAAAGTGACAACAAATATTGTTACGCTTGCCGCTTCCAGCGCTTTCTTCCTTCTTTTTTTTTTTTTTTTTTGACGACAACGACGACGCCAACATCCGAACATCTTCTCCGCTTCCCGTTTGTCACCGTGTCAGTCAGTCAGTGTCTGGCTACGTTTTTTTTTTGGTGTGTGTCCCTTAACTTTGGCTTGCCGCATCCCCCTGCCCCCCTGCCCCCCTGCATGCCCGGTTAATGCCCAGAAAATTGGACGAAAAATTTCATTTCATTTTGCCTGCAAATGCGTCAAACTCCAACCTGGAGAGACAGAGAGAGCGAGAGAGTGCGAGCAAGAGCGACACGCTCTGGAACTAATGGAACCGAAGCTTACCTTACTTGTAAGCAAATATTTGCCTCTGAAACAAAGTAAGTAAGTTGCCAGCCTTTTTTGCTTGCCTCGCCCTTAGCACCCTTCCCGACCGCCCGCCCGCCCGCCTGCCTGCCTGCCTATCCATGTTAAGCTGTGTGCGGATTCTTAAAGCAAACAACCAACTTACCTGCTCCAAAGCGGATCCTCATCAGCTTGTTCATTCTGCTCCATATGGTTTGACTCAGTCCGCCTCAACAGAATAAAAAAACCCTTTTTTCTGTGTTGTTGCCCGAATGCAGATGCTTTAATTATGACTTCAATTTGGCCCCAAAAAGTTGACATTACTGATCAAATACACTGAGCTGATGTAATCGCCAGCTTAACCATGATTGGGAAATTGACTTTAATCACACTTAAATGAATCCCGACTTACATTTCATTTCCGATTTGCAGTTGAAACACACAAAACATTCTTATTTCGTAATAATTCTTTGAATCTTTGTTTTATCTCTCTTACATTCGCTTATCAGGCTTGTATTAAAGCATAGTTCGTTGGGGAACTTTTATTTTAAGGGTAATAAAGTAAATATTAAGTAAAAGGTTCCTTTACTTCCTTCTTCTAAGGCCCATTATGCAGATTTTCCAAGTTCCAAGTTTATCTGTGCAAAACTAAGAAATTTTCATTACTTTCAGTTTAAGTTTAAGTTATTACAAAACATACAAACATACATACATAGCCTTGATATGTGATAAGTTCGCATCCATACAATGCATGTTCACGTGATGATGTCAGCAGGAAAAACAAATAAATGTATTTGATGTCAAGACAATGCCAAGTCATTGGCTCTAAGTTAACCAGGCTGCTAATGGGTCGGTTCCAGTGTTCGAAAATGTTTGATGGCTGATGGTGATGTGGAGTAGAGTGGGATAAACAAAACGCATCTTAATGCCCAAACAACACTTGCGGCAATAAATCACAAGTTATTATTTTCTAACCTACATCAATCAAATCAAATCAATCAACATCAACCGCAACAGCAATAACAGCAACAGCATCAAGCAATATTTGTGACTCTTAAGCTACAAATTGTTATAAATATAATTTTATTACGATTGAGACATGCGACAACAACAACAACAACAATAACAACAGGTTTCCCACAGTGATACAAAACTCAATTACTCAACCGTGTGTGTCAAATGTATGTGTGTGTGTATTTATAAGTATGTGTTGCTAAATGGAATAAAGTAATAAAACTAAATAGCGTTAAACGCATATTTTTCTTATGGCTGATGGGCAAAATTGCTAGCAAAACATACAGCGAGTTGTGTATGTATATATGTGTGTGTGTGTGTGTGTGTGTGTGTGTTTGTGTGTTAAGTGTGTGTATTCTTGCACTAAAGACTAATTAAGTTTTCATGGCCATGTGTGTCCTGGGTGCGGGCTGACTAACTGGACGAGTGCTTTGGTCAGGCACTGTTAAGTTCGTCGTCAGTTTGCTGAATGAATGAATGAATGGTCAACTTGATTAATTTGAGGCAGCTAGACAAGCATTATTAATCCGGTTAAAGTGTGTGGGCAACACACACACACGAATGTAAACACACTTAAGCAGAGCTTGTGGCTGCAACAGCAACAACAACTCAGCAGCAGCAGCAGCAACAAAAAATTGCCGCAGTAAACACAAACTAAGTATAAAAGTCAAAACAAAGCCACAAAGTGTCGGTAGCACACACACACACACACACACACACACACACTCACATGTAAAATACGAGGGAGAAAAAAAAGGACATTTGCTGTTTATCGCTTTGCCAGCGCCACGAAGTATGCAACATTTTATTTAACTCAAACACTTTAACCAGCGACCCAAAAAACAAGGCGAAGGAGAAGTAGAAAAAACCGTGGCAGGCAATGAAAACGCAATTGGGTTCTAGTCTATCTTAAGCACCATTTGCTTGGTGTTCGCGTGATATACGACCCATAAACGAGAACAGGAACAGCCACCCACTCCCCACCCTTTCCACACTTCCCAACACTACACCCATATAATACTTATGCATTAGTTTTACTACGCACAACCCTTAGACAATATACTACGCAGGGGTGCAGGGCATCATGTCAAACGCAATGCGTGAGGTCAGGTTCATAAGTAAGTCAATAAGTAAGTTGGTTAATGACAACAACAACATCAACAACAACAGCATTAGCATCCAAAACAGTTGTTAGCTATGCAACCGAAACAGAACGAGGAAATTCTCTCGCATTCAGCTCGCTTGTCAGCATTCGCTCTCTCAATTTGTATCCTTAGCAACATTTGAAGTCAGCAGCAACATGGCTAGCAGCCAAAGCATGTGGAATAATGTCAAAAACACTTTTGTGTCATTATGTTGATTTTATGAATTAATTTGTGTTTGCATACCTATTTTTATTGAAGAGATTTTAGTTATGTTAAATGATTTTATTGCACTTCACATGAAAGCCAACTTTAATGAAAGAGGTATATAGCTACAAAGCTAAAATGCCTACAAGATTTAAGATGGAATAAGCTAAACAGTAAACCGATTTTTGGCAGCAAATTTCAAGCCTATAACAAAGGCTTTAGACATTTTTGGACAAAATGGTTTGTTTATGCCAAAATCTACCATAAACCTTTAAAAGATATATAAAAGCATTTTCGCGAAAGCTAAGAATGTGAATGAAATCTAAGTTTATAGAAGAGAGTATTTCGTGGCTGTCTGCGTCTTAGTTTGAATAAAATATTAAAAAGAATTTTTAAGTTTGAGGCGTACATATATAAATTTAAGTCTCAAATTGTACCAGCTTGGATTAACATCAGACTTTCGAACAAAAAATGCGATAAAAATAACTTTTGAATGCTTATCATAATTTAAACACAAATGTATCCTTTCCTCAAGCTTAAAGGTATTCTTAAGCGCAAACTGAAGGTTTTTAAGCACATATTAAGAAAAAAGTTTTAGTTTTGTCTATTTTTTAACAAGCAATAGAAAATTATTAGGTAGAAGCTTACAACTCAACAGAGTTAATCTCTTTAAAGGCTTAGTAACGTTTTAGTTTATTTGAATACAATATAGCTTAATTTAATCAAATGAGTTGAGGCTATTTTTAATTACATTTAGAATATACGTAGATAATACTTAAATCAAGAATACTCAAACACTTAAAAGAAGAGCATATGATTATGTCAAAGACAATTATATTTCCAATGGAATATTTAGGTATAAGTTAAAGATTCGACAAAGTCAAACTTTACTTAATTTAAGTTATGCTTGAGTTAAGTAAAGTTTAAGTTTACTTACATGATTTTCTATCAGATTTATTTAGAATTTTACTAATTTGCAGCATATTCAAATATCAATGAAGACATCTTGTTCTTTGCTTAAGTACCTAAGCCTCACGCCTTTATCAAAAATGCACTGAAAACAAATTTATTTTATTAAAAGCCATTCCAAGTTAATTGTAGAACAACTTTTACACCCAAAGCAACTTGAATGTTATAATTATTTAATTTCAGATGCTTGTCATTTAGATTTAAGTGCTTGGACAATTATCGCATTGCTTAAAGGTCAAGTAACTGTTGAAGAAAGCCAAGTTGCCCCAGTGCCGCTTTGGGCATTTCTCTCTCACACTTTGCTGAATCTGTTGCAGCTGCGGTTGGCAAGAAAGGGGGAAATTGTTGCCAATGACGAAATCATCTTTAGTAATTTGTTGGCATTATGCAAAGTGCGGCTAACTGGATTATCCTTAGACATGACAACGATGGCAATTGCGATGGATACGATGGGTTGATGGTGCTTTGGTATCCTTGGCAGCTGCACTTCTTCATTCTTTAGCTTAGGCTGTCCTCCTTTTCAACGCCGCTTTCAACATTCTTTTTTCTGTATTTTTGCGTTCTTTCTTTTCGCTGTCTTTGTCTTTGCCTTTTCAATGAGCAATGCGCCGCAGTCAATTTGATGAATTTTTCACAAATTCCATCTTAACGTCAAATTGGCCAACGGGTTGGGTTTTTCTTTCACTCTCATCTCGCTCCTTCTCTTTCTCTTCTCTACTCTTCCCTATATATATATTTATATTTTGTTTTGTTCTTTTGTGGCAGCGAAAAGCGCAGCCGCCACCGCGAAAGCACCTCACGACCGCCCCCCACCACCTCCACCCCTGTGCACCCCTTCGCACCGTCTTCTGTATTATCCAACTCCTGCTGCTGCTGCTGCTGCTGCTGCTTCTGCCTGGCACTGGTTCATCTTGAAACCGCTTGAGCGTCAAGTGATTGATGCATTGCGCTTGTAAATTTGATGGCGCGTTGGCTTCGTTGGATGGCAAGCAGTTCGCTTTGGACGTGGTAGGGGGTGGCATTGGGTTTTGGGCTATGGGTTAAGCAACAAGAGCAAGTCATGGTCCAGAGCCAGTGTTTGGGTACACGGATGCGGGCTGTTTCAGGTCCAGCTACAGCTCCATTCGTTGCATTTTGCCAACTCAAACAGTTGCTGCGGCTGCCCTGGCCTTAACACGGCCACTAAGAGCGGAAAGGGGAAAGGGGAAAGGGGGTGGGACATGGGGATGGGGCATGCAAAGTGCGCGAAATTGACTTTGCTTTTGCGGGCGCTGACAGTGGCATTGCCAGCGTTGCTGCCGCTGCTGTTGGTTTGGGTGCGGGTGGGGGTTAGCTGGAATTGTTAGTTGGAGCTGGAGAAGAGCTGGTATGGAGGGGGAGGGGAGGGGTAGACTGCTTGCTTGGCAGCTTGCGCGAATGATGAATGGAAAATGCGAAAATTGTTAAGGCAAAGGCACAGCAGCGGCACACAGCGCCACAGGGCCTCAAGAGAGAGAGAGGCAGGGAGAGAGTGGGATTGGGAGTGGGAGCTAAAGAAATTGTGAAATCTTAGTTGAAATTATTATAAATTAATGGCTATCCTTGTGACCCAGTTACCCGAATGTTTCGGCATAAGCAGCCACTGTTGGTGCAGCCACAGCTGCGGTTTCGTTTTTCGGCGGTGCAATAGTGGGTAAAGGGCAGGCAAAGGGATGGTGGTGCAACCGTTCATTGTGCAACGAGCACATCCTTTAAGCATGCATTCGGCTCTCTTAGTGTATGTGTGTGTGTGTGTGTGTGTGGGAGTAATGTCGTTCTGGTTTGACAGTTACATTTTTAATGCTGGCCATAATTAAGTTTGTGCAGCCAGCTTTCTGGGAAGGGGCCAAAGTATCATTAGCTGGTGCTCCCAACAGTTCGCAACAGTGTATTCGAATATTTATGAATACACAATGCTCCTTCTTGGATTGTTATCCATGGCTCATCAATGTTGACCAGGCTTAGGCTTTTGCTTACTTTGCTCAACTCATTCATCTATCAAAACGTTAAGTAAAACCACTCAATGAATATTTATGAATACACATACAACAGTTTGTGTGTGTGTCTGTGTGTGTTGCATGTATCATCTTTCAGTTTACCTCAAATCAGGGTTATCAGGTTGATTGCAGTAAGTTTTCTATATTATCCAAAACTTTATATTGATTTAGTTTAATTAGCTTAGTTTTGCCTTGAGTTTCGTATGTCAACAGAATTTCACTGCTTTTGTATGCATATTGGAACCAGCTACACCACTTTTTTTTTATCACAAACTATCACCTATTGAAACTGGTTCATTGTTACCGTAGTTGTGTAAAGATAATGCCTGTAAAGCTGTATACATATGAACAAGAATATTAACGAAAAGCCTGGAAGCCAAGACACATTCAACTATCAATGAAGATAGTCATAATCAAAGCACTTAATTTAAATAAAAATAAAAAAAATTAATGTCGCTTGACTCCAAAGCGAAAAACTGTAAAATCGTCTTTGAGTGGAAGATTAACGAAATTCTGGCACGTTAATTTCTTATGGCAATCAACGCTATTGGAGGCCAGTGCACCAGGAGGTGTCACATGCCGCACATGCTGATAAAGATTGTTTTATTTTTGAGAACGTGTGAGAGTTTCATGCAATATGCAAATGTTGCTGTTGCTGTTGGTCTTGCAACTTTGTCATCTGTTAACAATAAATGTGTCCGCGAGGTGGCTGCTGCCGCTGTTGCTGTTGCTGTTGCTGGCGATGAAGCCAGTGTCCAGAAGCTGGTCAGCCAGCAGCATAGCCGGCAACGAGCTACAATATATACTATATATATATCCATGCATATATGATAAGAATAATAAAAAAAGAAAGAAAGAGGGGGAGAGCAAGATAAAGGGACGCGCGCGTGGCACATGTCAAAAGCGAAGGGAAATTGTTAAACAAACAGCAAACAGACGCAGACGCAGCGTGAAAATAAATTGAACAGCTCAGCGAAGCGTCACTGACCTACGCGCACACGTAAGCAATAATAGCAACAACAGCAACAACAACAGTGGCAACACCAAAATAGCCAAAGCAAAAGGCTGCCCCCGCAGCGTGTAAGTTTCTTTTATTTTTGAAAAATTTCCTCAACTCTTCGGCAACATTTTGTCAGTCGGCTCAGTTGGCGATGTTGCTGCAACAAGCAATGGCACGAACCATGCTATTTGCCATTCGTGCCACATGCCACTCGTATGGATGCTGCTCGGCTCTGTCGGTGTCGGTGTCGTTGTCGTTGTCATGGGCCGGTGCCGAGTGCCGCCGTCTCAATTCTTCAGTGGCATCTGCCGCATCAGTCTTTGCGCGTTTTTCAGCTGCTGCGGTACAGCCTCAGTCAGTGGCAGGCAGGCACAGTCGTGAACGAACGAACGTTCAACGTGTTGAAAGTACGTGCTAACCCATTAGCCGGAGATTCTTTCCGCATCTATTTTTTTTTGCGTAATATTTCGCAGCGCGTGTGCCGCATATCTTTCCAAAAAATCTTATAAATATTGGCAAAAAATATATAGTTTTGGTTATAATTTTAGAAATTTGTATTAATTTTAAACAATTTTGATTTGCATTTTTTTTGGCAAATTTTTTTTGTGAAGAGCAAACGAATTTTTGTTGTGGCGTGTTTTGTTATTGTTCTTTGCAACGCGTGTGGCAAACAAAGTTCGAAGCGCGCTTTTCAGCGCACATGGTGTTTCTCTTTTTTGTGTGTGTGCGTGCGTGTGTGTGAGAACTTAAATCCTAAACAGATTTCACGTGCCAACAACAACAATAAGAAGTACTCACAACAAATTGGTGTTTGTGACATTTGCATATGTGAATGTGTATTTTTGTGTGACAAAGAAAGACAGAGAAAAAAGGAAGCGGGTAAGCCATGATTTCAACTTATTTTCCATGTTTCAACCATATTGACGCAACGCAATATTTTGCACAGTGTACCGTATAGTAGTTAATGCGGCTTTAATTGCATTTTGCACTTGACATTAGCCTGCATTTGAATTGACAGCATTTATAGCGTAACTAAAGTGTGGTTAATACTTCTGCACTTAATCGACGATCAATTAGAAGCAATTCTGCCTGGTAATTAATGCCAGTTATTAGTTAGTCAAGTTAGTTTAATATGGAGTTCAACTAAGCAAAGTGCATTTCGATTTAAGTACTATTAAATAATTGCTTAAATATTCAATTCACTATTAATTACACGTTATTAATATGCTCGTTATTGCTTGTTTTTTGTGCTCAATAATTGAATTAAATATCAAGTTTTTAGTTGTTTAACAAAAGCTTTAATTATTTTTTTTCTTTCTAGTAATAAAATTTGTTACACAATTAGCGTCAAATTAAGTGCATTTTGTGTTATTTTTATGAATTTAATTATGAATTAAAAATTATATTAAAATGTAAAGCAAAAAAAATTAGCTTGTGAAGCTTAAAGAGTTGAAAATGCAATATATTTTGTTGTGTTTCAATCAAAAGCGAAACAATCCAGATTATAAATATTATTGTAGTCGAGTTTGGCAAACGCCCTAAGCACAACCAACAAGTCAATGCAGGAACTTAAATTCATTTTAACTTTAAGTTAAGTATACAACGGCAAAATCAGAGCTCCACACACAGCTGTGTTGTTTATTGATGCAAGCAACATCCACTCAATGCTATCATCATGTATGTATGTATGTGTGCCTAAGGCACTGACTGCATTGATTTCACTTACAACACACACACACACACACTCTTTGCTCGCGTTGGCGTTGCAAGCTGGCCTTCAAAAATTGTTGCCCCGAAGCAAAGTGTTGGATACCTACACTAGATAAATAAGCACTCGAGCTAAAAACTTGGCGCAAAAGATGATAACATATATACACACACATACATATATACCCTATATGTGTGGGTTTGTGCACAAATGGAAATGCTGAAAGTGCAGCAGCACATCAAAAGCCAACGGAAATGGACAGTAAATTAATGTTTACAATTTTTCTGTTGCGCCCGGAATATTTTGCCACTTTCGTTGCAGTATGCTCTACCAAAGTGTAGATTGTAGGAGTAAGCTTAATAAGTGCGCTAGAGTATTTAAGTTTCGGCTAGAATAAGATATTTGTTTTGCTTTTTTGTCGTGTGCCCATCAATTTAGCGGAAATTGTGCAGCGGCTGGCAAAAATAATGGCCACTGGCGTCTCAGCTGTGCGGGTGGCCCCAAAAAAAAAAAAAAAAAAAATAATAAAAATCAGGGCTTAGACATAATGCACATGAAATGAGTGTGTATGAATAATGTGGCACGCGGATGCAGCTGGCTGCTGCTGTGTCTCAGATAAACTTGTTTTGCCTTTGCAATTCGCAATTCGCCATTTATATTATTTTTATACTGCAGTTAAATTAAAAAGCGAACATCTACCTTTCGTATCGCATAGTTAAATATATACAAGTGTATATACTACATTTACATATAAAGAATTGTACTTGAATGCAGCAGTGGCAGTGGCAGCGGCAGTGGCAGTGGCAGTGGCAGCCATAGTCAAGAGACAAGTAGTGCAATTACTGCATAAAGTACTTGTAACGAGGCGCACGGCGGCCGATGCAGATGCAGATGCGGATGCAAATGCTGATGTTGGTGCTGCTGCTGCCAACTGGCACGGGCACTGGACTTGTGCTCTTCCTGCACCCATTTCTGAGGGGTCAGTATCTCCTCTCCCTCTCTCCTATCTCTCCTTCCTTCCAGCCTTTGTGCCGTGTGCTGAGCCCAAGTGCTGCGCTAATTTCAGGCAATTATTTGTGCCACCCGCCGCTGCCACAGTGAAGCCCAAAGAAAAGGAGTTGGAGGCAGGTCAGACAGGATGCTGGGGCGCAAAACAAATGCTGAATAATACCGTTAATCTTATTATACAAGTTTTATTTAGCAATTTAAATATTTCTTTGCTTATGCGCACTAAATTAAATTGCAGAGAAAAAAAAAACACCGTTCAACAATTGCTGCAATTTTCTTGCTTAATCCCCAAATATTTGAAAAAAAATATTCCTATTTCAAACCGATTAAAGTTTAATTTCAACATTTAAGTGTTCAATTTAATATTTACACGAGATGACATGAAACTTAAATTTTTAGGATATTAGGGAACAAGTTGGATAAATATTTTAGCTGAGTTGAGACATTTTCATTAATAGTATTCTAATCTTGGGCAGAATTTTGTTGAAATATTTTTAGTTGAAAAGAATGAAGATTTAAGACTGCATTCATATAAAAATACTTTGTACGATAGGGTCTACGGTCTTGTTACTCGTTATCCTATTCCACTATTAGTTAAAATATTATTTACTGAAAATGTATTATAGTTAATATTTAAATAAATAAATAAATAAATAAATAAGACTGCATTCTTATCATCTCTTATGTCCTATTTATTTAAAATCCTAATTTCCGGAAGTTCTCAATTGTGAGCGTTCATACTAAATATCCATACCTACCCAACAGTACTTCTTTAGCTACAGTCGAGCTTCCATGTAACGAACTTATTTATAACAAAAACATATCCCAAAGACCCATTCGCGATGATCACTATAATGAAGTTTTTTTTAAGTCCCCACGGGATTCGTTATATCAAAGTTTAACTGTGTTTTTTAAATAATATCAAGTGTGCCGCTGGCCTTATAACTTATTTTGAAAAAAAAAAATAAAACACGCTGCATTTCAACATTTTTACTCAACTTTACTTTTCTCTTATTGTTAAAAAGGGGAACAAAAACAAAATTCATATTGATTGACTTTGTTGAAATACCTTTTAGACGCCAGAGGGCGTGAATATTTTCCATTGCAATTTTTAATGTACATTTTTTTGTGTGATGTTTGCTAATCTCTGAACATGCTTTGAAATCCGATCGAATGCAACGCTCAACAAATAAAACAAATAAAGGAATCACACTGTAAAAGTAACTTTTTATTTGGTTTTTTTGCATCAGTTAGTTGGTCGGTTGCCTGGCGGCAGTTGCATTAACCACTACATGTCTTCCCCCCTCTCTTATACTTAAGCATATTTATTCATATGGATACCTGTGTGTGTGTGTGTGTGTGTAATGTTTTCGTCTATAGCTTAGCATTCATTCAGTCATTTGCAGTGTCCGTTGCCATTTAATGCACTTATTCATTCAAATACAGAAAAAGGCAAAATAGACGATGCAGAAGCAATGCGGGAATGAACAAGGCGGGCGCTGCAGAGAGGGGCAGAGTGGAAGTGTGTAACTGGAGACCACGGCGAAACAAGAGTGAAAATGAATGAAATAAAAAATGTAAACATACACAAGTGCAATGCAAATTAAAGCAGACAGCAAAGTGGCTGCTCCTGCACTGGCGGCCACGACAAGTGGCACAAAGGGGTGGAGCTGGTGGTGGTGGGTGCCACAAATGTGGGTGGCAAGGTGGCTGACTGGCAAATGTGTGTAGTAGTCCAAACTGTGAACTGATGCAGCGGCAGTTAGACGGAAACAATGGTCGCAAAAGAGGGGGGGAAGAAGTGGTGTGAGGAACGGTTGCAAGTCCTTGCCAACGCGAAGAGGCAATTCATTAGCTTTAATTTAGGTAAATGTCCTTGGTCCTTGTGGCGTTGCCTCTTGTGGTTGAACGTTGCAAATGCAACTAAAATGTTGCGGTTACCGCCATTTTCATTTGCTTACCACATTTGTCTATGTATATGTGTGTGCGCTTGTGTTTGTGTGTGTTTGGGCTCGTTATGTTTTACTCTGGCAACTCACTTAATATTTAAAGCCATCAAAAGTCGTCCAAGTGGCACACTTTGCTGCAACTTTGCCTGCCTAAAAATTACTTAATTAACAAAATCGAATTGCATTTTAAAGGATTTTTAATTACACACAAACTCACACATACATAAGTCAACGAAATGAAAATACTTGGCATAACAAAGTTTAAGTACCGAGAATTTCAAATAAATAACTATTTATGCACAGTTGAATTACTAACATATATGTATATGTATATATAACGAGAGAAATGTACATGCAGTTGGCTTTGAATGTTCTTTTTTAAGTAGCTAACACATAATTAAGGCAACTTTTAAGTAAATATTAAACACGAGTGAATTCAAATGTTTGTTTAACCAAACATTTAATACCCACTAAATGCATGTGTGCATAGAGAAGGAAATTCATTCTTCTCTAAATGGAGCTAAGCTATATTTGCTACGATTGGTTGATTAGTAATTTGATGAATATCTGTTTTTGATTTAAGTATTTGAATTAATTTTAAGCATTTAAGAAGCATTTTATAATATATAATCTCTCGTAATTTTTGATAAATTTAAAAGGCAAAATGTCAGAATATTGCAAAGGTGTTTCTGCAATACTTGTATAAAGTATACTTGTATATTTCGCTTTTGTTTACATTATTGGAATCAAAAATAATGGTAATAGATATGAAAACAAGTATTAAGGCTCAACTCAAGATACACGACTAGGAGATACCCTAAGCCTTTAAGCTTATGCATTATGTTTGCTGTCTTGAATACTTGAAAACTTCAATATTTTCGCAGTTTTTTAGTCGATTTCGAAAAAATTTTGTATTAATTTTTCATAAGTTTGCTTAAAAATGTTTAAGTTTTTAAAATTTTTAATTAGAAATCGATTATTTGCAGCAAAGTTATATTCTTATTATATATTATCTATACTAATATTATAAGGGAAAACTTTGTTTGTTTGTTTGTTTGTTTGTTTGTTTGTTTGTTTGTTTAATTGTGGCGAATAGGCCCAAAAACTACTGGACCGATTTTAAAAATTCTTCACCATTCGAAAGCTACATTATCCACGAGTAACATAGGCTATATTTTATTTTGGACAAAAGGGATCCGCAAGTTATTTGGGTTTTTGTAAAAATCATACAAAAAGTTACTTATTTTGCTTACGCTGCGTAAACTACAAAGGATAGAACAATAAAATGTTCCTATTAATTGTAGATCTTATAAATATGCCCTGCAGCTGGTGAATTAGCTCATATACCAAGAATACCCATGATCCCTACCGATATGCCTATACCCTTCAAAAGGATCCAATTCCCTGTAAAAATTTCTTTTGCACTAACGATAAACAAATCCCAAGGCCAAACATTTAAGTTAGTAGGAATAGATTTAAGAAAAGAATGTTTTACGCATGGGCAACTTTACGTTGGCCTATCACGGGTCGGGGCTCCCGACCATCAGTATATTTTGCTACCAGAAAATAGTGTTACCTCAAATGTTGTTTATAGAGAAGCTCTTCAATAATTTCTTTAGTTAAATATTATCTGTACTTCTGATGCACTGACATCTTTCAAAACTACACCTACGTAAAAATTCTTCTCAGAGCTTAACAACAGTTCTTTTCAGACCTAAAATATTACACGCTATTAACATTTTCTTAAACATTTGAATATGCCTAAAAGAAAAGTCTCAACTTTCTAAACATAGTTCTCGAGCACGGCAGCAAGAATATGTCGTATGGGAGAATCTTCACCCGAACGTTTACAACGCCTTGCTGAACAAAATCAGAGAAACTCTCAGGTACACGCTCAAGAGTCGAATGTAGAACGTTCGCAACGCGGGCGGGGCCGCAGCTAGTATTATATATAATCTAAGGGTCCAGCTTTTATTGTCTCTGAGATCAAGGCGGTTATACAGAAAGGACACAGGAGTATAGCTTTTTTAACTCGTCTGTTAATGCTGATTAAGAATATATAAGCCTAATGGCCTTTGAATGGCTTTTTCCAAAATTATAGTATCTTTTTTCTCTCCTTCCATGGATTCAGGGCATAAATATCTAACTTAATAAATATAAAATTTAAATAGTTAGCAAAATAAGAATCGAAAAAATAACCTTTGAGCCAAACATCATTGAACTTTGATTTGTAAACGTTATGCACTTTAAACTGGGTTCATGTATCAGTTAAACGTTGCCACAAATATTTATTCACAACATACATGTAGTAAATACTTGAGGTAAGCAACGTTGATGCTATCCAACCATATTCAATCCATCCAATCTGCATGCAACCATCACTTTTTCTACTGCCACAGTTAGTATTTTCTGACTGAGAAGTGGCTCTCTGGCTGGCCACATAATAACTAATCAGTAGCGCTCAATTACCTTGACAACATCATGAGGCACCAAAATCCGCTTAAATTTCAATTGCAGTTTGCATTTGCTCAGTTTGTAGCAGTAGCAGTAGCAGTAGCAGTAGCAGAAGCTGTTGTTGTTGTTGTTGCCCAGCCCTGCACAACGGCCACTCCTACCACCCGCAGCGATGCGTCCTATGCAGATTGAGGCAGCCGGGGCAACCTAAAATATAGCATAGCACAGCAACTAGCAACACTGGCAACAGCATTCGCCGAGGCAAAGCTGCGTCGTCTGCCTAATTAGATAATGTCAGCAGCACGCAGCGCGTCATTTCCTGGACAGGGTCTGGAGCCTGAACGCTTTGGCCTGGGTCGATTCGGGTCTGTGTCTGGAAGCTCAAAGCTGCGAGCTGGGCTTCAGTCTTTACACGCAAACAAACACACACACAGAGACATACATACATACGTGTGCATATATTCTTGACCCCAATTAAATTTAAATCATTTGAGTGCTTCCAAAGTAAAACTAATTGCTTTTGCTTCCCAGCCATCCAGCTCCACTGTCACACACTCTCTCTCTCTCTCTCTCTCTCTCTCTCTCATGTATATTTCTCTCGCAAAGTCGACTTCTCCACTACTATTGTCTCGAGTAGCCCATTCATATTAACTGTGCGTTGTTGTTGTTGTTGCTGCTACGGTTCTTGTTAAATTTGCCATAGCAATTTTCAATTGCCATGCGCTTGTTTAAATCTTGCAAATGTTAAGTGCCACCGAACTCGAGCGAGCCTTTTGTTTGGGCAACAAGAAAACGTTGCTGATTGCTCTTGTTTTAATTCAATTTGTCAGGCCGCAAATAAATAGACACTTAAATGCCTCAACGTCTGCATCCGCCCCAAGCACAACACACAGCGCTCTGGCATCATTATTATTATTATATCTCTACTTTTTTTTTTTGTTTGTGGTTCATCTGTCTGTCCATTTGCGACACATCAGTCTGCATATTAATGCGTCTCTGGACGCACATTAATGCATTGGATAATGGACATCAAAAAACACAAACATACACACACATACGTACACATTGTACGTGCCTGACCATGTCATGCAATCATTTCCAGCCCCAATGACCCCGAAAAAAAAGAAAGAAATACGACATTTTCAATGTCATTACACACACACACACACACAAAACTTCTAATTTTATGCCACACCCTGTTTGTGCCCCCATTCCCCCCTTTTTAAAGGGAAGTCAAACAGTTTATGCATTTTATTCCTTAATCAGATTCCAGCTGCAGCTCAACGTCAGCTTTGTCACGCTGAGCTGTAAGTAAATCAGTTCAGGCAGCTTAACAGCTTCAACAGGTGCTGCCCTCCAGCAGAAAGGTTTCTCAACTCTCTCCGAACGTTCATTGTTTCACCTCAATCGACCAAAGTCCGCCTGGCCCTGGTGCAACCATTATAACTTTGTGCTTATTCAGTTAGTGGCAGTTGGCAACTGGCAGTGTAGAAGTTGGCCCAAATGGCCATTATGCTTAGCCCTAAAATGCACCAATACATCATGAAAACAAAACAAGCATTAAAAACTTTTAGTCAAGACCAAAATGTTGCACTTTTCAATAACATTGGAAAGTTGTCTTTTTGGGTCAGGTCAGGACGTTTCTTTTCGATTACTTGATTAACGATTGCGGCTAAAAGCAACTAATTGACACCTGTTGCACGTCTGATGTGGCAGCTGTAGAGTCTTTGAAAAGTTCAATGCAAGTGCTAACTACTTTTAAAATGTAATGATTTGCTTAAGCAGCTGGCTGCCACAAACACACACACACACACACACACACACACAAAGAGAGAGAAATTAGCTTGATAATTAATTATAAATTCCTCTTTGTAAAGAAAATGCTGTTGGGCATGCAGCAAATGTTACAAGCAGAATGTCTTTAATAAATTTATTGTGTTTAGCAATTAGTAAGTTGTGTGTGTGTGTGTGTGTGTGTGTGTGGGACGAGGACCCAACAGTTTACAATGCCTAAGATATATAATAAATATATATATATATATATTCAGAGATCCCAACTCATGTGTTGCGCCTAAAACAGGGCAAACATTTGTTGCCTGATTACTTTTAAATTATTTTGCGGCATCATTTCTGTGGCTCTGCGTCAGGCACACCAACAACAACAACATCAACAACAACAACATGAGCAGCAAACCCAAAAGAGCCCGCCAGCTGAAACTGTAGCTGAAGCTGTAGCTGTAGCTAAAGCTGAGTCTGAGGCTGGCGTGCATAATAATAAATAAAAGAGCGTGGTTGACGGGGCGGGGAGAGAGATAGAGAGAGAGAGAGATATAGAGGAAAGACTGGTAGAATAGGCTAAAAAGGACAAGGATGACGGAGCTGCTGGAGGGGCATAGAGATAGCTCTTGCGGGCTTTTGTTCAAAATGGCAGCACACACACACACACACAGAGGGGAACAGGAAACAAGCAGGACATGCTGCGGCTTGGTTGACTAAAGGAGAATCGTCCCTGGCATATAGGGGGCATAGGGCATAGGGATAGAGATGCTCTTTAAGGCGCCTCGCATTATGATATGCTTAAACAGCACAAAACTGTTTAATTATTTATGGACGATTCCCCCCCTTTGCCAACAAGAGTGGGATGGACAACAAGGACCCATTTTGTAGGCAATCAACGAAGCATGTGTGCTTGATGGAACAACAACAACAGCAAGAAGCTTGCATGTTGCAAATCACATGTTGGATCAAGAGATCAGAATACTGCACCAGAATGCCATGAACGGATTATAATCGCATAATAATTATTCTTAGTGGCAGATCAAACAGTATTTGTTGTGTCTGCATCTGCAACGTAACATAATCAAAATTATACATTTATGTCATAGTATAGTTTGGCTTGAACCTTTTGGGCCTTTGGGTTCTGGACTCAGTGGACATTAGCTAATCAAATACTTAGCATAAAGCGCATCTCATGCAACCTTTGGCCCAACAGATCTGGGACCCCAATCTTGCTTCTCGATGTACCTTAAATATGTTTGTCATGTTCCTTGTGTGTGTTGTGTTATGTGCAAATTAATCAACTCTTTTGTACGGCTTGGCATAATAAAATAAAACAAAACAAAGCCAAGTGACAGACGGCAACCTTAAAAAAAGAAAGAGAAAGTAAACACAAATTTTAACATTTGCACAATGGCAAGGAAAAGGGACATAAAAAATAAACAAACACATAAAAAAAAGGACACTACATACGTCACATAGTACATCAAATACGTTTATCTCAGCCCCTCTCAGCGCCCGTCATCAAGCCTTCAGCCTTCAGCTGGGTCGGCTTCTAGTTTATGGGCCATGTCTAATATTAAAATTTTGTACTCTAGAGATTGCCGATATAAATATTTAAAAGAAAAACACGGTAAATAGTTATGCTCTGTTTTCGGTTTTATTTGATATGCTTTAATGTGTTGTTGTTTCATTTGTGTACTTGCTTTTAAACATTGTTGAGATTTTGTGTACAGGGATCAATGTTATTGTTGCCACTAAAGGCTTCAAGTTTCTGTGTTTTGTATGATATCGATAGTGATGATTGTAATAGAATAAAGTTTGTTAAATTAAACCGGAGCATTTCGAATAGCGTAGAGTATTTAAAAATTGTTAATTCTTTGGTTTAGTCCAATCAGTGGTATTGGCGTCTTCGGTCTTCTCGGCCTTCGCTGCCATCTCAGCCTGCTCGGCCTCCATTGCCTTTTTGGCCTCCTCGGCCTTCTTGGCACGTTCCTTCAGTTCATCGTCAAAGGGCTCAATGCGACGCTCCAGCTCGTCCACCTCAAGCCACATTTGCGACGCTGCATGCCATGGTGGTGGAGGATCGTTGTTAATAATTCGCAGTAGCATGTTAAGACGCCTGCGATGTTTATCAGCGTTGGCCTTACGCAGCTGGAATTGCTCTTCCTCATACCTGGCGCGCTTCACTTCGGGCGGCACATCCTCATTATCGGACGGACGCTTGCGACGCTGCTGGTTCCTATTGTAGGCTTGACTGCCAGAAGCTCCGCCATGACGTGGCCTTGAGGCATTTTCCAGCATGAGCCCTCTATTCCAATAAGAAGATTGTGGAATCTCCGAGGTGGAGGAGCGATTCTCAAACGAATTATATGTGTCCACGGAGTATGTCCTGGTGGTGCGTCTAGCTGGCTGATTGGATCTGAGGTGGGGCTTTAACATAAGCTCCTTAGCTTCTTCAATCGAATAAGGCTTGCAGAAAACGGGTGGTTTTGTGTTCTGTGCCCCTGCGTTGGTGTTGCCCACAGCTGCACCTTGAGTGCTCACTGAAGGTGTCTCAGTGCCTTGTCCGTGGCCGTTCTTTGGATTTCCAGCAGTTTCAATCTTAGAGATCTCGGTCCCAGTCTGCTTCTTCGGATTTTTTGCTTTCGGGATTGTAAAAACTCCACTAGTGTTACCCGAAGCACGTGTCTCAGTGCTTTGTCCAAGGACAGTCTTCGCATCCCATGCCGGCAATGCGTTTGGCTTCGGAACGTTTTTATTCGGGGTTGCCAAAAGTCCACCAGTGTTACCCAATGCACGTGTCTCAGTGTTTTGCCCAAGGACAGTCTTTGCATCCCATGCCGGCAATGCTTGTGGCTTTGGAACGTTTTTATTCGGGGTGTCCACAAGACCACCAGTGTTACCCAATTTCCGTGTTTCAGTGCAGTGTCCATTGACGTTCTGGGAATCCCCAGCAGGCCAAAGTTGTTTCTTCGGAACGTTTTTCTTCGGAGTTGCAAAAAGTCCACTAGTGTCACTCAATGCAAGTGCCTCAGTGCTTTGTCCACGGACGTTTTTGGAATCCCAAGATGTTCCAGGCTGATTGTTAAGTGACAATGGCTGCCGCTTCGGATCGTTTTTCTTCGGGGTTGCCAAAGGTCCACCAGTGTGACCGACATCACGTGTCTCAGTACTTTGTCCACGGACATTTTTGGAATCCCAAGCATGTTCAGTCTTAAAGATCTGGGAACCAGATGTCCCAGGCTGATTGTTAAGTGACAATGGCTGCCGCTTCGGATCGTTTTTCTTCGGGGTTGCCAAAGGTCCACCAGTGTTACCGACATCACGTGTCTCAGTGCTTTGTCCACGGACGTTTTTGGAATCCCAAGCATGTTCAGTCTTTAAGATCTGGGAGCCAGATGTTCCAGGCTGATTGTTAAGTGGCTGTAGCTTCGGAACGTTTTTCTTCGGGGTTGCCAAAGGTCCACCAGTGTTACCGACATCACGTGTCTCAGTGCTTTGTCCACGGATGTTTTTAGAATCCCAGGTAGGGTCAATCTTAAAGATCTTCGCCTCTGATGTCACGTTCTTCGAAATGTATTTCTTTTGGATTTCAAAAACTCCAGCAGCGTCACATGCTTGGGCTTTTTTTGGTGGCTTCTTCTTTTCCGATTCTACAACTTTGATATCAAAGTTACGCGCTCTACTCTTTGGTAAGTCAAGTATATTGACAAATCCTCCTTGTTTGACCTTGGGAGGAGTGGTCTCATTAGCGCGCTGGGTAACGTCCTTTGCGATCACCTTGACATCAGTTTTGTTGCGATCTTTTGGCTTCGGCTCTTGAATGTTCGAGCAGCGAGGAGCCAAAACTTGCATAGGTTTCTTAGTGCCGCCGTCTCCATTGGACTTCTTTATTGCGCCTGAACTTAGCTCATTTTCGCATTCGACTTTGGATGGTGCGTTAGCTTTAGACATCTTACGATCTGTAAATAGTAAAGACGTTAAAAAATACTCGTTCCTTTATAATTTGTTATTGTCTTACCTGCTTAGAAAGTTGTTACCGGTTTTAGAAAAGTTAACTTCCTCTACTACTTAGAAATGAAGTTGACACGTTTTCACTGTTAATAAATATAAAAAAAATATTTTTGTTAATGTATGATAATTCAATAATTGATAGTCATGATGAAATTCGAATGTATAAGGTTCTCTCATCAGCTAAAGAAAAAAACTTAATCTCAACAAATGCTTGCAAAAAGTGCGAGAAAAACGCAAATAGTGTAGTATGTGTAAATCAAATGCGGTTTCAATAAGCTTTCCATTACTGACAAAAAAGGACAAATCGAGCGAGTGTCGGCTGACAACGAGACAACCATGTACTTATGTCCTCGTGGTTAGTGTAGAATTGCTTTCAACATTGTGCATTGCATTCACACCTTTATTTATATATTGGCAATGTGATGTATTGTATATTCCTTTCACTCGCACCCGCTTCTAACATACATTAAACTACGAGGTACCCTGTGCACCTATTTCATCATGGCCTTAAATAACCACTAAAAAATTTGCATAAATTGTTTCTTCAATATTTTCCTTGTTTTCCCTGCAAGAGATTTTTTAAGGCGAATGCAATTGCTTCGTTGCAATGTTGGCGCAGAGCGTGTGGCTCTGATAATAAAGACAACACGCTTAAAAAAAAGAATCGTGACCCGACCTAACCTAACCTCTCTTTAGTTTTGCATACATATTTTCACCAACTTTTTGCGACTCACGAATTAAACAGTCTTATTCAAAACTTCTTGATATATCTTGTCACATTTGTTCACTACATTTGCTATTGAAAAAAATATAAACAAATTAATATGCAATTTTTACTTACAATTGTGATCACAATGAAAAAAAAAATTGTGGCCTGACCTAACCTAACCTCACTTTAGTTTTGCATACATATTTTTCACCAACTTTTTGCGACTCACGAATTAAACAGTCTTATTCAAAACTTCTTGATATATCTTGTCACATTTGTTCACTACATTTGCTATTGAAAAATAAATAAAAAAAAAAATAATCCTACCTAAATTTTTTTTTTTTATATTTTTTTTTTTTCTAAAAAATAAAAAACTATTATAATTTCACATTATAAAAAAATATAAAAAATTAATATCATTTATAAATTATCAAAAAAAAAAAAATAAAAAATTAATATGCAATTTTTACTTACAATTGTGATCACAATGAAAGGCTTCTAAAGAAAAACGCACGCTGCTGCACCACGAGACAAGAAACAACGTTAAGTTAATAAGATTCTCACAAAATTGAAAAAATATCGAAAATATTTTGATTATTCGTTACCGAAGCACAAATTAAAACACAATTGGAGTTTATTTCCTGTATATTGAAACTGATTTTTAAATTAAATGCAGATTGCCTTTGCGGAATTTTCTTTAATGTGCTGCTGCCGACTGTCAAATAGGAAGTGAAGTGCAAATTGTCAATGTCGTCCATATTAAAACAGGGCTGGATAACTAGGGGCTTTAGTAGTAAATACCAAAAACTAACAAATATACTAGATTCGATAACGTGATCTATTCTGGAACACTTCAATCGAAACGTGCATTTTTTTTTAAACTTGTATTAAAGATTTGAAACGAGAGGGCATTGTTTGTTTTGTAGCCCTGAATCAACAAGCAAGGCAAAAATATGGCGCTTTGAATGCTCAAAGCCCTGAAACGTTTCAGCGTGCAATTTTATACAACTTTTTCTCACAACACTTCAATTTTGATGATAAATAGCTAATACGATTATTAAATTAAGATCGCGACAAGATGGCACACTTTAGTAAATTTATTACATGTTTATATAGCTCACCTTTCGTCAGAAATGCACTTTTACAAGTCAAGCTGAAGTACGCAACAGCACCGGATATTCGCGTGTTTCTCTATCACTAATTGTTAAACGACAAAACCAATATGTACTCGCTAGAGCATCGAACTTTATCACACATGTTGCAATGCGACTATATTGTCATCTCACTCTTACTTAGCTACACTAAAGGCATCTCGCTTACGTTTCACTTAGTTGAGTGAAAAGTTTCTGCTTGCACTCATTGCGACAACGCAAGAACTGAAAAAACAGTGTGCGAAAACAACAAACATAACATAAGTTGACAATAAGCAAGAAGTGAATCTAAAATCAGATTGCTTCTTAACATTGGTCAGTTATTCTCAGTTGGAACCTTTTGAGTAACTGAGCTACAGTTTGCATGGATTTTTCAATAAGGAATTCACTGCAATATATTGACTGGTCGTCGACAATTGTTTATTTGAATAATTTTTCGTTGAGCATCGCAAAAATGGCGCTGTTAATGGGTTACATAGCTGTACAGTTGATTGAATTGTGCAGATGTAAGCGCAATATATGATAGGGCCTTTCTACAGCTCAGTTACAGTAAAATTTGTCTTTCAGTAACCAATTCCTCACACTGTTTTGTTACTGAACTGAAGACATGCAATGCCTGTAATCTTTGTTTTTTGTTGCGTTCGTCAATGCACAGCTGCACAGCTGTTTTAGAGATGTTTGTGTAATGTTATCCATTAACAGTGATATTTTTGCGATGTTTACGATAGTCAATTATTTTCACAGTCAGTTTACTGCAGTAAATTCCTTATGGAAAAATACACGCAAACGCTCAAATAAAAATAACTGAATAGTGGAAAGACCCTAATACAAGCTACAAATTGTTGAGCCTCAGGCATAATTTGATTAACTACAAAAATATTTATTTTCGTTTTTCCATGCAAAACACTCTTATTTGGCAAATGCAACTTTAAATGCATAATTCCAAATATGTATTTGTGCACACATTTGGACAACGACCCTGGGGGGCATGACGTAAATGTGGCTAGTTGTAAATAATTAGGAGATAACAGCTTAAAAGCAAACAATGCAACAATACAACATGACCAACAAAATAAATAAATAAAATAAATAAATAACATGTCTATTATTATTTGCTATCAAACTGCAGCAAATGGCCAAAACAATTACATAGATGTGGGCAACCCCCACTGCGGCGGCTGAAAACATATAGACAGAAAAGGGTGTTGCGGTATGGTCAAAAAAGGGTTCGGTGCGTGCGTCTGGTTGTGATAGGATAATTTTGTCAATGTTGCTAATCAACGAAGTGTAAGCAACTTAAATAACCCGAAAAAGTATATCAATATGCTTATGTGGGTGTCTGTGTCAGTGTGTGCTTGTTTGTGTGTGTGTGTTCGGGTGGTTACTGCAGCGATTTGTGGTTAAATTATGTTTGAAACATCGTAATTATTATAATGTGCGCAAGTGCAACAAGCAAAACAATCGTTTAACCATAAATAGGCAGCATGGCAGTAATATTTTCCCTACACACACACACACACACACACATAAATATCTAGTCATGAATGTGTGAAAGTGCTTCGATATAAAATATTCATTGCATATGCAGCAAATGAACGAAACACACACGATAATGCCATATAATTGACAGGCGATTTATGCGACATTTGTAAATGCAACATGAACAACAAAAGCAACAACAACAACAACAACAACAACCACATTAGCCACAACAAATTTGTTGCCCTATTTGTTCAATCATATTGTTTATTTGGTCGTTAGTCGGAAATGTGTCCCCATCACACATTGGCTCAACTAATTATTTATTTACCTGACATTGTTGGCCTTCCATCCATTAGAATCAGCAAGAACTCAAAGGCAAATGCCAAAGTCAAAGCATCAAGTGCTTTTGATTGGGATTTTCACTTGTGCTTACAAATCATAATGTATTTCATTATTATTATTAATGCCATGATTATTTGATTATTACATAGTGCAAATGTTTTGATTATGCGGCATATACTAATTACATATAGTAGTGTATTTGTAGTGTGTTGCTTTAATAAGTGAGATATGCTAAACAACAATAAATAATGCAAATATTTGTTCATTTACAACTGACTGTTAGATTGATTCCAACTATTTGTATTTGTATACATATCGAACCTAAAATCAAAGTTGTTTTATTTTTTTTTAAGTGATTTTATTTCATCAATTTAATTGCCAAAGGCATAACATGAAATCTGCTTTTAATAATGGTACACATTTCAGCAAAAATAATATTTTGTTAAGCTATTTCGCATTTGAGAAGTTTTCTTATACACTTTTGTGCTGTAACCACGATGTTATTATGTCAAAATTTATAGAAAAAAAAAAGTTTTAATGTATTTTTTAGTACGATTTTGTTATAGGGCCTTACATTAAAGGCTTAACCGCAGACTGAAAGGCTTGTTTGATTCAAACCTCAAGAATATAAACTTTTGCTCAAACCTAACCTATTTTTTTCGGAAATTCCCAAAATCATAACTAATATTTTTTAAATGCTGTCATGATACGCAAGTATTGAAGGACACGTCTTTTCGGATCTGTTGACGTGTGTTCATGTTTGAAGGGCAGTTATCGTTAGCATATTTCAACTGTTGGCCTTAAACATATTTCTAGGATAATGTTGGGTCTTGCATACTTCCTCTTTCCACTATTACTTTAACGCAATGATAAAAAAAAAAAACGTGCGCTGTTTATGTAATGAATTGTTTTCAACCCACACTTTAATACGTTTTTACAATAGCATAAATCATTGGCATGCGACTCTGTTTATGACAAAACTCAAACCATGTTAGTTCAAAATAAGTTACATTATTGTAATTTCAAAGCTCTCACACAACCGATTCGATTTAACGTCTAATTATAAAGAAAACCGCAAAAGTATTTGACATAGAATGTTGGAGCTTATTGTTCACACATTTGGAGAAGCTTTTAATTATGAAACGAACCGCAAAAACTATTCGAAAAATGATTTATTGTACTATTTGCAGTTTGGCTTCAAATTAAGTTACAAAATATTTTAGTACTTCTCAAACTCACACATACTAGTTTTGAGATTTTTTACAGAACCGCAAAACTGTTTGGCATTCAATTGACTTTACAGCCAGCATTTAATTCAAACATTTATTCAAATTTTTTTTGTGTTATTTTTATTTTCAACCAAAGTTCATTGGTTACCATAAATGCTGTAATCTTATAATAAAAGTATCGAAAACTATAAATAATTTGTTTTGCCCTTTAACAATTGGCCAATAGCTTAAATGGTGCAAATCTAATACACTTTGTAAACGAAATCTGTGCAAAAAGGGAATATTTGATTAGTTAAATAACGAATACAATTTGCAAAATACACACACAAGCACATTCATTCAATTGACACATTCAAGGCAGCAAGCAAAACTAAAAATGAAGATAATTTAAAATGTATGCTTAGTTACAGACCGAAAAAGAAAGAGACAGACAGTGTGTGTGAGAGAGAGAGAGAGAGAAAAGCACTTTTCAAGAGATATTTTGTGTAATAGTTTTCCTTGACTGCTGTTGGGTTCATTGAACCAGTTCCAGTTGCACACACACATACATACACACACACACACACAGAGTAAATGCTTGAATGGGCTCGAAAGGAAATGGATTCAGTTAGGAGCTGCATTATTTATGCTTCTGGCAAAGCACTTTCTTAGATTATTTTACGAAACAAAATTTGCTATAGAAATTAACTAAATGCAGCTCGCAGTGCAACACAATGGCAGTGCATCAGAATAATTAAATGATTGAAAGGCCAAAACACACACACACTCGCGCACACATGCCACACCCCATGCCATTACGATTGCAACGAGTAGCACTTGCTTATCGATGCTTATGTATCGATGCAAACATTTCCGGCACAAAACGATAAAATGTCACGTTGATGCTGCATGACGCCAGTCGCCCTGACTTCTGACGTCTGTCAATCTGGGACAAGAGCGCGCCAGATTCTGGGTGCTGGGCTTGGGGGCTTGAGGGCTTGAGGGGGTCGGGTGGGTTGTAACGTGTCGTTGCCCTGGGTTAGCGTATGACAAAAATATGTGTGTTAACAATCGTTGCAATACTTGCCACAGCAATGCATTTCCACTTGCAGTTGCATCTTCACTTTGAGTTGTTGCAAAATACCTTGCATAATTGTTGTTTTCCATGCTGAAACCACAGGCTTTAACTGCAGCATCGATCTGACTTACTTTTTCTCCTCTTCTTATTGTCAAATGAACAACATACACTTAAACTCCACCCAGACAGACGGAGAGACTATTAACCAGGAAGCGTTCTCTTTCGCTCTTGTCGTAGTAGTTGTGGCAGTAAAACTCTAGCTTCAAGTGTGGCATGTATGTGTGTGCGTGTGTGTGTGTGGCCATATCAAGTGCCATTTGCCACCAGGCAGTTTCCAATAAGTTTGTCGCCAAACTGCCTGCCTATCGTCGTCTCAACCACTTTACTCCCTTTCTTGTAGGCCCTCATAAGCATGCTAAGTTTTACTTTTTGCGCCTCAACGGCGCCTCGGCAAAATGACAGAGTGTAAATCTAAGTGGCTCAAATGTGTCGACTATTAGCCTCGTTGGTCGTCGCGACCCCGACCCCAACGCGCCCCTATACCCCTTCTTTAGCGCTTCAAGCGTCGCATTTCCTATTTCCTTATGCCGTTGTCGATATCAATACGGAAGCGATTTTTGAAGCCCCTCCTTTTACGCTCTCTCTCGCTCTTCCTCTCACTCTTCTCTGTGTTGCCCTTTTTTTTCTTGCCTGCCTCCCCGTTGTTCACTTCTTTGATTGATTTATTTGTTTGCGCCGCTGCTTTTGCACTTAATGTTGCCGCTGCCGCTGCCGCTGCTGTTGCTGTTGCAGCTGTCGCTGCCACTTTTCAATGCATTTTCATTTATTATGCAAATTGAAGTTTCCAAGCCTCGAGCACAGAATACAAAGAAAAAATATTTGCACAACTTGCTTACATTATTCTACAACTACACCCAAAAAAATTTGCCCCTTATTCCGCCTGCCCTTACCCTTCAGCATTGCCTTACTTAAGCAAGCTAATTTGACATTGAAATTGCAATGTGTAAAGTATATATATTTTATGCAGCTTGTAAATTATCATAAAATAAAAGCAAGAAAAACTGGAGCTAACAACAACATTTGCAACGTGCCGCATGCAACATTGCTGCGTGGCTGTCAATGAGGCTGGCAGCGACTAAGATGAATCGCCTGGCCAACAAACTGGCATTGTAGTCCAGAATGAAAGACAAAGAGAAGTCATCCAGTTTTATTGTTGCCAACATATAGAAAAATGATTTGTATAGTTGTCCGCCTTATTCAGGTGTTCACTGTACATTGCGTTTTTTTGCTTTGTGCAGCGAATTATTAAATTGTGATTTGATGTTTATTAATGTTGTTGTTTTTGCTTCGATATATTTATTTATTCATTATTTGCCATTTAAAGTCGATTCATTTTGTCGCGTTTTTCGTTTCGAATCGAATGGCAGCTGTGCCACCTAATATCGACATTATGTCACAGCACTTTGATTTATGGCTCACACACACACACACACACACACACACACACACATACACACTGATACACCACCCACTTAGCAGGTGACTAGCCATACATTATTATGAAAAAAAAAATAACAGTCAAATGTTCAATGATTGCTTAACGAAAGTTGGCCATGTTTATGATTAGGTTGCGCCATCATCGGCATAATGATGAGTTTTGTAGAAGCTGGCCCTTCGTCTACTTGCTTGCCACCTCTCATATACGTTTGTGAAACTTTTTTTACTTGCACTTCGTTGAACCCCTTTCTGTCTGACAATGGCGCCAAAAATAAACCGAACCGAAACTACAGTCGCTACAGTCGCTGGCATAAATAGGCTGACGCAAAGTTGTCCAGACACAGAGGTTGATGTTGATGCAGCAGCCGCTGTCGTCGTTGGAGTCAACGTCATTAGATGAGCGCACATTTGCTTTGCCATTTGCAATTCGCCATTCGTTGCTTTCCACTTTTCACCTCCAGCTCCACCAACCATCCGTTCACCCATCTAACATTTACCATGTACCATTTCAATTTGCCATTTTTAGCAAACAGCAAATGGCGCGTGGGTGTCACACTGACTGCCAAATAGGTAAGGAGATGGGTAGGGAAGGAGTTGGGTTCCGTTGCGCTGTCTGCAATTTAAATTGAGGCAAATGCTTCCAATGACACGAGCTGAATGTTGTTTGTTGTTGATTTCAATGTAGTTGTCATAGCAAAGGAAAACTTTCTAGCTTTAAGCATTTGATTAATCTGCGACTCAAACTAAACTATATCGCATTTGATTAACATATGATTAGCTGGTGTCATTGGAAATTGGGAGCGCAGTGTAAATGTTTAAATTCAATCTACATTCCAGCTTCGTTAGTGCGCCATATGTCTTGGCAAGTTTCAAGGTTTTGCAATCAACTCATGCAAATAACTATCGATGTCAGTGAATCGTTAGTCCGCATCCCTGCTGTGCATATATGTACATACATACATATATATAGACGCGAATATGTTGAACATACATGTATGAAGGAGTCAAAACAAAATCGAATAAGACAATTCATTCGCTCGAGATAATCGAATAGCGCACATCTGTGGGCTTATTGCCCGCTGGCATTGTTTACAACCATCTGAATTGTAAACGAACCATGTGAATTTCTATTAGAAACTTTCTTGGGGCCAAAAACACAAACAACTGAAAGAAACCATAAAGCAGCGATTGCGACAGCAAACATATTGAACACAGATTGAATAATCGTGGTTACTTTGTGAAACTTGACAATATTTCCAAACCAAAGCAAAGAGAAAATCAACTTCAAGCGCCATATTTATTGTTGAAGATTTGATAACATTATTATAACTTCTGTTTTTTTCTTATTTTTGTGACTTTTTGCAGTCACTAAATGCAAATCTCCAAAATTACATGTGTATTTATTTGAAAACATAAGCGTAGCGAAATAAGACCAAGACAGAGAGAAAAGCACATCCCGCAAAAAAAAAGGGAAGAAAAGCCAGAAGCCAAAACTCGTGCCAGGCAGACGACATCGTCGACGTTTTGGAATGTAATTTTAGCCTTGGGGGGTAGAACTGGCAAAACTGGCAAAGTTTTATAGAAAACAAGAATAAAAAAGAAAATGCTTCACATAATTACAAAGTGCTGCTGATGAACTGTTAGATACCCTGTAAATATTAAAGCTTATGAGAAAATGGATTTTATTTTGTTGAAAAGACAAAATTGGTAAAAAAGTTAACGAGCAAAAGTATAAGTAAGGAAAAGTTTATATTACTAATATATTTAAGCAAAAGCATCAATGGTCTTGAAGCTCGATGATGCTGAAAATAAAAGAAAATTTTTTCAAGATTTTTCGAAATTTTCTTTCGATAAAGGTTATCCATAGAAGACATTAATTAAGTGACAAGGTTCTTCATTATTAGTTCTCAAACTCAAAAAGAAGAATACAATTTTAAAATTGAAAAAATAGTTGAAATTCACTTTACTAGCACTCTAAGCCCCAATAAACTTGTTTTAGATTTAATATTAAATATTGAGTCTAAAATTATAAGTAAATAAATAAATTGAAAAAAATTAATTCTGAAAAAAGTTTTGATTGTGTATATATTGCCTGCATTTTGTTGCCGACATAGGGTATATTTCTAGACAGCGACGTACGCTTTTTATAGCCAGTGAGAAAAATGCAACAGTTTAAAAGAAGCAAAAACAAAATGTGCACAAATGTCAAAACAGCGCCCACAAAACGCAGATATGTGTCTGAGTGTCTCTGTGTGTGTGTGTGTGTGTGTGTTTGTGCAACATTCATTCCATATGCATGGCGAGTGCGCCAAGCATATCACTGGAATTCTAATTTGCAAGCGAAATTGAACGGAAATGGCAATTTTCAAAGTGAAATGGCAACTGACTGCGACGAAAAGTTTGCGACAGCTGCAAATGTTCTTCTTGGTCCACGAAGTAGACGACGACTGACTTATCGAAAGACACGCAAACTAATACACACTCACACCATCCAGTTGAACTGTTTGGCTGATGATGACATTCCGTGTGAGCATTCGATGAAACAACAACTAGTATTTAGATGAATGAATGAATAAATGCTGTGGCACGAATGGCGAATGTGCCACTTACTAAGTAACTTGAAGTAGCCATCAGGCATTTTTACAACTCATTTAACAAGGCATTGCCCAGAATCGCATTCCCCCAAAAAAAAGAAAAAGCGAACATTAACCGCACAGACGATGATGACGATAATGACGATAATGAGGCAAACGCAGCAGCAGCTTGTGGCTTCCACACCTCCCCCCCCACCCACATACACATATACTTATACCACTTTGCATATTCGACTTCATTAAGTGCGCTGCTGTCGCTGTTTTTTTTTTTTTTTTTTTATTTATTTTGTTTTTTGCTTGGCTCATCTCTTTTGCCACTTCATCGTGTTGGTCAATGAAGCAGCTTTCTTGCAATTTATCACGCAAGGGTCGGCAACTTGCTCTCCCTCTCTCTTGCCCCGCCTTCTGGTGCTCCCAAAAGACACCCAAGTCGACCGCATGCCAAGCTACCAAAGTCACCAGGCTGAGGGTTGCCATCGGCGACGCTGTTGTTGCTGCCGCTGTTGCGGCTGCTGCTGCTGCTGCGTCTAATCTGCGTCTTGTTGGCAACAGATTGAAATTTATTACGCATAAATCTAGGCATTCATTTGCACCTGACCAGGCGGCTGGTGGCAGGCAGCAGGCGGCAAGGCATCCTTTAACGCGACGCTATGTAAACTATTTGTGGAAGCAACAGCTAAGCAAGTCTATAGATGAGGTGTTTGGGTGGTTTTGGTTTCAGGTGGCAAGTGGCAAGCGGCAACTGGTAGCTGGTGGCGCGCGCGTGCAGCTACGCACAGGTGACAATCGGGGGCAACCGCCAACGAGCGTGGCACACTACTGCCAGTTGCCAGGTGGCAAGCTTGAACGTGCCGCACAGCGCGTGATTGATAGACAGTAGAGGAAAGAAAAGAAAGGGGTAAGGAATGGTAGAGGGGGGAAAGCGAGAGTTGCTGAGTAGCAGATTGTTGGCTCATTGGCACAAATAGATTTTCATCTAATTTGGCTGTAGCTCAGTTTTTTTTTATGTCGTTTTTTTGTTTTGGGAACCTTTGAAATTCGAAGCGAAAGACGTGCAGCAAATGCCTAACGAAGGCATTCCAGGCATGAGACATGAGGCATGAGGCAAGCAGTTGTAGAAGACGATAAGGATTCAGGCGACCAGGCGCACGCATCCGAAATAAAAATCGAATTTTTGAACATGCTCCAAGGCAATATATGAAAAGCATCGTTTGATAAACACAAAAAACAAAAAAAATACATAGAAGAAGAAGAAGAAGGAACACGCAACGCAACGAGCGGACACTGCCTTTGGGGTCTGAGGCGTATTCAGTATTCAGTATTTGGATTTGTATTACGTAATCGGTTTCTTATTCGAACACGCTTATTTGAGAACTGACAAAAGGTCAAAGTAGTAAGCAGAAATCAGACAGAAAACACTTTAATTCATACTGTTGTATGTGAATATAAAATGCAAACACACACACGCACACAGTGCGTACTAAAAGTTAGCGTATAATCAAAAATGCTTGTTGCGTATGTGCTTATTTATTTATTTATACAATACATCAACACTTTGTGCAAATTAAATGAATAACTTTGGCTTTTGTCACTGATTAATTGTAATTAAAACAAATGTTGGATGTTTGATAACAAAACTTTTGTTGATTTTAAGTTTAGTTTAAGTGAGCATTGTTGATGTTTGTCTCAAGCATGAACTGACTTTCTATCCTGATTTACTTAAGCTTCTGCAAATAGCTTCTATGTTTGTGTTTTTAAACTGTTTCCAGTGAATTGACTTTGTCCATTTTTTGTTTTTTTTTTTTTTCTAAGGCTAACGTCAGCAATTTGCAAGGTGACAAAAGAGAAGCTTTCATAACTGGTTCAATATTTAAGTATATTCATGCAGCGGGTATTTTGGTTGTGTGTTTACGATTGTAACATGTTCGTTAAAGAACCTTTGTTTGATCTAGTTAATATTTCCATTTTGAAAACTTTTCATATTCATAAAGTAATTTTTATGTTAGTATGTATTTTCTTCGGATATCATCTATGTCTTTATATAATATATTTTATTATTTTCATTTTCTTTTTTAAGCTTGTCCTGGCTGGCGTATCGTCTATTTGCGAGGACTATTTGCCATGCCTTTATAGTTTTTATGTCTGTTCCTTTGCTATTTTCGTACTGTTTGACTTGGCACATGTACTTTTCCATTTTGCTTTTGTTTTTTGGTTCACATTTTTTTATTATTATTTGTTGTTGTTGTTGTTGGACATACTGCGTTTGCATATCCCTAAAAGTTCATGAGTCTGAAGAGGCAACTTAGAAAATGACACTAATACGATACTATAACATGGCAGGCCAAAGAGCTGTCACTCAAAGTAACACACACACACACACACAAATTGCAGAGACAGAGCGAGTGTGTGTGTGTGTGTTTGCTGTTAAGCTTTAAAAGGCAACGCAAACGTGTGGAGACATTGTTGTACTTTTTTTTCTCTTCTTTTTTCTTCTTTGTTTTAAGATGGTGTCACATTGTATGAAGCTATTTTTCACAAAAGTAAAATGTCAAACATGAAAAAGTCTGTAATCTTCAAACGATTGAAAATCGTTCTCAGATTTTGTATGCTATGCAATTAAACAATTTTTTTTGTATATCAAGGTTATTGTAGCTTTTTATCGTTTCAAGTTAAGACGTTAACATATTTTCTTGGCATGTTGATTTGTTGTCTTGGCATTGAATACCTTTCAAGGGTCTCTAGAAGGTTGTCATGATTAATTCATTATAATTCTTAAAAACTTGAGTTACTTTCGATCCAATTTCTTAAAGGAACATTCCTTTTTTATATGTGGGACTTAAGGATACCAAATAAAAATTCAAAGTATTAATTCAAATTAAACTCACTTTAATATAACTGATTAGCCAAAAATCTAGTTTCAACAAATTTAAGTCTAAAAGTATTTTAGATGGGCATATTTGAAGTGAAATTTTCACTTGTTTCGTCTTACTTGTTTGTCCTAATGGTGTGCTCAAGTGTGCTGTGTGCCAAGTGATGTATGTGTATGTGTTTGTTTGTGTGTTTGTTAGGATGCTGTTACGTTGTTGTTGTTGTGTGACCTTCGTTACGTGTTTGGCAAGTTCATATTTAGCGCGCAGAAAAAGTTAACTCACAGCGGCAGAGGCAGCCAAATAAACACAGTGTTTGCTCAAGTAGTTGCAAGTGACGCTGAGTGCCTGTAAACTGGCCCAACCACCCCCCCACCCGCACTCGTGCCTGGGTTTTTTGCAACACGTCTTGCAGGCAACACTAAGCTGAAGTGTGTATGCGTGTCTGTGGCACACGCGCCCCATTATATGCTTTATATTCTTTATTATATGACACAACACACACATGAGCGGAGAATAAGAAGAAAAACGCAAGCTTAAACATGTGTAAGCAACTGTTTGTGTATGTGTGAGTGTGTGTGTGTGTTTGGCAGTGTTTGACACACACACACACACACACACACACACATCATTGTGATGTGTATAAGAAGTGACGTTGTTCGCTGTTTCTTACCCAATTGGCCACATTGCAAATTTCTTCATATTTCATGCATGGCTTATGTTAAATATTTTGACAGCTATTGCTATATGCATTATATATAAATCTGTGTGTATGTGTGTGAGTTGAGCAGCAGCTGTGAATTATAAATGTTGATATCAAGCTTAAATGAGGTAAGGTATTAATATCAAATTTTTGTTAACTGCTTCACTTTCTTATCTTCTCGATTTCCAACTGTGTTTTTGGCACGGCTCAAGTGGCCATTGACATGGTAGTTAGTGCAGGTTTCGGGGTGGGGGTGGAGACGACACAACCAACAGATCATCTGTCAAATATGAAATGACGAATGTGTGATTTGTGTTATTGTGATTGTCAACAAAGCGGCTGCAGCAATCGGTTGTCAGTCGTCACTTTCATTATGGATGTGGATGACCTTCACATGCTGTTGGCTTGATGGCTTCGATGGCTGTCAGATATTGTGTATGTGGCCTGTGTCAGGTTTTTGCAACTTTGATCCATTTCTAATCAAATTCAATAAAGTTGCACATTGCACATTGCAATTGCGCATAAATTTCGACACACACACACACACACACACACACACAGACACACAGAAAATGCAAATCAAAATGGATGGTTGCATTGATGGTATTGCATAAATACATGAACGAAACCAACAAATTCATGCATATGCAATATTTGCAGCATATACCATATACGAGATGAAGGGAGAGAGTTTCTATTCCACATACATATACATATGTATGAACATATATTCAATGCCACATACATATACATGTTTGAAGTGGCGTAACATTGGCAAAACGCGGTTAATTCGACTTTTGCTTAAAGCAGCTGCAACCTGCCAAGCGATTAAGAGAAGCCGTGAAGCGAAGGGAAAGGTGTAGGGACAGGCGGGGCGGGGGGCAGCGTGTAGCTCATAAATATATACTCGTACAGCGACACGGCCACATTGGACTGTTGTGTGTGTGTGTGTGTGTGTGTGTGTGTGGCTGCATGTGTTTGTGTTCGAGTTTGATCAAACAAGATGGCGGGCGCATAAACAAATACACGCATACGAATACATGCATATGCATGAGCACACACATACATATATGCAAGTCAATGCTCTTGTTTTTGTTGTTATATATGTTAGTGAAAGTGAAGCGTGCTTGGGTGGTTTTGGTGGTGATGGCAAACCCAAACAAGCGTTGCGGCCCACGAAGCAGCTTTTGATTTGCATAATCTCGGCTTAATGCAGCTGTTGTTGTTGTTGAGTTTTCTTTTTGGTCGATGCAAGCCAAAGAAAAGCAAAAACACAACAAACAAATATGCACGCACGCACACACACGTACACGTACACTCTCACACACACACACGTGGCAATGCAATTGAATTTGGCTTCCTTGCAACTTGATGCAAGGCTGCTTGTTGTCGAATGTCGAACAACGAACAAAGCGCATGTGGCTGCCAAAATGCTAAGCCTCAACTTACAACCAGCGACAGCAAGCTAACACAAACACAAATAAACAAATGAAAGAGACAGAAGAGAGCGAGAAAGAGAGCGCATCAGTCTTGAGAATTGTTTGTTTTCTGTTTCTTTTTTTTTTTTGGCAACAAACTTATCAACTCGATTGAAAAGCCAAACGCGAAACAGATAAGCAGCAACAAAGTTTGATAGTAGATAATAAAAAAAAAAAAAAGGAAAAGTGACAAAAAGCAATATACAAATGTTGTTGTTTTTGTTGCTTTTATTGCGCGTCAACTCATTGCCAATTTCGTCATGGCAGATAAAAGTAAGGGAAGAGTTAGTTTTTTTTTAAGTCTAGTATAAATTGAGCTACATTATTATCTGTATGCATTTTTCCAAGTGACAAGAAACAAATACAGATAGCAAAAAGTACAAGTTAAACTAGTTATTGATTAAAGTTCAAGAACTGTGAATGAAATCAATGCAAAGGCAGTGTATGGTATTAGTTAAACGCTTGAAGTGATTCACTTGGCAACTGATATGGTTCAGGACTAAAGTTAAGAGATAGCGATAAGCTTTACTAGATTAACATCGTAAATCCAATTAGAATTCAATATCTTCATTTTTTCTCAATCGACTTTGATACAAAAACTTATGTATATTCAAGGCTTCAAGTCTCTAGCTTTTATTATCGATTGAAATTGACAGACTTTAATTCAATGGCAACTTGGCTTTTAAAGATGATCAAGAATAAGCTTCATGCGATCAGAGACTATTCCCACTGTTACATACGTTTGCACAAAAGCATTTCAACTTTATGTGTAAAACGATTTCATGGGTTTTATTGGGTTGGGTTGATACCAAACCAGATATTGACAGCTCTGTGTAAACACTAATACTCTTCAAACTATTGCTTATATATTAAAATATAGTTTATAGTTTTACAGCAATCGCACCAATGCAGAATTTAGTACTCGAAATAAGTTTTAGCTTTGTAATTTTTACCACGAAAGTATAGCACAGTGTACGTTGCAATTACCATTTGTTATTTGCCACACAGTTTTGGGTGTATGGAATGAGTTGTTGCATGTTGCCCTCCTTGATTGTTTTGCATTTTTTTCAGTTTTTGGTTTCTCTTTTCTGTGTGCTTATGCAAAGCATATTGCTGCTCATTATCTCACAAGGATTAACATGTTATCCCAGGCACGCGCGGCTGCTTCCTGTGGCAACTGCTCCTGCTGCTGCTCATTATTATTATTGTTGTTGCTGCTGTTGCCGTTGATTTTTGCATGTCGTTTGGCTTTGGTTTTACCTTGCATCTCGACTCTTTTTTCTCCCGCTAAGTACTTTTGGCAACCAGGCGTAGACAAAGATGTTGAGAAGGCAGCTGACTGCCTTTTTTTCTCTTCGTTTCGTTTTTGCCAAAATGCGTAAGAAGAATTATTACCAACATTATTATTATTATTATTAAGGCAAACTTCGGGGAGGGTGTGCGGTTGGCGGGCGGCAGGTTGAATTTCGTCTTATGGCATGCAAATTGCGCTTCGTCTCACGTTGTTGTAAATGGTGTTGCAACGGGTTGGCTTTGCCGTCATGCCGTTATACCTTTCGCTGTCCGCTGCTGGCTGCTTCGTGTCGCTCATACGCCGTGTTGCACACGCAAAGCGCCAAAAAGCCGGCAACCAAAAAAAGAAACAGAACAACAACAAAAATGGCGAGGAGAAAAAACACAACACAAAAAAAAAAGAGTGCAAAATGGAACATATAAAACTGAACTCTGCAAACAGCTAAGCGCTGCAAGGCGTTAGATCTAACGAATGCCACCGCACCACCACACCACCTCACCACCACCCGCAGCAGCCGTCAGTGTCTTTTTTCGTTTTTTGCTCTTTCTACCATAGACTCTAGCATAGTCTTCTATATGCATATATATACTCTATGCATATATATTTTTTCTGCCTCAGCTTAGGTGTTGTTTTTGGGTGCTGTGTCTCTGTGCTGCGCTTTTGCATTTCTGGGCATATTGAATACCCTAATCAGTGAGTAGTATAAAGTAAAATTACATTTAGAATATGCATTGTGTTTCATTTAGAAATTTTATAGTTTATCGATTAAAACATAGTGAAAAATTATCATTATCAATACAATAATATTGGTCTTATTATGTAAGGGCATATTTTTTCGGCTTGCCTAAGATTTTCCACTCTTTCTTGCTGGTTTTTTTTGCTGTTGTTGGTTTTATTTCCTTTTTAATTTTTTGTTGCTACGGGTTAAGCGGCCCTTGGCTTTTGGCTCAATGTATTTACCTTTGCGCCGCGCACCGCTTGCCAAGCGGCTCTTTGTTTTTTTTTTTTGCCTTTTTTGACTTGGTTTTTGTTAAACAAAGAACGTGGCTGATACAATTGCAGTGCAACAGCAACAAGAACAAGAAAATATAACAAAACACCGAAACAAAAACGATATTAATAACAACAGCATAAAAACGGGGCGGTGGCAAAAAGCAAAAAAAATAAAAAAAACGGATGAAATTTGGAAGAGGGTTGGAAAGGCTGCAGAGGCAAGCAGACGGAAACTGAGAGAAAAAAGCGCACACAAAGCGGGTTGGATTGATTGAATTTTGAATTTTTAAGCATTTTCGTCGCTGTCCGAAAAATTTCGTTAACCAAAATTGCAAAAGGCGAGTGCATAGAACCGAAAAATGCAAAAAAAAAAAAAAAAAAAAACAAAGGAAGAACATTTTAAAATGTAAAGGAATATCCCAAATTTGCTGGAGTTTTGGTCTAGCTGCGAATTAAATTCACCTTCTCGCTAAAAATACAGAATCCCAACCTTATAGAGAATATTAAGCACAAACAGGTTATTTAACCTTAAAGACATACAAAAAATGTTTAAAAGATAACTATTGAACCATTTTCTTGTAGAATACGATGATGCTGTTGTCCAAAAGATCTTTATACTATAAAAAGTGCAAGATGAGTGTACTAAGCTTCTTTATGAATCCCTTAACAAACTAAACAACTTTTCTAAGTTTTTTGAAACCATTTTTCAATACTTGCAATAACCTCGCAAAACAACAGACCTCCTCCTTAATCAACGTTTAAGCTAACACATTTCTTATTCTCTTTTCGTTACAGATCTGTCCAAGGTAAGTGAAAGAATGAATGGATGGATAGATGGCAATAAACGACAACAGTTACAGGTATTTATGCATTAATGGCTACACGATGATGAGTGTCTTCAGTCAGTGTGGAAGTAGAAGCAGAAGCAGAAGAAGTGAGTCGAAACTCAAGTCTACTCAAAAAGGAAAGCTCAAACACTGTTGTTGACCGAAGCTAACGTAGCTATCGGCTTACAATGAGGCAATGGGCCAAACGAGTATTGTTAGAACAGTTACGACAAGGAATAAAATGAAATGAAATGAAAAAAGTGGCCAAGCGCACACAAACAATGCGAAACAAAAGGCAAATGTGGCAAGAAGTGTTGTGAGTGTTGAGTGGGGAATGGGGAATGGGGCAACTTGTGCATATTGAATTACGCGACAAGTGCAAGGCAAGTTTGAGGCATTTTAAACTGTTTATGCTTCAGTAGATTGGGTGGTGGTTGACTGACTTGAGTGGCTCACTGGTTGACTCTGGGCCTGTCTATTGAGCGGGGCGTGTGGTGAATGGGGGGTGTTAGGTGTTTGGAGCACTGGCTATTAGAGTGAGTGCGTCGATTGTGAATGCAACAAAGTAAGTGTATGAACGTCATTATTCTGTTATAACAATGGTAAAGTTTCAAACAGTTACTCACGACCACAGCACCTAAGCCCCTGCAGGCTCCATTTGACTGCTTTTGCTAAAACACTATTCATAAGCACAATCAATAAATTTTTCGCATACATCTTGACATCACACATTGCGTCTGATAATTTCGATAAAGTTGGTGGGCCATGCTTATGTGAAAATGAAAAAAGTGAAAGAAAATGAGTTAATGGAAATTCTTAGCAACTATTGTGATTTGACAGCTGCATGCAAACTTAACACAAAAAAACAAACACATGTTGCCAAAAAAGACTCTGAAATGACTTGCACATTGTTACAGCTGCCTGTAAACGCACAAAGACTCTGACGCCGCCAACGCCGCCACAGACTGTTTGAAAGCTGTTAAAGTGTTGAGCAACTGCACAAAGGCACAGGCCAAAACTGACAATTTAAAGAAAATTGCAAAGGAAACTCTCTAAAAGCAATGTGCTCGACTATGGCGTGTACAGTCTGGGGTGTGGGCTGATGCTGGTGGGGCAGCTAACGCAACTGAGCGTAGTTGTTGCTTTAGTTTTTCTTCGCATTTATTTTTTTTTTTTTTGATTCTCAACTTGCCCGGCTGTGTGTATTTGCTTTTGTCTGGTCGTTTTGGAAAAAGAGCAGCTAAAAAAATATAAGTAGAAAAATACAAGAAAAAAAGTGAAAAATGAAAAATACAACTTAAATTTTAACTAGAAAAATAAGATGGAAGGACGAATCTAGTCAGGCTAAAGCCAAATGCACTTTTTAAAATGTTCTTTAACTAATAAATTCATTGTTTCATAAATTATTTAAAGATATTTGACTTAAAAAATAATATGTATTAGAAATGTTTTATGCTCGCTTCACAATAAACTTTTAATGCCTCACTCGGCAAGTGTATTTTTAAGACGAAGCAAGTGCTTAGCTGCGTCGTTGGAGAACATGAAAAGAAGTACTCACAGACATACACATGCTATACCCCCTACACACGATGCGTGTGTATTTTGGGGTTGGTTCAATAAAAACGCTTGAAATGTTGCGATAACTCCCAATACACAGTCTCATCATTATCCATTTCTATTTGGCCCCAGAGTGAGCAAAACCAAAAGCAAGATGAAAATAAGTTCAACATTATCTATCGATGGACTATGTGAGACGTGTGTCCAAGCTGGACGGTTGTAGAATATTTATGTGTGTCTCAAGCAACAACAACAACAGCTGGCACACTAAAAAAGCAACTGTTTGACCAAAAATATCACCTTTACACTTACACTATCTCTTATCATTTACCGAAAAAATCAAGCAATATGATTAGTAACATGATAAGTTTTCTTAGTTCTTTATGCAAAAACCTTGCTCAGACCCAATTCTCCCGTTTTTTTTAGTACAAATATGGAACTTGAATCAAATTTAAGCTGCTTATATAAGTTTAATGCTCTTGTCTCTTAATAGTCAGTGATTTAAGTTTCATTTCAGTTGGCTTTCTTGCTTCCTGGTGTCGTCTCCACAGCTCCCTCGTTCGTAAATATTATTCAGCCTTAGCTCAAGTCCAGTGCCCCAAACACTTGCCACATCATCTGAGCAGCCAGCACTGGTCTCGAAAGGCTTTGGGCCATTGATTAATGATCGATGCCGTCGCTGGCGGTGCCATAAAGGCGCTCACACAAAAATAACGAAAATAAAATACAACTATGAAGCAATTTAGTTAGTTTTCTAAACCTGACGTTTGGAATTGCTTCCCAGTTCAGTTAGCCTTATGTTATTTTACTTTTTGCTTTCTTTTTCGTTTTTATGGTATTGCAATTTTTTGCCTCGACGTCTTGTCGCCCCACTCAATTAGCGGGCGCGAAATAAATTTATCTAAATTATCGGCATTATCTGCGGCGCGTTATTAAAATCTAACGCAGACGACTTGCTATCCTGCTTGCACTTGTTCTTTCTTCATCTCACTCTCTCTCGTCGTTCGTTTTCGTTTTCGGTCTCATTCCCGTTCTTGTCAACACCATCTTTTCGTAGTGGGCTTTTGCTTTTAGACGAGAAATTATGGTGGCATTGTTATTGTTATTGGTGTTGTATTTGTCGTTGCCCGCAATGCCATCAAAAGGCGCAGAGTGTGCTGAACAAGTGCAGAGAGGTGGAGAGTGATGAGAGAGTAGGAGTGGGGGGTGGGCAAAGCAAAATGCGCGTCTTTTATGACTTCCGTTTTGGGCTAAAATGGCGCAGTGGGGCCAAATGGGGTCCCAACGGCGACTGCAGCTCAACATTTTGACTCCACGCTCGAGTGCGTCGCTTGCCATTGTTCCAATTGCCTCCTTCCCGCCCAGCCGCTCACTTGTCCTAGAACGCACCACAGTGCAGCAGCAGCAGCAGCAGCAGCAGCAGCGGCAGCAGTATTGTTTGGCAAAAATAAAACTAACAAACAAAAATTGTAATGAAAAGCACAATAAACTGTCAGTTTAAATATGAAAGACTTTCTCCCTCTTTCTCATACTTTTCATCAACTGTCTGCGCTCTGTCTTCGTCTTCGTCTTCGTCTTCGTTTCAGTCTCCTCTTGCTCTGTGCCCGCACTTGAGTTCATGCCACACAACTGCAACGATGACTGCGCCACTTCATTGTCGTGCCATGGACATCTTTAAACAGCAGCGTCAAGTGGCGTGCAGCAGTAGCAGCTGCCAGCTCAGCTCAGTTCAACTCGACTCGACTCGACTTGCCGGCCCACGCTGCGTATACCTAATGCTCTGCAGCATTGTCTGCATCTCTCTCTCTCTCTCTCTCTCTATCTGTGAGTGTGTGCGTTTCTTTCTCTTTGTGTCTGTGAGCTTGTCGCTACTTAGCGCCACGTCAGTCCCAGCAGGAGAAACGAAAGCTTCAAAATGCGGCCAAAAACACACATACACACACATTGAAAGTATTTAGCGTTGTTGCACCTACCACACAATACTTGTGGAATGTGCACACAATTAAACCAATGTTGAATTTTATGTTTTCCCTGATGATCGTTGAACGACTTTTATAAAGCAACTAACTGCAATGAACTTGTAAAATGCATTCGAAATAGGGTTATACAAAAAATATAAAAATATAAAACTTACCCGTACCAAAACATATCTACTGAGACCCAAACGCTTTCCTCTTCAGTGAATGGTACTCTAAGAAAAATATACTAGAACATTTGTGTTTAATGTTTCATTTTGTTGACTCTAAAAAATTTCCGGGCTTACTGCAACAATTTATGTTGCTTTTAATTGCCATCATAAGTTTTCGACCTTTTACATAAATTGTCCAAAAGTAAATGCAATGCAATTCATATTTAATATTGCACTTCTTAGCTGTTTTGTCAACAACAGAAAACAACAACAAAAACAAAAAACGATGCAAACTTTGCCCATTGGCAAGTTTTTTGTTTGTTGGTTTGACCATCAGGCAAACAGTGAGTTGGCAGCGACCGGAACTCAGTGTGCAATAAAAATAAGTTAAAATGCTATAAAATAACAATAACAGCAGTAATAATAATAATAATAATAGTAATAATAACAAGCACACTGAATGTGCGACGAAGCCGCCGACGCCGCCTGCTGCGGCTTTGGTCCTCCGATTCCGATTCCGTTTCAGTTTCAGTACAGTTCGTTGTCGCCTGTAGGCGGCAAATGTTGCGAATGTTGCCCCAGCGACGACGCTTGCCTCCAAATAATTAAATAGCAGAGACCCCCCAACATTAACAACAACAACAACAACAACGGCAGAAGGGGCAGCTTCTATAGAATTTTACTTGCAACACAATAAAAAAAACTAAACATGAAAATTAAAAGTAATGAGACAAACAACCAGCGAAAGCAACACTGCAAATGTATGTGTGTGTGTGTGTGCAACAGGAAATGCGACACTGTTTTGTGGTGACTATTTGCAACACTGCTGCACAATAGAAGAGATAGGGAAAGGCGGGAAAAGGCGGAGAGACTGCAGTTTATTTCATATTGAATATCATGGGATTTTAATGAATTAGAAAACCTTTTTTTTTAAATGCAAAGCCATGAAATTTCACTGATGAAAACATTTTTTTACTTTTACGTTTTTTAGCCTGTTTAGATTTCCAATCATTAATTTTAACATTACCAGAAATAACGTAAAATTCTCTCAAAATAGCTAAAAATGGCTTTTGCCATATCAGTGTCAAAAGTACATAATTAAAAAATAGCTAAAAGTAAAAGGCTAAAAGTTTCTTTTTTGGAGGGTTATTTTTTAATTAACATCATCTCTTGGCATTGTCCGTTTATACATACATAAGCATATCAAGTTTGTTGCCAGTGTTGAGTTGTTTTTGTTTTTTTTTTATGTTGTGGTACATAAATTTAAAAATGTAGTATTTAGGTCTTTTGCTGCTGCCAGCGACAATGTTGCATGAACAAACAACAAAATATACTTGAGCAAGAGTTCGTTTCTCTCTGTGTGTGTGTGTGTGTTTGAAAGCCATAAATCTCAACGCCTCAGTCTCGGCTCATTTGCAGCAGTAAATGGCTGCAAAAACCAACAGCAATTAAAAATGGTAAATGCCGAAGAACACATAAAAATACGGCTTCAACTGGCCAAAAAGCACTCGCTGCTTTGGCCATAAGAAATTGGTTCGTTGGCGACACAAGCACACACCCACCACACACACACACACACACACTAAGCTAATAAAGTAACCAAGTTTGAGGCAACTCTGTTGCTTGGCTGTCGTAAAAACGAGATAAAATTGGACATACTTAGATCTATGGATGCAGGACAGCGTTAAAATTGCAATACGAGTGGCCAAGCTGAGGGTAGAATAGCTGCACATTTTGTATCCTTAGCGTGTGTAAAATGTTGTGTTAATTTTGATGGCTAAGCTCTTAAACTGTGGCCACATTTTCAACTCAAACTTGTTGCCGCCTGCAGTTTAGAAAAAAGTCACAACATTTTTAATTAAGTTGGGATTTTATTCTTGCAGTTTTCACTGATTATTTATACTTTTTACCTACATATTGTGTTTAAATAAGTTTGTTTAGTGAAGCAACTAATTTAAACTGTGGCATAAATGCTATACAATATGTTGCGTATACGTAATATTTTTAAACCTTTAACTTCCATCTACTCTCTCTCGCTCTGTAACTAAAATGTAAATTGCACTCGTATTAAAACGCAACAACAATTGCATGGCTCATATTAATTTTATGGCTTGAACGGACAAGCAGCAGAAATCAGTGCTCCGTTTTCTGGAACATACTTTCTTATATCCAGTACTAGTAAAATCAGACGTGCGCTAACCGCACCGATTAAAATTCAATACAACAATTTACTCAATTTATGGCTCAACATAACTTTGAGACTCAATAAAAAGAGCACAAACAAGAAAAGAGGGGGGACGCATTGAGGGTATAGCAAGAGGGTTGTCGCTTCTTCTTTTCGCTGCCCGCTTCTCGTTTGACTGTTGATGCCTCAAAGCATCTGGCAACTAGGCTGCGTTGCACAGTGGAATCAATCAAAAAAAAAGGGTAAATAATATTTTTACATTATTGTTAGCTTTTTTTGATGTTAATCTTGGTTTCATGTAGGAACACAACAGAAAAGAAAAGAAATGAAAAATAAATTCTTCTTATATCAAACTTATAAATACAGTAACATTCTCAAAGAAACTTTTGTGGACAACAATGGACATTTAATCCTTGCAAAACTTTGTAACAAACGCTTAAAAAGTGCCTTTAAAACCATATTCAAAATATATATACAATGAACTATCTAAAAATATATAAAACATTATTTTATGCAAAAAGTTTTCAACTTTTTCTTTCCACTGTGCGTTGGGTGGTTTGAATGATTTGGTCGGTCCTTTTTTGCCTCCCGATGCCGATGAGTGTTATAAAACCAAATGATTCTATTAAAACGAGATTTGTGCCATTCATGCGTAAATCAATCTGCTGCTTTCATGTTCTTGCTGTCCTTGTTAATGTTGTCCGTTCAAACGAGGAGTGGGACGTGGCGCGTAGAGCAGAGTGGTCGAAACGCCTGGCCCTTAAATCATAAATTATTTTTGCCTACCTTGTTGCTAACGAAATTTGTTGAAGGCAACAATAAAATATTCATTGCTTGTTTATTGATTGTAATTTAACAACAGTTAACCCGCTCAAACGCAGCACGAAAAAAAGGGCAACAAACCGCCAAGCACCTTCAACTGATTCCTCTCCAACTCCAAAACCCTGTCCAGGGCGTGTGTTATCTGCGCCACCATAGCGGTGCTGCTGCCACCAAAGGGATCTATTACGTGGTATTTAATCAGATTTTTTACGAGCGACCGACAATAAAAATGTAAATAGACACAAAAGGATTGCCATTGCCCGTATTTTGTGTTTGTTTTTTGTTGTATTTGTTGTTTTTATCGCTTTGCCACAGCAGACAACAACACAAAAATCTGTCTGCCTCCCTTAGCAGCCCATGTCCAAGTTGAAGTCGTTGGCAAAGTCGTTGTGCTTGGCATGGACATGGCTTGTGTCCGCCTGGCCAGTTGGCCAGCGTAGTTTTCTGGTACGTTTAACGCCGTTAGCCTTAAGCGCTTCATTTTCCGCTGGATCCGCTTTTATGGCATATGCCATCGATGCTCATAAAAAATATTGTTTTATGAATGCCAAAGTGGCAGACACAGCAAGGAGCAGCAGTAAGGACAAGCAAGCGTAAGTGAATATATAAATTCATCGATAAACGCAATCAGTCCGCAACGAAAATTTATTTATTTACATACTATACATATATATTTGACTTTCTCTGGCGCTCGCGGCTCGGCCAATTATGCGCAAATTTCATTATGCAAAACAAATTGACGCCCCAGCAAAAAAAAAAAAAGGAAGAGGAGCGTAGGACGCAACGAAACTCACCCACAAAACAAGCATCTGGCCATTTATCTTTCCATGCCACGCCCCCAACCACCTACAGCGCCCACTCTCGATGGCATCTTGAGACTGACAATTTGGAAACTGTCAAGGTGACCTGACAAATAATTCATTTCAACGGCGACCAAGCAAAAAGCAAATATATAAACTGTTATTAATGCTCTTGCCATAGCATTATCCTTGGCCATAAGATGCTTCATCACAAACCGAAATCCAAAGCACAAATCTTAGCAAACAAAGGCATGCTGTGGAGCGAGGGGCACTTAACTCAAAAGTTTATTCATTTCACTGGTCAACTTAATTAACAATCAAATGTGTCACAGCAATCTTTAAGCATTCAAAGCGTTACACATGCAGTATTAAAGTTCCATTGGACATACTATTTAGGGGTTGGCTTGTTGCGCATGAAAGCTGTCAGGATCAGCTTGAAGCAATTTGAGAATTTTGTACTCTTCGTGCCTTTCCACTTTGCATACGATGTCAAACATAATTAATTAATATCAACGACAACTCTTTGTTAAGTTGAACACACAAAACTTTTGCCAAATGGCCTCGGTTAATAAATATTGACGCAATTCAACAATTAATAATGATTCCCTGAACATTTCATTTAAATTCAAATGACCAACTTGACGAAATTTCAAATTGCCGCCGGCTTTATATACTCGACTATTATCCAAAATACTTACGTTTAAGCTTTATGTTATGGAAATATATTAATTGACTTGGCTTTTATAAGAAATGCTGTACTTTTGTAAAGCTTTATTAATGCAATACCCAAAACACGTTTTTGCTTATATCTGTACAAAAACTTTTGAGCTTTTTCTTAAAACAATTAATCTCTAAGTTGTTGCTCAAACAATAGTATCAAACACCTATTTCTGGAGAGTGAAAACCACGCTAGTATTGATCAAAGGTTTAAACATAAACGAATTTTTTTAAATGAAATTTTTTTTTGGAAATATGTTACAGAATAATGCTTAAGCCTTTGAAATATTGCCAAAAACGAGTATCTTCAAAAACATTGAAACTTTTTATGGGCTTAACAAAATAATCATTAATTAAATGAAGTTTAAGTTATTTAAAAGTTGAATATAATTAATGATTTTAAGTTAGTTTCAAATCTTTTCAAAACTTATCTGTAAGCAACTTTTACATAAATGTTTCCTTCCTTTAACATATCCGGCAATACAATTTAAGGCTTGATGTTAAATAAGGCAACGAGCAAGAAATATGTTTAAATGCTTTAAATAAATATAAATCTTCATTTTTGAATGTGCGTAAAATAAAGATAAAATTATTAACTAGCATCACACGTTGCGACTAAATCGTGCTCAAAAATTCAAATATTCCCAAAAAAATGGAGAGGAAATTCTTTTTAACAACCAACTGCAATACGTTTACACACACACACACACACACTGTGTGTACATCTGTGTGTAGTTGTTGGTATTTACTTTCTACACACACACACACAGACATACCCTTATTTATAACTAGGTTTGCCGCATCCCTTCACATGTCCCAACATTGTCCCCATACAAGCAAACAAAACATTAAGCGCCGTGACTAACTGTACACACATTGAGATTAGCCAAGCGTTCGTGTTTCGTGCCACACTATGTCGCACCTACTTCAGCTCCCTTGTTTTTGGCTCTGTTTGTGTCTCTGTCTCGTTTTGTGTGGCACCCAAAAAATAAAATAAAGCACAAAATAATACGTTACATGCACATACATGCATACATATATGTAAATGTATATAAATATATATAACTGAAATATTTCGTGTGCTAAATTTTTTGCTGTCGTCCTGTCGTCCTGTTGCCTTGTTTTCACTTTGATTGCTACGTGTTGCCCGCACTTTGAACACCCGCCCACTTATATTCCCGCATCCCTATCCCGCACATTGGCAACAGTAACAGCAACAGCAACAGCAACAGCAACAGCAACAGCAGCAACAGCAGCAGCATCACATGCAGGCAAATTGGATTTTCATGCATACTTGGTCACACGCGCGTTCCAGCGCTCCCTAAAAAGCCAGGCTATAGAAACATGGCCAGCACAGAACAAAGTGCTGTTTTACAAAGCCAACACCATGGGCCTTACAAGCCCCTCACTCCGGCGAACCCAAAGTCAACGCCAACTCTTCTCGCCTTGTGCTAAACGTTGTTATCTGCCTTATTCCCTATTCGTCCCTATGTCCGTTCGCCCTTCGTTCCATCTGTCCCTGTCCCAGTCCCAGTGTTGTCTCTTGTTTCGTTCTGTCTATCCGTCCATCCGTCCGTCTGTCTGTCGCCTATCGCTTTGTGCCTTGTGTTTTATTTTCACGTTCTGTGCTCGTTTGTGCGTTCGATTCGTTGCTGTTGATGTTGTTGTTGTTGTTGTTGCTTTGGCATAAATTTATTATAAAATAATTTGCATAATTCGTTATTACTCAGCATAAACAAAGTGAAATTAAGACGATTTCTTTTATATGCCCCATCTTTGTTAATGCCATTGTCCTTGGCTCTGTATATTTGGCTTCATCTTCATCTTCATTTCCATCTCCATCTTCACTCTTTGCTCGGCAACTTTGTCTGCCTCTCGCTGTGCCTCGCTGTGTGTCGTCTTCTTTTTATTGTATCTTTGTATCTGCTTATTTTGTCAATGTCATTTGCCTAAGCATTCCAGTCGTTCTCTCTCTGTTTCTTCTTCGACTCAACTCTCAGCCCCTGACAGTCATTTCGATTGCCATTTGGTTGTGTGACGACTGTGCATAGGAATTCCTTCGCTCGCTCGTTCGTTCACTCAGGTGTGCACAGCTGTGTGCCTGGCCCCGATTTGGATTCTTAAGTATATTCGATTTTCTATTCATGCCCGGCTCGTTCGTGTCGCATTCTCTTTCTTTGCTCTTTACCTCTGTGTTTCAATGGACAGCCTAAGCTATTTGCTTTGAGCTTACTTAATATTTATGATCAACCCTATTGTAAATCTATTTACAAACATGCCCCATAACAACAAAAACAACAACAACATCAACGAGCAACATCTGTTTAATGGGGCAAAATTTGAATATTTTGCTCGCTTCAAATTCGATAAGGAGCAAAGCAAATGGCAACTGTTGCATTGGAATTTGATTAATTATAAACTAATTGCATTTGCGCAACATCTTTTTCTTTTTATTATTATACTGAATTTGACCCAGTCACATACATACACACGTCTGTACATAGAGATTGGCTCAGAGTCTGGTGTCAGAGATTTGAAGCTTTTGAACTGAAAGTGTCTTTGCTTTTCAATTTGATTGGGCTGTCTAAGCAAATAACGTAGGTAGCTTTCTCAGAATAAACAAATGTCTGAACTCACATTTGCAATACAAGTACTTACACACACACACACACACACGTACACAAGCAGAAGTCATGCAATGTGGGAGTGTCTGTGTCTGTGTCTCGCACTCTTTCCCTGTCCTTCATTCAAAGTAAACTTTTGTACAAAAGCACTATTTATTATGCCAGTAAGTAAATGTTATTCCCGTTAACTTGTACAAACATACACACACACACACACACATGCATTCACATCGTAGACGTCGACCATCATCATGTAAAGTGCGTGGGCGTTTTTGCCTGTGAATGCTCTTACCATATCCATCTGCCTCTTGGTCTAGCTATCTGCACTCAGACCTGGAGGCTTACATATCACAACTTATTTATTGCCTGATGCTTACCTTTTGCACTTGAGTGTTGAAAATAAGAAGAGTTCAATGTGCTTAAAGTATTTTGAATTCACAACGCTTCACTCTTTAATCTGTATTTGGTAGCAATTTTTGAAGTATTTTGTTATTGGTCTAAAGAGAATTTATATATACATTTTTTTTTTTGGCTGTTGGCAATGTCCCAAAACAATTGAAAAGCCATTCAATATGAAGTTGATTTATGCCACGAATTTAACGTATTTTTCATAGAAGATTTCTTCATTCAATTGCAGAGGGCATAAACAAAAATCTATCTGCGTAGATTCAACAAAAAAAGCCGGTCAGTTTTGTTGAGTTAAAGCTCAATGATTTAAATTTAAAGCAATTATTTCTCATGTTATTTATCAAATAGAATATTTTCATCTCTCACACTCTCTATGTGTGTGTTTACTTCCTTCAAGCTGTATTAATTGAGATAATTTATTGTTACCAACTGACCAACATTCTTTTGCCTGGTTTTTACTTCCAGTCCAGGCATGTGTGCTCATTATTGTGCTGTGTTTTGCTGGGCCATAACTATTTTTCTCGTCACCCTTATATGCCACCCACAACCCATTTTCAACCCTTACCTAGTTTTTTGGCTTGCTCTGGTTGCCCAACTATTGTGCACTTACTTATGACTGTAAAATGCTGCAGTCACAATGCTCTAGTGTATATGTGTGTGTAATAATTTTGGCATTCATTTCATATTGTACTTACACACGTTCTCTGTTTCGCTCTCTCTCTGTCACTCTTCCCTGTGTGTGTGCTTTTTGCCTTATTTAATTACACATAATTTGCTCCTGCTGTGTGTGTGTCTGTGTGATGCATAAATATGCCAAAAATGTTGCATACTTACCGGGTAGCAACATGAGCAGCTCGCTTGACTCTTTGGACAAGGCTTCAGCTCTGCATGTGTGAGGGTGTGTATGTGTGTGTGGGAGCGGCAGAGCGTACAAAATTAGCTAACACACTTATATATACACACACACACATGCATATATGTATGTACACAATACATGCTTGACTGCGCTCATTAGGACACAATGTTGTTACTTTCATGGTGCTTGGCTTGCTCCTCACTGACTTTGGCAGTCGTCGCCTTCCGCCTGTTTTGACTTACACTTTCCACTCTCCACAAATTCTCATATTTACACACATTCACATACAGTCAGTGTGTGTGTGTGTGTGTTTTTGTGTGTGTCCGCTTTATGTTGTCGGCTGTCGCTTGTTTTTCGGCTGCTTTCATTTTTGTTTCGAGCACGCAATGTTTTTGCATACTTTTGCGCACTGCCTCAAAATTTTTCCTCGGCCGTGTCCCTGTCTTTATTAAAAGTTGTGAAAAGTTTGCGCACACACACACACACAATAACAGAAAATCAAGGACTTGGGAGTGAGCCTTGTTAAACAGCTTTTCGTACAGACCCAGACACAATCTAACCATTAATGTTCTTTCTCGTTTGGGTTTATTCGTTGTTTTTCTTCCTTTTTTTTTCTCGTTTTAAATAGTATTTTATAGCTTTGGATATTAGGATTGGGTTACTAAAAATTGCGACATCTTTTTATTGAAATTTAAATCAACAGTTGGATCCCAGTTAATTGAAACTTATTAAATTTGTGTTGCTTTTCGCAATCAAATATTTGGCACAAAGGGTATTTTCAACGTTTGTTTTGCCGCTCTTCAAAATTTTATTTTCTTTTTTTCTGTTCCGTTTGTATATTTGGATTTCAAAGTCGTTGCGTGCATTGTTTGCTTTGACTTTGCCCTGCTGCTTCCTCTGCGTTAGCGTCTGCCTTCGCCTCTGCCCCTTTCTAATCTGACTTGGCTTTTGCTTGCTTTGCTTTCCAGCCTGCTTGACTGCCCGCCGGCTGTGAACAATCTTGTGTGCGGGCAGCGCAGTTGTTCCATTTTTGGTCATTGCCGCTGGCTGCTGTCCTTGCACCATGCTACGCCATGCCACGCCATGCCATGGCACTCCATTCATGGCGTCCAGGCGGCAACAGCCGCTGTACCAGTTGACCCTCGGCCTTGTCTTTCAACTTGACTTTCGGCAAGTGTAACTTGCAGGCCTCCAATTGCTGCACGAACATTGTGCTGCTGCTGCTGCTGCACCTTGGAAGTTGCTGCCACCGAATTGCATTTGGTATTCATGGCAACATGTGCACAACACATTCGGAACGCAAGGACATTCATAGTGGTTCCACTCTGGTCCGCCTTTTTAATGGTTTCGTCTCTGCTGTGCACACATTTACACACACATATGTACGTGTACGTGTACGTATACACAATGTGTAACAGTTTTGGTTACTTTTGATTTTTTTTTTGTTTCTTTCTGTCTTTTGTGGCTATGTGGCAAATGTTGCGGTGCGCTCTTGTCTTTGATTTTCCTTTTGCTCAACGCTTTCTGTTTGTCCGCCCAGCCGTTGGCTATAAACTGGGCCTCATAACGAGCACTCGCACAAAGATGTAGATAAAGGGAGGAGGAGAGCGAGGTAGGGCAACTTGCTGTTATATGCGAAGCACCTTTGTTTTGAGTTTTTTAACCTTTATTACATTTTCGCCAAAAGGCAGTTGGTTTTGCTTTAATGAGCGCAATTTTATTAGCTGCTTTAACATTATTCTTTGACTTTTACTTTGCCTCTTCCAAACCCAGATATTTTTTTGTGTTTTTGCTACGCTATATTAACAAACTAATTTTTGTCCTTTTTTTCGTGTTTACCTGATATCTCGACTTATCGACGAAGTAAGTAAATTAGAAAGATAGTTTTTTATTTTCTTTAAGAAGAGGAATGTATATATTTTGTACTTGGCATATTCATCATTATGAATCGCTTTGGGTCAGTGGATTACACTGAACTATACAAGTTTCAAGGGCCTCTCATTTTTAAAGTGCTTGAAGCAAAGCTTGTGTTGCCTACTTTTAGGCACATTATGTTTTTTAAATGCCCCGTTCTCGCTGCCTCCTCGTGTCTTTCTGTCTTTATGTCTGTCTGTCTTTCTGTCTGTCTGTCTGTACGACTAGCTTTTCTGCTGTGTTAGCATAATGTTACACCACCATCCCCTTTCTAGCACCCTGTGAACTGTTCTTTGTGAATGCTGGGCAGAATTAGTGTAAATTGCAAAAGTTGGCATTTTTTTTCAGAGTTTTTTTTTTGCTGTTGTGCCTTCTCTACTTTTGCCAGACATTTTCTTTTGCGCTGCTTAGTTTGAGGTTTTTGTGGTTGCCATTCGCTCACTCATTATTAACGTCATGGTCATGGGGTTGATGCGCTCATAACTCGATGTGGGTTGTGTTTGGGCGTAGTGGTTGGGCGGTGGATGGGCGAAGGGGGGCTTACAGCATTTGACAAGCGTTCTAATTTGTTTTTAATTTTCAGTTTTGCTGCCTTTCGCCTTTTGCGCCTGTCGCCGGCATTAACTGTTTCCAGCACCTTTTTGCACCTGCCTTGTGAAAGTTTCGCTTGCTTGCTGCTTTTTTTTTTTGTTATTTCTTCATCTCTCCATTTTTGTTGTCATAGTCGAGTGCTTATTCTACCTTTCTCTCACTTTCTTTTTGTGTCTCCGCTTTGGGTCGCTGTCTCGCTCTATGGCATATTAATGAGCTCGTCTTTAACACGCTTTTGAATTAGTTGGCAGCCACGTTGTCGTTTTCACCTTGCGAAACTTTCTTGATTTTGTGCGTCCCTCGCTTCGCTTTCGCTCCCTTGCTCTTGGTCTCTGCATGCGTCGTTGCTTTTCTGCGCTGATAAAAACTTTCAGTGGCCCATTTCAGAGGTCTTTCTGCTCTTGTTGCTCTTGTTGGGCTATGTTCGGACTAAATCCTTGCCGATTTCACCCATTTGCCGCCCGACCAGACACTTGCGGTTTAGTCTTGGCCCGTTGAAGCCGCCATTTTAATTTGTCCCAAGTTTTAGCGCCGCCATTTGCCATTCGCCACGTGTTTCACTTTGCTGTTGTTGTTCGTGTTATGTTTGTGTGTGTGTATGGTTATTCGACTTGAACAACTTATTTCAAGTTTTCTTCTTGTTGCTATTGCTGCTGCTGCTGCTGTTTGCTTGCTTTTTGCTAATTTTGCGCCTAATTTCCGTTATAATTTGCTGCGTTTTATTCAAAACCTTTTCGGGTTTCTTCGCCTTTTGGCCACGTCCTCTGGCCAAAGCCACGACTTGGGCAAGCGCCTAGCGATATTACCCCTTGTTTCTTTCATTCATTCTTTCTTTCTTTGGTTTTCTGCACGCAGCGCCGACATTCGCATCATAACAATTAGGTAACACGGTAACACACACACCCTCCGCCCTGTTGCTTGCCAATTTGAGTTCGTTTTATCCTTTCAACTTTGAAAAGCTGCTGGCTGCTGTTCCTTTAACTAGCCAATTGGACCCCCCTCTTCTTCTCTCCTTCTCTCTTTTGCTTTGTTGTCATTGCTCTTGTTTTTGCTCTTCATCAAATGCTGACGTTGGCACACACATACACACACGTGCGTTCCTACCTACACACAATTGTGTGTTTGCGTAAAAATTTCATACGCCAGCAGAAATTCATTCGCGCGTGTTTCTGCTTTCTCGGTTCGAATTTTCGTGTTCACAGCCAACCAATACACACACACAAACACACACGCACACACTTTCGCATTCCATATTCCACAAAAATTCCAAATGCTCGATGCCCAGTCTAGCCAGCATTTGACAAATTGACACATGTTTGCTTGTACGTGTGTATGCGAGTGTGTATGTGTGTGTGTGTGTGTCCATGCATATGTGTGGTTGGGTTTTGTGTATGATTTATAAATCAGCTGATGCCTTTTGCCAGCCACATTGGTCATTGGTGGCGCCCACAAGGCTACCCACCACTCGCCAATTTTTAGTCGCATTTATTTGTGGCCTATGCCACATGCCACAGACACATTCGTGATTGAATCGCAACATCACCAACATCTCAACTCACGTTTGTGTTTAAACACTTTGATGCTAAGCTATTGCCAGATTGATACGCATTATCTTATTATACATTACATTGCATAATGAAGGAACCCATAGCTCTCGCTGCACAAGTTGCGGTTAGTGTTGCACAGCGATATGATCTCAAGTAACAATGCATCAAGTTAAGCTTCTCCCAAAAGGCAGTCTAGCATCTAGTTTCACTCATCGCTGAACGTTAAACAAAAGGGGTTAAACCCTTAAGCAAAGTGCACACATATATGACAAAATGGAACGTATGTTAGATCGATCTCTAAGTAACCAAAACCTTAATTCCCTATTATGTATTACTTGAATAAATCCCTTTCTGTTTGGTTCGATAAGGGATTTAAATCCTGTATGCATTGTTTCAAATTATCTGCATGTATATTCAATATTTGTATAACGTTGTAACATAGTCAACATTCACATAGAATTTATCTAAGCTGTGCTGTACTCTTGAGCAGAGTAATTGGTTCTATTGTTTACAGAATTTCAATGCGTTTCTTATATTCTAAAAATGCTTTTGAGTAGCTGTCAGTTGTATTGAATTGTTCGATTTGAGGTTTTTTTTGCATTGTAGTATGTAATAGATAATATGATTAGTTTTGTTTCGATTCGTTTCACATCGCTAAATTGTCTATTGTTGTGTGTGTGTGCAATGTTTTTGTTGATGGGGCAGCTAGTAAAATTGAAATTGACTGTCAACGTCATTGAATTTTCAATTAAAAAGTATTAAATAACCAATAGCTGGCTTATTTCACATGAATCAAATATACGATACATACATATGCTATTGTTGATTTGAGCTTAGGCTTAGTAGCAAAAAAACGAGTGGAGGGGGCGGAATGGATAGTTTCTTAAATATGCTCGTTCGTGTGTCAGCTGCCATCTCTTGTAAATATATATTTTCGACCTTTGGCTTTGCTTTGTTGTCAGTTTTGCCACCCACTCGATGCTTGTCGTTGTTGTTGCCTGTTTTCTGTTGACATATCAAAACTCCAACTGCAAATGATATTTCAAATGGGTATGGGACCTAAACTGAGACAGAGGGATTGGGATTGAGGACTAATGTCGCCTGATTCGTCGCAGAAACTAATCAGAAAATGTGTGACTGTTGTTCTTGTTGTTGCTGTTGCTGCTGTTGCTTTAGTTGTTATTATTGCTCTTGTCATTCACATCAACGACACACAAACAAACACACACACGCAGACACAGACAGCTTGTGCTGGTATTTGTGTGCATATGTAATTTGCTTTTGTTATTGTTGCCCATTGCCCATTGCACGCCACTTTACCCATTTTGATTTTGGTTTTTTTTTTTTGGGTTTTTCATATTATTTTTTCGTTTCGTTTCGTTTTCGTTTTTCTTTGCCTTTTTGCAATTCAATTTGTTACGCTTTTGCTTTAGCGTTGCTTTGGTTTCTTGCACCCCTTTGCGAAAGGGCAGCAAATGCAAAAATATTGACTGACATTGATTATACGCCAAGTATGTACATATGCGTATGAGTGTGTTCTTGTGTGTTTGTGTGTATGTGCCATGCCATAAGTATTTGTATGTGCTTGTGCAAAAAGCGGGGGGGGGAGCTTATGGCTCCAAGTTGTGCCAACAGACGCAGTTTTTTTCTATTATACTCTGTTATGGCATGTCCTGTCTCTCTATCCGTCTGTCTCTTCATCCGTCCGTCCGTCCAACCGTCTGTCTCTCTGTCTGCCAGCTACGAGAGTTGCTATCATCGTCGTCGTCGTTCCATTTCATTCGTTGTCTTTTTGGGTATCCACATGTAGATGAAGCCCAACCCGACCCAACCCAACCCCTTACTGTTCTCTATATGTCTGAGGAGCACTGTTGCTGTGACTGTGTTGTGCTTCGGCTTCGGCTTCTGTTCTGTCCGGTTAAGTTTAACAGTCAGGGACTTTGTTGTTGAAATTTTGATTTTTGTTGATTTGGCTTAGTGGCTGCCACTCGCATCACATCACTAACAACAGCACAATGGCTGCCTCTGTTTTTTGCTGTGTGTGTGTGGGGGGGGGGGGGGGGGGGGGGTTTGGTGGCGCCAACAGTGAATAAGTCCGCCTTCCATAACCACTTGCACACCATACCAGCTTCACCCCACCCCACCCATCGTCTGCTTCTTGTCATGGCCTTCAGTTGGTCAGTGGCTAGCAAATTTTCTAAAAGCAACTAAACTGCTGATGAAATGGATTGTCATGTGCGTTTCAATTTCCGTCAATGACATTCCACACACACACACCAACACACACAATCGCAGTCTGTGAGTAAAAAGTTTGCACAAAGTTTCACCATGTTTTGAGTGCGCATTTGTGTGCGTGTGTGTGTTTGTTTGTTGGTGTGTGTGGCCATTAAGTGCCACTGCATGGGCGCTAGACCGAACTCTGTGTGTGCGTATGTGCATATGTGTTTGTGTGTGTAGGTGGTGCTTCTATGTGTCGTTTTGTGTTCTCCTCTATTGAAAAGTATAATAAACTGTTGTTCGGCCAGCGGGCCAAAGCAAATGGGTGTGCGTGTGTGCGGTTGGTTTTTTGGGAGTTGAGCATTTTGTGGCTGCAGGACTCAAGTAACAGAAATTGAATACATCCATAACTTATGAATATGAGCATTAAGCGTATATAAATAAAAAAAAATATTTGTTGATTTAAGCAAATGAATTGAATAAAAATCATACAAACAATTTGTATAAAGATTTCCGATTTTAAGATGTGCCATAGGCAGGCATAGCATTAAATTTATTCGATTGGCATAATTTCAATAAAATGTAGCATATTTTCAAACACAATGTTTTTCTTAAGCATAGAACATTCAACATATTTTATTTTAACGGTAAGCTTTATTATACCCAATGATTATGAATTATTTACATTATTTCGACACACTTTCAAATGATAGTTAACACTCAAATGTTGTTAAATAAATATAGAAAAAGTAACAAATTTTTTTACTTCTAACTGTTTTTGCCAGGATTAGACATAATACACATATGCCAATGTTTATGACAAACATTGTGTCAATATGTGGCAAACAACTTGGTACAAAGTTAACACCAACAACAACAACAACAACAACAAGTGCTTAAGTCATTGTCAAGTCAATAAATTTAAGGCATTATAAATACTACCCCAGGGGCAATTCTAACTCTGCTTTCGACTACGTATTCAATTGCTGGACAAAACTTTGCATGTACTTTTGCACTTGAAAAGACTTAAGAGACAAGAGTGAACGAGAGCGAGAGAGAGAGAGAGAGGGAGAAAGAGAGACAACTTGTAGCGATGTTTAACTATTTTGTTTATGAAAATTACACGCCGTTAAGGACGACACAACGACATTGGACCTAAATGTTGATGATGACCTCAAGTCGAGCGGCTAAAACTTTAACATCAACTTCACAGAGCAGCAGTTAGGCAGCAGGCAGCAGAAGCATCATCAACATCAACTTGAAGTTGAATAGCGTCATTTCTGAGGCAACGACGAATTCCGATTTGGCAGCTGTTTCCTCCTTGTCATCCCCCCCTCTCTCTCTCTCTTTGTGCCTCTTTTCAACTGTCTGCCTCTGACTAACGGCAGTTTCAGTTTCAGTTTCAACAACACAAAATTGTTCACTTCAATGTATATGTGTATAAAAATAATAATAAAAAAAAAAAAAAAGAAAGAACGCCAGAAAAGTAAAGAAAAAAGAAGGAACAGCAACAGCGGCCAAATGAAAGCAAAAGGAATCAAACTGCATACCGGTTGGGGGTGTTTGGGTGGTGGCCCGCAGGAGGCAAGAGGACGATGAACATTGGCAGGGCGCTGTAGGAGCAGGCAGGAATCAAAGGCAACTTTGCCACACATTCGCCATTCAGTTGCTGGCAGTTTGTGTTCCGTTCGACGAAGACGACGACGACGACGACGACGACGACGACGAAGAGGAAGAAGATGACGTCGAAGACGTAGAAAAGCGCGCAAAAGTAAAGTTTTTGCTTTGCAAACAACAACCAATAAAACTTTAAGCAATCTTCCACAGCTTGAGCGTGAAGGAGCGGATGTCCTCGCCTCATCCAGCACACACACCCCCGACCCCCGACCCCTCCACTTACACATATACACACCGCTTCACCCCGCAAAACGAGAGTCTTGTGCTCGTCGCTCGTCGTTAGTTAGTTTCAGGGCATCATCACAGCCAAAGGATAACAACTTTTTGGGCGCAAATGCCTTGCATACGTTTCGCGGCAGTCCTTTTGCCTTAGCTTTCGTTCCTTTTCCCATTCTTTTTTTTCCCTGTTGCCATTTTCCTTGTGTTTTTATTCGTTTTTTTTTTCGTTTTCGTTTTGTTGAATTTGTTTTGGACTTGTTTTAATTTATTTGCACTGCGCTTTTTGTGTTCGCCACCCGCAGCACCTCCCGTTCCGTGTCCTGTCCTGCTCCTGTTCTTTGAGCAAGTGCTCGCCCAGGTACTATGAGTCCATGTGAGTGCATGTGAATGGCAGTGTGCAGCGAGTCGAGAAGGCATCGGGAAGGAAGTTGTAGTAGCGGCATTTTCCGGTTTCCGTTTTCCACTCACTTTTTTTTTTTTTTTTTTTTTTGGTTTGTTTCTCTACACTTGTAAAAAAGTATTAGACAGTTGGCAGTACAGTTTGAAACAAATCTACCCAAAAGCAATTTATTCAAAAGCACAGATCAAGTATGATCATAGAATAAGTTTTTCTTATTGTTTGCTTTTGTGATCGGTTGCTCTGTTGTTTTTCAGTGTACTATGTTATCTTCAACATGCCTAAGATTACTTTTTTTTCGGTACAAATAGCTGTCTTTTTTTTTGTGTTTGCTTGTCGACGCTGGGACAGCATTGGCAATCTGCATGGCAAGGCAGTTGCCAGAGAGTCAGTCAGCAAGCAGTCAGCTCTTTTAACTTGGCCAACACTGCAACGTTTCGCTCCGCTTTTGGGTGCCCGCAAGTTCTTTGCTGCAATTCGATAAAAGCAAAAACAACACCAACAACAACAACTACAACAATGATGATGAGGGGACTGCAACAACATACAAAATGCAAACAAATAAGGCAACCAACAAAAACACATCAAAAAATTTGTTTTTGTTTGCCATGCAACGTGTTTTTAAATTTATTTTTAAGTTTTGTTACAACTTGCCAAAATGTTTGCCAGCACACACACACACACATGCATATGTGTGCATGTGCATGTTCATATGTGTGTGTGTGTATGTGTGTGCACAATTTTGGTTTTTGCAGCTGCAGTGCTTTCAGCTTTTCAGTAAGTGCTCTTTAGCATTTACCACACCACTTACACACACACACACACACACACACACATATACAAAAGCGGATCTTGGGGCCATAGAATGTGCGAATATAAATATGAATTCGTATGGTGAAGCAGGCTTAAAGCTTGCATCAGCTGCCACTTGATTTGCAATATTTAAAATATCAACAATAAAATTATAATCGAATTCCAGATATATGTTATAAAGATTTTAAAATATGCAAAATAAATCGGATTTTGGCATATACATAAGAGGGACAAAAACAAAAACGAAATAAAAGCTAAGAAACAAGGCTGATAAAAATCGATTTCAATGGATTTGAATAAAGTCGACATTTTTGCAATGTTTTCTGTTGTTATCTCTATAACAACTGGATTCTTTAATATCACAACAATCGATAATTTAATCATAATTTAAGCATGAAATTTAAATGCTGCTCGACCAAAGAACTCTTATAAGTGCATGTTTAGTGCGCCTGCGGTTAGAAAACTTAATATAAGCACACAAGAACACACTCTCGCACATACACTCGCACACACACACATGTGCAGGAAGTGCACATTGTGTAATCTTAGTGGGTCAACATTCACTAATAGTTCAACTCCCTCCATTTCTTCCCTCTTTATGCCACTTGAAGCATTTTGGCCAGTTTTCGTTCGCTTTAACCTTTATTTTTTTGTGCTCACCTGAACTTACGTTACAGTAAATTGCCCCGACACAAAAATATGAAAACGCATTACTTGGTTTGCTATCAAAGTCCCCGCTACCCCTCTTCATGTGTGTGGGTGTGTGTGGAAAAGTTGTGGCCTGCATCTTGGTGTCGTTGTTATTTTTTTGTTCGTTGCTTCTTTTATTTTGTTTGAACTCTATTTTTATTTTTATTGGCCCGCCCAACGACACAACTTTCTAGAGCGCCACTTGAGCAACGCGCCAACACAAATACACACACAAAGAGAGGGGGGCAACACACACACACACACACACACACACACATATGCAATTGCCATAAAGGAAAAGTTGTATTACATTTATGACACTTTTGAATATATATATTTTTATATATTTTTGTTGGCCTCGCATATTTTTCGTGTGCTCTGCTCTTTTTGGTTTTTTGTTTTCTGTTCGTCTGTGCTTTTTGTCCCTCAGCACGTTTGCTGTTTTATTTAACTCGCCATTACGTTTTTACAACCCTTTTTTTGCCAGCCAGTGTTGACAAAGCGGAAAAAGCAAACAAAGCGAACGACTGCAAACAACACGACAGTAAGCAGCACAGCCAAGAGCACAGTTAGGTGGTGTTGGACGAGCGCTAAGCGCTGAGCGTTGGGGGCCTTATGGAGTAGGCAAACATTTTAGTTGGCGACATTTCATCAAAATGGGCAATGAGTCAATCCCAGCAGCAGCAGCAGCAGCAGCAACATCGACAGCAGCAACATCGACAGCATCAATCCAGGCAATCCGAAGGACACGCACTTAATCAAAGCATACTTTATGGTAGCGTCGCCGATTTGTTGTCCTTGTTAGAGAGAAATGAGAGAAGGAGTAGGGCAAAAAAAAGCTCTTTCGATGATTTTACCATGCTGCCACAGAATAAATATGCCGCGTCGATCCAACAACAAAGCACATGCAAGAGAGTAAACAATGTGACGATGTGGAAACAAATAGAATCTTAAGGTCGCATATGCTGTCATCATTCTGATTTGTGGCAAGGGCGGAAAGCCCTTAACTAGCAATGAGTTGAGTGGAGCAGGAGTTGAATGAGTAAATGCATTAATGAAGCTGATCTCTAAAACAGTTAAAGTGGATTATTTGTATAATTTAATGGTAAAATAAAACAGAAAATAATGCTTTATGTTCATGTCAATTGTCAATCTGTTCTGCGGTCTAAATGACATTTATACAACATGATATTTAATACAAACTCTATTCTTGTGTGAGCTAAAAGATACCCTTTATGTTAATGAACAATAAATCTTTTTAGTTAAAATCGTGTTTCATAGTTAATTACTTTTTCACCTTTTACTCATTACTTTTGTTCATTTGCTTCACTAAATATTGGCATTAACACATACATTTGACATGCAATTTAATGTCAAGTGTCAACCACAAAAATTCAACTGATGGCGTTTAAGTCAGTTTAATCATTGAATGGACATATTTTGTTATGACTTTCATCAGTTAATTAAAGTTATTTTAAAAATATAATAATACAATAAATGTATATATTGATGTACCAGCATTTTATTGTAGTTGGACAACAGGATGCTGCTGCTTATCTTGCCAATTACTGATGAATTGACCCAAAAAACCGGACAACAGAGTCTCCACCATCTATTTGATGGGGCTAATCAAATGAATTCAATCGAAATAATCACACAAACACGCACATACACACACAGACAGACAGAACATTGAAGACTAATTACACGCATTTAGTTGGATAAAATACGCCAACATTGTTGTTGTTCTTTTGTATAATACCCTAGACCTGTTTAAAAGCCTCGATGTTGATTAAAGAAAATCCAGTCTATTTAGTTTTCAAACAGGATCTAGGGTATCTAAGAGTCAACTACTATGTTTACTTTACCCAGCATTGTTGCATATGTTGGTAATTGATGGCAGGCACGTAGCGCAACGCGACGATTTGTGTGTGTTGTCGGCATGTTTTTTTTTTCATCAGTGGCAAATCAAAGAGAACTTCACTTCAAATGTTTACGCCATGCAAACGGTTAGTGACTGTCACACACACACACACACACACATTCACTAGGTCGGTGTGTGTGTGTGTGTGTGAACGATGCTAGAATCGACTTGTGTCTGAGCATGTCCTTTGCCACTGATGCTACTCGTCGCATTTGGCGCAGCGCTGATGTTTCGTTCATTCGCGCAATTTATTTAACTTGATTTGCTGCAATTTATTTCAAGTGTTGTCATTTATTTAAACACTTTACACACGCACACTCACACACACACACATGCGCTTTGCAATGTGCAAGGCAAGCAAAATGTACTTGAAAGCGCTGCATAATTGTATGCCACTTACGGTTAGCAAGCAGCAGTGGCAGCATACCAAAACAGCCACACACACATACATACTCATTTGTGCAATTAACCCTTTGCCGCCATGGACGTCATTCGTTTTGACGTTGAAGAAAAAACTGTGTAGTTGAACGGGGCAAAAAGGCAGTCAGGTGACATTCGTTGTCGTTGCATTCAGTTTAACCTCTTTTAACTCGCATAGAAAACCTGCTTGATGAATAGAACGAATGTCCTTCACATTTATCTTATTGGCCTGTAGGCGGATGCACTGAGTGTGCCTTGATCTTGCTTGATTCCGGCTTCTTTTGAACAACCTTTGCAATTGTATAATCGTTTTGGCTCTGACTTAAGGCTAACACTTGTCTATGTAGTGATTGATGGATACAGCATATATCTAAAAGTTGGCTTTAATCAACCGATTCTATATATACATATGTATAAATAGTTTACTTTATTACAGAGTTTCGACACCAAAACATATAATATGTATCCAAGTTCTTATACTCAACCAGCTGACATAACTAAGCTAGTAGTTTCCTCATTCTCAATACTACTTAATCTATGTGTGTATGTGTAAGTTTTTTTTTTGGCTCTAGCATTTTGGGCCACACTTTCAAGTGAGCATTATTGTGAGCTGCTTAATGGCGCTCATTTATTATATTGACAGCTTGGGTTTTTGCTCAACATTTTCGCATGTTTTTTCTCCCTTCCCCTATTTAGCTTGGTCTAGCTTCTGCTATTCATGGCTTGGCTTGGCTTGGCGGCTAAAGTGTGCAAATTAGTTGATTTTCATGTTGTTTGATTTGTGAGTGAAAAATGAAGTGCGTTTAGCCAAGTAAATGGCCAAATTTATGATGGCCAATTGAAGCAAACACTTTGGGTGGATAAAAGTGGCCAAAATGGAGACGTAATTAAATTGATGTCTCTCGTTTTTGCCGCCCAGTTGAGATGGTGTGTTGTTAAATAAAGCAAATGTTGCTTATTTCGCTATAATTAATTTTTATTATATTTTATTTACAGCTGGCAGCTGGCAACTGGCAACTTGCAACGTTCAAGTTATTGGCGCCGTTTGCCGTAATTGATAATATTGAATGCATCGCATTGCGCACCAAAATCCATTAGTGAGTATAAATTAAGCCTTGTATAAGTCATTATAAAAACATAAAAATAAAAGTGAATGCAACGACGAACTATATATGTATGTATGTATTCATACATATATATTCAGTGCAAATCAATGCCAGGTTAAGTTGAGGTTCAGTGTTGGGATGCTTTTTTCCTTTTGGGCTTTGGTATGAATGAAGGATTCGGGCCGCGATGTCGGCCAATCCAATTGAATAAAGTAAAAAACTGATTACACACGCCTCACTGCAGGTAAAATTGTATTCTTTCTCTCTCTCTTTCTTCTGTGTGTGTGCATGTGTGTGTGTGTGCGTTAATTGAAGCTTTTACATTTGGCTTTGTGGCAGGGATAATAATTAATAATTGAAGGCGCCAGTGCCCAAATGGCAGGCGTGTTTATTCATCCATTGAAGCAGCAAAAAGTGTGTGCGTGTGTGTGTGTGTGTGTGCGAGTTGGTGGCACACGCTTCCGACCACGTTAACATCAACATCAACATCCAACATTTCAGCATTTCAGGCCATTCAACATGCAACTTCTTTTTTGTTGTCGTTGTTCGTACAACTCTTACCAAAATGTGTGGCCTAACCGCAAAAGCACAATATGAATGAATTGCCATCGCTTGTTCAGCTGCCCAATTGTCCAAAAGTACAGCAACAACAACAACAACAACAGCAACTTGAACATTTGCTATCTGCCCCTGCAACTGCTCACTTTTATAATTGTTGATGGTTAGCAACTGCAATCGAGTCGCCTCCGGTCAAACACTTTGCCAACCAAATAAACCGCAAACAAATTCAATTCTCTGGACGACTTACAATATTTGTCTATGTGTATGTGTGTGTGTGAATGATCTGCTATTGAGGGCCACACAAACACACACACTGAGACAGGCACACACAGGCACACAACAAAAGCCCCGGCAACACACTTTTTTGGCGGTTTTTAAATATAAACGTCACAATCTCCCTGCCCCTTCCACTGTTGTTGTGTAATATTATAATTTACGACTTTTTGACAAATTATCGGCATCGCTTGTCCAAATAAAACGCAAAAACATAAATTTGAAAATCGCAATAAGCGCAAATTTCAATAAATTAATCATTGCAAGACGTCGGACGTGGACATTTTTTTTTACCCAGGGTTGGTTTGCTGATGATTCACAATAAGCGGTTTATGCGGCATTCGTTCTCATTATACCCTGGATTGGCTTAAAATGTATCAAAAAGGATGTGTTTGTTTTGTGCAAATGTTTGTTATAGGCAGAAGGCATAGTTAACACTAAGAACGTATATTTACGCATATATAAAATTATTTAAAACACTTCAAAAGAATCCATTATAGTCGAATATGGTGAACTGTTTAAATGTTCATGATAAGTTTTTCCAATGCAATGGAGTATTGACATTTCACAGGATATCTTTGAAGTTTAGCTTCCTCCTGAACTAATACACACTTCCCTTATTATGATTCGGTGGGTGTGGACATACATTTACACACACACACACACAGGCAACAGGCGCCTTGTTGTGTGTCGACCCATGCCCAACGATCCTAACTCAACAACATGCTTAACAACAACACAGCACAGTTTAAAATGTTCTAAAATCAAATGCTTACGCACACACAGTCCAAATGCAAAAGAGCCAAAGCACAGACAGAGACAGAGAGCGTGGGAGAGCAAGGGAGAGAGAGAGAGAGATTCGTTGGGTGTGGTGCAAAGCGGATGCTTAGTTATGCTGAGCCTTGTCGACGAGTCATGTAGCAACAGCTGTTGTAGGCCATGTTTTAATCCTTGTCCACAGTGGGTGTCGTTGGCAATGGGGCAAAAGTGCCTAACCACAAATTGGCTTTAAAGTGCAACATAGCATATGGTTAACGGTTTTGCCCCCACCCCCACCCCTCACCATAAAAAAAACCTATTGACCATTTATTTTGAACGTACATTTATTACTGGATCTTCTAAGACCAACTACAACAACTAGAGCCATATAAAGTTATTGCTGCATTTAAGTATTACAATTATTTGTTTTTGCTTAAACAGTTTTTTCAATGTCCTTCTAATTGATTTAGTTTAAGCACATCTACTGGGAATTTGGAATGCCTCCAATCTCCAATTTAATTTGTATTGAGTTTGGGACAATTTTTTCAAGCTACGCTAACAATAGTTTATTTGGTTTAAATTATTTTTGATTTATTTGAACTTGCATTTTATTGTGTGTCGAATATAATTGAATAATTTAGCAATTGTATGCTGTTTCCACTGTGCCGAATCTGTTTTTTTTTTTTGTTGCATCCTTTGCATCCGCAACAGTTTTGTTGTTGATTTAATTTTGTTATTTTTTCGGTGTTTGTCGAACGGAGCGTAAAGTGTGCAATTAAATTTTTGTTACTGGCGTTCATTTAACGCCAAATCGCCTTCGGTCGTAAAAATTCCGGGAACCAAAACAATAACAAAAGCAACAGGGAAAATAAATTGATGTCTTCTCATCAGTTTCAGTTTCAGTTTCATTTGACTTTTGGGAAAATGGCCGACTGTCATTTTGATACACTTACAGAAAAGGTATTTTTGTTTTCTAGCTATTAAGGTACAAATAAATGTTGTTTATATTTTTCCAAAATTTTTAGTTTGTCAAATATGTTTGCAGTTTTTTGATAATTGAGTTAGTTAAGGGGAAGAACAGAGGGAGAGAGTTGCTTTCCGGCCACAACATGGCAACTAATCGTGCTGATAGCAACTAAGCAGAAAACCTTTGGCAACGCTCAAAACTTTCAAATTAAATTTTTATGCTTACGGAAATGTTTGTCTATCTCTGTCGCTCGCGCTCTCTCTCTCTCTCTCTCTCTCTCTCAATCTATGGATGTCCATTCGAGTTGCCCACTTGCCACTTGCTACTTGCCACTAGCCAGTTGCTGGTTTCCATTTTGGCAACGCAACGCAAATTGAAGGCAGAAGCCAGAAAGCCAAGAACAAAACCAAAACACAGTCATCAGCTTCGGTAGGTAGCAGCAGTAAGAAGACCCACAAAAAACCAACAACAAAAAAGCACAAAAAAAGCGAGAGAGAGAGTGAGAGCAAAAGACAGAGAGAGAGGGGAAAAATAAAGTAATTGCTGCCTGGGCAAACCTCATTTCTGGGCGTCGGCGTCAGCATCAGCATCAGCATCTGCGGCAAAAGTTAAACAAAAACTGCGCCATATATTATGTCAGAGGCGTCAGATAAGCGGCCAGACGACTGACTCTCCACTCCCTACTACCGACTACCAAAAATCTCGACGCGACGACCATACACAAAAAAAAAGAGCAGAAAGCAAAAGAAAGAAGAAAGCGCAGGGTGAATGTAAATCTGTTGCAAAATTGGTTTCTTCTTGCAAAAGACGATTACAAGTTGATGAGCCGCCAGACATCGGCAACCAAAAGTGGCTTACAAAAATAAAAGTACCAAAAAGGAACAAAAAATCATATACACAACATACCCCGAAGATGTAATACTCTTTGCAAAAAGTAGTATGTCTTTTGAAATGAATTGCGTTAAGTATACGCACAGTTAAAATATGCTTTAATAGCTTGAACTAAGTGCTCAAAATTTATTTAAGTATTTGCTGTCACATTTACATTTCTTGCACAGCAGAAAAAGTCACATAAATTATAAGCACACTCACACAGCTTGAATGAAAAAACTACTCCGACCAGAACCGAAAAAACTTGAACTTCTTCGCACTGCGTCGGGGCTAAGACAGTAATCAGATGATTTGCGTGTAAGTTATGCCAAATGATGCCAACTCAAATGGCCAAGATGCAGTACTTGTGGCAGGTGAACTGTGCCAGGTGAGGGGCCAAAAGTTTTTTAAGTGGATTCTGCTGCAGGCTGCAAAGCCGCTTGTGGTGTGGTTTGAGGTGGTGCAAAACTTTAAGTCTGTATGTCTGTCTGTCTGTCTTTCGGCGAATATTATCTTAAAGCTTAAAAGGTTTTTCCAGAATTGCCAAAAGCTTGCAATTAATGTTCTTACTTAATTAACCACAGCAACAATTAAGGCATGCAACCAGCTCTCATTTCTCTTCCCTTCTCAACTTCAAATGCATATCTAAGGTAACTTTAAAGAGTTCGTTGAGGGGAGCTCACAAAATACTTTCCAATTAGAAAAGCAAAATGTGTACAACCACATACACACACACACACACACACACACACACACACACACACACACACACACACATACATAGATGGGGAAGCACATTGCGTAACAGGGCGAAGAGAAAACAAAATTTTTAACGAAATTATAAATGTACACAAGTGAAATTTATAACAAACTCAACGTTGTTGCTGATGATGGCGATGAAGACATGAAAGCATTCATTACTCATTTTCCAAGATGAAATGCAAAGCACAACGTGATGTGAACGGGGCAAATGAGCCCCAAACTGGAGGTGGGAGCAAGGACAACAACAACAAAGAATGGACCTAGCCAAACAAGAAACAAAAAAAAAAGGATGGGATCTGCTTTACCAAAAAATGTGCACAATATTTCCTCGTGTCTCTGTCCTTCTTCACTTCATGTCTCTTCCTCTTTTTTATCAGTCGACTCTTTTGGGCTTGCCTGCGCTCAAAACAATTAAAGCCCGTAAATGCCCCACATGACAAAGTGTGAACTTAATTTCATTTTTGTAATTTACAAATGCAACAACGACATAAGAGCAGCAACAACTACAGGCCAAAAGAAAAGTTGATAATGGCCCATTCACAAACAGTAAGAGCAACAGAGAAAGCAAGACCAAGAGAGAGAGAGAGAGACAACTAAATACAAATGAAAATGCTTTTGTAATGCCACAAAAACTACGCAGCAAATGGTGGGGAAGGGCCCAGGACCTAACAGCCAACCAGCCAACCAACTAGTTGCCAGGGCATTCACAATAACGAGCAAAATGAAGAACTAAATGCTTATGCATGTGCAATAGCCACAATGTGTGTGTCGAGTGTGTGCGAGTGTGTGTGGGGTGTGCGAGTACGCAAGCCATTTTTCAAAGCTTAATTTTCACAAACAAGTAGCAAGAAAACGAGATTCACCATAAAAAAAAAAAAAATAAAATAAATGACAACAATAAAAATAACTACAAATTGTCAAAACAAAAAAACATGGGAAGGACAACGGAATAGAAATACTCTTTATAAATAAAAGCTGCTTGTGCTACATAATAGAAGCAAAAGCTATTGAAAGAATGGTCATGTCACCTTCACCCATAAAAGTATGCTACAAATTTTTTCATTTCGGTTGCGTTCACAAGGTGAATTTTTGTATGGAAACCGTTTTAATTATTGATATCAAAAATCAATAATTGCAATTAAAATTATTTTTTCCAATTATTTAATATGACTTAATTGTCAAAGATTTGGCAATTGCTCATTAAAATTTGTAAGTTTTGCATTCAATTAACTGTATTTTGCATATTATTCTTTTTATATATGTTTGTATGGATTCAATGTCGCAATACTGCAGTCACACAATTTTAATCAAAAACTGAGCACTGAATATGACTGTGACACAAACAACAAAAACAACAAGAACAACAAAAACAAGCGCAACATTAAGTTTGCTACAAATTACCAAAGCACTCGACTTCCGCTTAACAAAACGCATCGCAGTTGCCATTGCTTTTCCCTTTAGAAAGAGACAAATGCAGAGCGAATGAATATCTGTGTGTGTGTGTGTGTGTCTGTTGCAGCGCATACAAATTGCCAGGAAATGCGTGGCGGTTGCATGTGGGCCAAATCGCGCGATCTCCGTTGTGGAAAAGCAGAGTCTTGCACTTTGAAGTGGGTTCGAGTGTGTGTGTGTGTGTGTGTGTGTGTGTGTTGCTGTTGTTGTTGCTTTTGACATAACCTTCAGCAACTTGAGCATTACGCATACGCCACGTTTGCCGCGACGGCTGCTGCGGCTTTGCGTGCACAAATTAAGTTAGTGCTGCACTTAGATGACTCCAACTCTGACTTCAACTGCAACTTCATTCGCCTACTGCCATTCCAACTTGGCTGCCAAGTGGCGCATTTAAACGCATCCGCAACCGTCCCAACCAGGCTGTTTCTCTCTGTGTGTGTGTGTGTGCGCGCTGCTACCTGCACAGGATGTTCATGAAACATTCATTAAGGACATTGTGTATTTCCGCTTTTAGTTTTTATCATGCGTCGTGCAACATTGCGCAAAACAGCAGCCGCGAGGCGTTTGCACAAAAACCGCAACCTGCCCAAAGAAACGTTTAAAGCATTTCCCACACAAACATTTACCACCCATCTCTCCACCCCCTTACACTGCTTGTTTGTGTATATAGTGCACTCAAAACTGGTTGGTCAGCGGGACAACAATGAGTATAAAACTGATATAACTGTTTGTTTGTCGGTGTGTGTTTGTTCGTGTGGCTTAAGCTTCGTTTTGGCTTTGGTCGCAAAGCTTCTCGTTATATGACGTCGTTCTTTTTTTTTTGGTGCTGGTGATGGTGAGTCGTTGGCTCAGTGATCCAAGAAGTTTGCCACAAAATGTTGACAATGCAAATGCTTTTGCTTTGAAATGCTTAAAACTGAGCTGCACTCTAAATGAATTTGAGATACATTCGCCAACTGCATGGATTTGCGGTCGGAAATGATTGCCCCAAGGGATTGACCAAAGTGTTCCTTCAGACTTGACAAAAGCCCTTAAGTAAATGCCACAAAGGGTGAGCATTCAAGAAGTTGCACAAAGTGACTTTTAATATAGTTGAAAATCTTAAATTACATTACAGAACACAAAGTAACATTAAGTTTTGTAAAAATTACTTTGAAAATTATAAAAGCGGACTCATTCATAGAGCTAAATATATTTAAGTACATTTATGTGAATCATGCAAACATTTTACTTGAATGTTTTGTAAACATTCATAGCAATGTGAAAACAATGCTTGCCATTAAGACATCTCAGATACAAATTGCCAAATTACAAGCATTTAAAGTTGACTCTGAGTGGACAACTTCAGCAACATGTCCAATTGCGACAAACTTGTTGTTGTTGTTGTTTTTATCCTAATGTGCTGTGTGAAAAAGAAGAAGAAGAACTTAAAACTGTTCATTTCTTTTTCCACTTGCTTGCCATCTTTTTCTGCCATTCACTATCTCCATTTTAACAGCAGTCATTTTCGTAAAGTGCATTCAGCCCAAAATGTGCACTTCTTGTGGCTCTGCTCACATCGTGTTATTGTTGCTTTTAGTGTTGTCGTCAACGTTTGCTGTGTGAAGCACAAAACTTTCAACTTCTTATCGAAGTCACGCAGCTGGCGTAGAGCAGCTCATAATGAAGTCCGAGTTGTGCAGGCCAAGCAAATAATTAGGGCTCACATTTGGTCAGAGCTCATGATGCCATGGGCTTAAAAACTTTTCGAAAAACCCAACCCGACTATGCATCGGTGTCCTCCAATGTTCAATAAGCAAACTTTTCAACCAACAAAAGCAAAACAAAAAATCAAAAAAAACAAAATCGCTAAGCAAACATCGCAAAGCGTCTAAAAGCATGAAAAAAGGGATAAAGAACAGAATAGAACTCGCTGAATCTATGACGACTTCAAAGATACTCTAAGAGTATCGCGCATAGGCCGATGGTCTAAATATTAAACTAGATGAAAAACTTAACGAAAGTATAAGAAACCACATGAAAAATCATCAAAACTCGTATCTCTACGAGAAGCTTTAAGTTTTTTGCTCTTGCCAATACTACTAATATGCATTAAGCTTTGTCAACTGTAGGTCAGAGTTGCCTTTTTGGCAAATTAATGCTCTCAATTTGACTATGAGACCATTTGACCTCTTTAATAGCTACAGGGTACATAAAGCAACAAAGCAACAAAAAAAAAAAAAAAAAACCAAAACTTGAACAGAAATTTGAGAATCATCAACTAGACGCACACACATGCACACACACACACACATCTATAAGCGTTGAAAGTAAAGTTTGTCCTTTATGTAAAGGCATCAGTAGCAACAACTAAAACAACAACAACATATATAACGATTTTACTGTGTTGTTGTTGCTGACAGGCAACCGTCGTGTTGCAAGAGCAAGGAAGTTGCCAAGCATTAGGCCAAAAGTGCCACAAAAACAACAAGATAGAACAGCTCTATAAAGCTAGACGAAAATAATATACACTAACAAATAGAAGGGCAACAGTAATAACTTTAACTTTTTCTTCAAAAACTCCAATACGAAAACAAAAGTCACGAAATAATCAACCTAAGTCCATGTTTGATTCGAGTTTCGACACAAATGTGTTGCATACGTGAGCTCATAATTACAATACCCTTCCTGCAAGCGTATAATAGAGAAAACAGCAACCTGAAAGTAAGAAAAAAAAAAAACATACACACCCACACACACACATCTCAAGTAATTTCATTGTTGTTCAAATACTTTTGTCGTGCACTTATTTATTATTTGGCTAATTCGCGCGTTGCCAAAGTGGCTTTTCAAACAATAACAATAAAAAACTAAAGAGTAACAAGAGAACAAAACACACACACACACACACACAAAAAAAAACAGAGAGCAAAAGAGTGCAGAAAACAACAACTAAAAAACAAAACGGCGAGACTAAACTTTCGCTGGCTGTTTGGTCGCCTTTCGCTCGCCTTTCGCTCGCCTCTTCAATTCTATTTCACATTTGCACAAACTTTAAACAATACACACAATGCCAGAGTGAAAAGGGGTGTTGCAGAGGGATGGAGGGGTGTATAACTTTGGCAGCGCCTAGAAAAGTTTCTGCAGCAAGCATCCACTTGCAGTTGCCACCACTGCCGCCAACTTGCAACTAATTTGTCTTTGCTTCTCCATTTTTGGGGCGCTGTGCGGCAACTTTTGAGTTGGCCAGAAGAACAACGCCGTTCAGCAGCTCTCCCGTTTCAGTTGCAACTTGCACACAGTTTCCCCCTCTAATCCGTCTCTCTCCTTCACTCTGTGTGTGTGTGTGTGTGCAACTCGAAGGAGGCTCGTGTGTCACTTTGGCTTTTGTTTACAGCTGATTGTATTTAGCTTTTGTTTGGCCATTGCAAAAGTTGTCACGTCGTTGTTGTGGCCTAATGAATTGAAAGTTAAGCCAAAAAGAGAGATGGCGATGGCAAGAGAGAGAGAGAAAGAGAGAGAGAGAGAGCACATTCGCCTTTCTTATCCTTTCTCTTGCTTCCTCTTAGTCAACTTCATGTCACTATTCATGTCTTGAATTTAGTCTTTGCATTAATGGCTGCATGAACCAACTAATTCCTAACCCGCACTCCTTCACCCGCGCTAAATACACAAGAAAAAGAAACAAAAATGTTATTTTCGAGTTTTGCAAATTCAGTTTGCCTCCCTCTCTCTCTCTCTCTTCCGCTCAAATTAAATTTGCAACTGGCTGCTTAATCAAATTTTAAACTTGCATTTTTGTTTCATTTTTTTCTGGCTAAACTTTTCAATTTCAAGAGCTCGACTCAGTGATAATATCAGATAATATATACATATACATTTTTGGTATCTGCACTTATATCTGACTAATTTAAAGTATCTAAAAACAAAGCATTTTCAATCAAACGATATCAATATCGCACATGAAATATGCAATATGAGTTTTTCAAATGCATTTAGCTAAGAGGTAATTATTAAACCATTTAAAATGAAAACAATCAATTGCAATAATCGTTGCGATGAAATAAGCTTATTAAGGTTTGTGTGAATATTTAAAAATTTTGCGAATCATTTTGAGTTATAAGCTATAGAAATGCAATTGTTTCTCAATAAATGAAATGCATTTTTGTGGTTATGCCACAAGCAGCTAGAAAAGAAATCATTGAAGAAGTTTTGTGTTTAACGTAGCATAAAATACTTGATGCTCAACACCAAAACAGTTCGATTGTCATCTTAAGTCGTTGGTTTATTGAAAGCAATCCTCAAACTCATTGAGTAGAATGACAGTATTTTTGCTCGACATCTTGTGTTCTTGGGGTGATTCAGGGAACTGTGCTTAAGCTCATTGGCAATTCGATTTTGTGGTTAAGCTTACAATAAATTAGGCAATTTGCAACACTGGTCTACCCAATTAGCAAATGTGCTAATACTCGTATTGACTCGACTATCGAATGCCTCCACCCTCCCCCTTGAAAAGCTGCAACCCCTTCTGCGTGTGGCGACATCCAACAATGTCCACAAAACCTTGGAACGTATGCTTTTAGCTCCCTCCCCCCCCCCTGCCCGGGTTTGCCCTGACACTTAACATAAATTGAAACTGTGCTCGGGCAACAGCAACAGCAGCAGCAACATCATCATGAGTTTCTTGGCCCGAAGCTCATCGATAACTGGATTTGCAGCAAACAAATCGACTCGAAACACACCACGCAGAGGGTGTTGAAGGGGAGACTTCTAACTTATGACGCCGGCGCGTGTGTTTTTCGGCAACTTCATTATCGATTCCTGATCCATTGGATTAGGGCAGAGCACAACAATGACAATGACAATGCCAAATGGCAAATGGCAATGGCAATGGCAATGGCAATGGCAAACGGCAATGGCAACAAGGCGTTTTCTGCTTGCCACACAACTTGGACAACTTCCGTTGTGGCGCACAAATTTGTCCACAAATTAACACGAAAGCGCCCAGTGTGAAGAGCAGCAACAACAACAACAACAGGAGTCAGCACCTAAATTGTTCTAGTTACCATTTGAGCCCGGTCTATGTGTTCCTGGCCAGTTTCAAGCTTCTCCTGTCTCCTGTCGCCTGATTCCTGATTTCTCTACCTTCCCCTTCCTCCTTGACCATTTTGGTACGAACTACGTACGCACATTTACTGGTTACATTTATCGCCGGATTTCCACTGTCATGCCGAAATGTGGACACACACACATACATGCACACATGTTGTGTGAGGGGATGTGGAGAGGTAGTCGTTTTGTCTCGTATGTTGAATAGAAATAAATTTGCGACTTAAGTCCTTGCGCGCATTAATTCGGCCTAATGTCATGTAGTCGCATCCGCAGACCTCCCCTCCCCCCCTCCCCCATCACCACTCTCTCTCTGAAACATGGCTCCTAAACTGTTCTCGGACTAACATTTTATTTATGACCAACTAACACACATACACACACAAGTAGAAGAAGGACTGGTCAATGGGTTCTTTTTGTCGCTTAGGCGTTTGCCTCTTCTAACCGCAGTCGGTGGCATAAGCCACAGCAATACACAAACATGCGAGTCGTTTTGTATATATATGTGTGTGTATGCTGGTCAACAAAGCCGATTTATGATTGCGAGCGTGTGTGTGTTTGTGTGTGTGTGTATACTTGTGTGTGTGCCGTGGGCAATTCGAATGCGTGGCGTGCTCGCGTTGTGGCTATTAAATTATTTGTAAACAATTTTTGATATCTGATTTTATGCACACACACACACACACGCACACACACACAAACAACACGCACGCACATACAGATTTACGCTCATATACACCCAGAAGGATGCTGGTGGAGGGAGTTGGCATAGTTTGGCTTGACTGCTTGTTGTTGCTGTCATAACTCGATTTGTACATTTTGCGAGTCGTTGCCCAAAACGGTTACACGCACACACACACACACACACACACACACACGTATATCTATATGCATATTTTTATGGTAATTCCAAGTCGTTTTTGGCCGTTGGACAAAAGGCAACAACAGCAACAGCAACAGCAACAGCAACAGCAACAACAAAAAGACGCAACGCCAAAAACAACCGAGTTGGCATTTTTATTTTGCCCTTATAGTCCCGACAGGCAGAGAGGGGTATGCTTACGGGGTTTGCGGGCTGGCATTTCCCTGGAAATTGCTTGCCAAACGGCATAAGTAGATAATAGCTCATAGTTGAGCTAACAGCAATAAGCACAATGCGAACCAAAAATCAACGAGCGAAAATCTACTTACTACAGCGCCCCATAATCAAATATTGTACAAATCAAGCACAACATATACACACACATAAATATGTGTGTGCGAGTGAGTGTGTGTACAAATAGAAGTAAAAGCTATTCAATATACATATATTGCCTGATTTGTGCGAATGGAAAACTCATTGCTTGCGTCCAACTTAATTCTTAATATGTTTGACAGATTAGGGGGGAAAAAAGGTGGATGGAAAGTAAAAGTTCTCTTACTGAAGCTCTGCGGCGGGGAGGAACTGAACTATCAGCACCTGGGAATGTGTTTGAATAACTATGGAAAGACTAGCTCCAAATGCACGCTTCTATTTAAACAAATTCCACGAAACCTTAACCAGGTTTCATTATCTAAATTTAATGGCAACGGCCTTACACACAACTAATTTGAATGCAATGTTGACAAAGCTCTTAGGCCTCGGCAAACGGCAGTGAGAAACTTTATCGGGTTGTTCGCGGGAAATATCGCGTATACGCAGCGCTGGCTGGCATGCAAAGTGTTGGACAAAGGCGTGGATGGGCAGACGCGGGGGAAAAGGGCAGTTGCCCTTAATGCACCAAAATGTATACTTGATATGCAAAATCTGAATATATTATCAGTGTGTGTGTGTGTGTGATGGAGACAGCCACGTGGCAGATGCCACGTAGGGCCCATAAGCTCGCCAATCGCATGTGCAATCAAATTTCAGAGAACCAAATGAGCCACACGGCATACCCCTCCCCGGCCACCCGCAGACTAGCCTAGCAACCAGCCGCTGAATGGCAGTTCCATCAGTGATATCAACAAACCATCCCCCCCACACACTCACACACCGACCACTTTATGCCACACTCCGTATCGTATTTACCAAAGCATGCTCTGTGCTAGCCAGCCGCAATTGGTGCCAGAGCCCATTCATGTGGCTGCAGCACGAAATAGCATAATATTGACTAGGAAAACTATTAAACTGTCAATCGTGCAGTCAAGCAACAACACCAACAACTCAGAGCTTTCAGTTCAGAGCTCAGTTTAGTTTAGCTCAGTTTCCACTTAGTTGCACGCATTTCACTAGATACTTTGATGTCCAAGCGTGAACATACATATATATATATAAAAAGCACAGTGGAAATGGGGAAAAAGCCAATGCGCAAAACTAAATACAATCGATAAAATAAAATAAACAACAGAAAGATTTTAATTAAGGAAAAATCTCGGTTCTTGTTTATAAAAGAGTTTTAATTAAGAGAAAGAGCACATTTTGTGGTATGTGATAAGATGAAATGAAATCGATATTAATCGATACACTTATCAATGCAACACCAGTTGGCAGGCCCATTGTGCACACATCTGTATATGCACCTCGTATGTGGCATGCCACACGTCGGCCCTTTCGATGTACTGTCAAACTAAATGCGAGACAGGCAAAACTAGCAAAGCAGGGCTTAGCTGTGGAGGGATTGCGAAAAACGGATAGCGAAAAGTGTAGCATACACCGCGGCGCATTAACCAAAATATACGAATAAAGGCGTCGAAACCCAAAACGAAAAATGGGCTCCGTAAAAAAACTGATTGCTTCACTTCGACAGCAGCTCCCTCTTACCTCCTTTCTCTCTCTTATGGCATGCTGATATTTGCTCGTCACTACTGCTGCTGCTGCTTCTTCTTCTTCAGCTTGCAAGCATTTCACATACATGTATTTTTTTTACATTCAAACAGCGGTTCGGCAGCGTCACGTGCCCACTTAAACATCAGCATCATGATGGTATTCAGGCCACTGAAGCGCATCGAGGTCCAAGCTCAATCTCCAACCACGAGCTGGAGTCAAATAGTAGGGCTTCCAGCGGCAATGCAAAGCGGTTGGCAAACTTACAAAAACACACAGACACACATCGTACATGCATGCATGCATACATATACATATATCACAGTCAGTTTAGAATCAATAAAATATAACTTTGCGTGCTGATTTCTGGTTGCGCCTCGAAGGCATCAGCAACAGCAGCAGGAGCAACGTCGTCATCGTAGTCGTTGGTTCAAGGTGGCACACACACACACACATCTCCCCCGTCCTCCATCCCTGCATGCTCACAGATCCCAAGTTAAGCAGCTGGCAGCTGTGAAATGTATTCATAAACATCGCCGGCGACATGAGAGCTAAAATCCCGGAACCAACAAGCGACTGGCAGCAACACATGCATCCATCTATCTATCTGTAAATGTTCGCGAGACAGCGCGCATGTGTGTGTGTGTGTGTGTGTATGTGTGTAAGTGAGGCGTTTTGTATGTGCTTAGGGATTTCCGCTTGAATGCGAATTTGATATGCGCAATAAAATATTAAACAAGAAGCACGAAAAAAATAAGGAAAGAACATTCAAGACAGCTAACTGTGGCAAGCCGAAGAAAACATATTCTTTGCAAAACGAAGCTTACCTGTTTTGCAAGAAAATCTTGTCAATAACCATAACAAATCGACATATTGCTACTACGGGGCTTGACTATAAGTATCAGAAAAACTAGTTGTTAAGAATACTTTTAACTGAGAGTGTAATACATGTTATTAGTTTTGTTAATCAACTGCTTAGCACAATATTCAAAATACCCATTTTGCAAAAGGGCATCAAAATCGACAAAATTGTTTTTAAAGCGCGTAATTCAACTGAAGACGCCGCACATACAGATCGGACAGACAAACAGGCAGTTAGACACACAAACACACACACACACATATATATATATTTGCATGCATGACGGTTAACTGTATGTGTGTGTGTGTGTATGATTGCATAGCCAAAAAACCCAAAACCCGAACGCGTTTCCCGTCACATTTCAAAACACTTGAAACGCGCTTTGCATGCAAAATGAACTCTTTAAATGTGATTCAATGCGTGTTTTCTATGTGTGTACGCCTGCCAGGGCAACCATAATTTTCGTCGCGAATCCCATAACGGCTCACAAGTAGACCTCATACAATAATACTATATAGTATAAACATGTGCTAGGTCAGCATCAACAGCTGTGACAGGTGAAAGTTGAACTTTACTCGTTTTCTGAAAAACAACACTTAAGGCTAGAGTTATATATCTTAAGCATTTTTAACAAACTAAATACTTAAATTGACTGTGAAAAATGATAACGAGTCCAACTTAAAGGCAAACGAATATTAAAACAGAAAGAGAGAAAGTGAACTAAAAGTGGGAAATGCACGAAATTCAAATGAGTGTCAAATTGGTTTGGGTTTTCGAGCGTGGCACATGACGTTGACATAATTGTCATTGAAGTTAGTTTTAAATTCGGCACTTGCCAAACACTTTTTGACTAGCGCAAATTGATTTTTGTGATGTTTTGCACACCCAACCATAGCCTCACCTCCGACCCCACTCAGCCACCGTCCAACAATATACTTCCATTTACGAATCGATTTGCAGTCCTTTAACTATGCGCTCAATGCAATAAATACTGCAAGTGTGCCAGCAGCAAGAACACTATGCAAGTGGGAGGCGAATGGGGTGTCGATGGCGAAGAAGCAGTAGGCGGCGAATCGCTCAAAAGTTTGCACAAATTGTGCCGCAAATTTGCAACTTTTGCATAAAGTTTGACTCAAATTATAACTAAAACTGTTGAAAAGTGAAAAGCGCAAAGTACTTGGCCAAAGTTGCCAGATTGTGTGACAAATGCGGCACAAACAAACACACTGACAAAGGCAGCCCCAACTGGGGCTAAAAAGCGGCTGCTCGATCTGCCATCGTCCAAGCTCGAATAGTTTAAAGACAGCAAAGCATTTTCAGCATTCACAAACAAATTCGTGATGTGTTTTGTCCCGTTTTTATACCTTTATTCACGTACCATAAGGCAAAGAACCTGAAAATGCACCAAAATTTAAACCAGTTTTTTGCTTCAATTCAAAGAAAAAATACACACGCGCTCTTCGCCATTCGCACAACCTTAAATTAAGTGTGTCCATTTCGATTCGAAGTACGGCGCTTCAGCTTCATGCCAAAACTCATCCATACATATGCTAATGTAACGCGCCTTCATGCCATATCAAATGATACTCAAGCCCGAAAAGCAGAAACCAGTTACCCAAAAATGCCAGCATACAGCACAAAAAAAAAAGGAAAAATTCGGAAGAGAGACAAAAAAGTGTGTGTGAAAGTTTCGCTGAAAGCCAACCAAAAAGCCGCAGCAGCCCAAAACTCAAACTCAAGCCGATGCCGATGCCGATGCCGATGCCCAAACCAATACCCATAACCCAGCTCTGTCTAAAGACCTAGCGCCAGCGATATGGCTAATGTCGTTGTTGTGGGCAAAATTCAATTTACTGCCTGAGTCCATAAACACACGCGCATAGGAACAACAACTACAATAACAACAACAACAACGAAGGGCAAGCGGCAAACAAAACGCGGCCTCTGCGTTGAAGCGTGCGAGCCGCGCGCGTGTGTGTGTTGGCAGCTCTGTGAAGCATATAATCGACAATACACGCATACACACACACACAGAGGCCGAATTGCGTATACGCAACCAGCACAAAGGCGACAGGCGAACGCGCAAACCGCTTAAAGCCAACGAAAATTGCCAGCGACAACATCATAAACTCAATATGTATTCAATCCATTTGACTTTTTGCCCGCCATCGTTGATGTGCTTGCCACATGAGTGGGCATGGCAATGGCAACCAACAACCAGCAACCAGCAGCCAGCAAACGACAAAACTTGCCCCAAAATACATATTCTGGTTCATTCTTTTTTTCTTCCTCGACCAACCTCTCTCTGTGGCATTGATTTTCAGACGCTGATTGTGTTGTGTCTGACCGATTCATGTATGTATGTGCGTATGTATGTGCGTATGTGTGTGCGTGTGTGTGTGTTCTATTGTGTATGGGTTCATGTAAAGCATTTCATGTAAAGCATTTGATATAGACATTGGCATAACCAATAACCAACGCGACTGTCAATAGATCAACTAACCCGACAATCAAGGCATTGACTAACCTACTAACTGACAAACTGACTGACTGACTGAGCGACCCCTAAAGGAAAGCATGCTGCATGCGGCTGCTGCTGCCCCTGGTGGTGTTGCTGTTGTTGGCAGCTAATGCAGGCTGGCTGTGGATTTTATGCAAATGTCGATGAACATTGAACTTTTTAGTTGACTCAACTCAACTGCTGCTGCGAGTGTCTGTGTCAGCGAAACATTTAAAGCTCGTAAAGCTTAAGTAATCGATATGTTATCGTAAAATAGCAACAACAATAACGATTATGTTAAGGCAACCAATTGAAAAATTTCAATATGTGCCTTTAGCACATTTTCGTTGCGATACACAAAAGCGTTTCATTAAATGCCCCGCATAATAATTAATTGATTAAATCGTTTGTTAAAATCCCAGACAGCTTAACGCATTAACACTCAATACGTTAACTCTCTGCTGAAATCCACTACTTTACATTGACTGCATAGCATTGAAGTTCATGTAGTTTTTTTTTTTTGACAGAGTATAAACCAAGAGAATAATTACAATAAACTATTAAAGACGAAATGCGCTGCATACTTTTAGGGATATATATATATATTTTTTTGCACTTTGGCTTTCACACTTGACGACTAAAATACATAAAATTCTTGAAAAGGATATAAAAAAAAGCACACAGAACCGCATGTCCCATGACGCATAAAAACTTTTTTAAAATTTATTGAAATAAAAGAAGAGGAGAGGAAAAACACGTAAGGCAAAAGCAAAAAAATTAACAGCCACACAAACTGAGCAACTGGCTGCGACTAAATGTGTGTGTGCGGTGTGTGTGTGTGTGTGTGTGTGTGTGTGTGTGTGGCTGGTAAATGGCAGTAGTTTTGAAAATTTCATCATTGCATTTGGGGCTTTGGTTTCGATCAGCATTTTGGCAGTTAAAGCGTTTCTCTAGTGCCAGCCGCCATTTTTTTTTTATTTTTTGTCTCTTTTGAGCGATTTCGTTTGCCCTTATTGTGACACTTACAGTCATTTTAACTTCTTTTTCTCATTTTTAGCCTCCTACTATCTCTCTCTTTCTCTCTTTCACTGTCTCTTTCTCGTTCAGCTGCTGTGTGTGTCGATATACATTATTTTTTTTTTGCACTTCTTTGTTGCACTGTGCCTTCTGTCGTGGCTGAGTGCCTCTTTAGCGTGCCTCAAGTGGTTTGGGGTAGTGAAAACACATATGTGTGTGTGTGTGTGTGTGTGTGTACGTTCTCGCTTCCATCGCTGAGTGACTGCTCAAATCTGACGGGCGTCGCTGCTCGTCGTCGATGTCATTTCCAATACTCATTGGTGGAGTTCTTTGCCATTGATTTGTGTCGCCTCTCAGCGGTATGCCAGCCCCCCCCTACCCCCACCCTTAACACAGCAACGGGCACCAGCACTAGCTCGAGACGCCATCCAGTGTAACGGTAGCAGCACAGCAGAGCAGACTCCAATAGCAGCGACAGATATGGCCCCAAACCGCTTGGCACATTTCGCTTGATTGCCCATTTCGGGCAGCTCCAAACGTTTTGTGCACCAACTGCTTTACCCCGGACACGCCCAGCCTCCTGCTCGCTTCCCTGCCAGCCTACGAGCAGCGCATTAAAAAGCTGGCTCACACACACATACACACACACATGGAAAGTACACACATGCTGGCAAACTAACGACATACACTGAGACAACAATATTTTTTTTTCTTCTGCTTTTCGTTTTTAAACTGCTCGACACACACACACACACACAGATTTTGCAGCAAGCATCTACGTTTAGTTTAGTTTAAACAGCAAAAAAAAAAAAAACTATTTTGTTTGCACTGCCTCCAAAAGTACTTTAAAGAGCCGAGAGCTTGGGAACTAGGCAGGAAGTAATTGCGAGACTTGTTTTTGCCAATTTCGAGTTTCTGTGTGTATATAGTGTATATTTGTATAGAGCTAGACAGCAGAAGCAACTGCTGGCAAAGTAAACCATGAATCTGGTATACGTACTAACAGATTTCTTTCTACTTATGTTTTCAAATTTCTCAGTGTATAAAAATACACATATGTACAAGCAAATATTTTTTAAAGTCAATATCGAAAAAAGAACGAGGCAATCAGGCGAAACTGCTTAAGCTCTGGCCACGCTTCATGCCCCAAACCACACTGACACACATGCCCCACATTCAAACATTATCATTATCGGCAAGGCAGTCATCATCATCATGGGGTGGTGGGGTAGTGGGGTGGTTGCTTGGTTGGTCTGAACTCGCATAAAACAGCGCATAAAGTTCACTTCCTTCACGACTTTGGCTTCAACTTCAGTTTCAGTTTCAGTTTCAACTTTTGCACCCGCACTAATAAAAACATTAACGTTCGCCCTCACACACACACACACACACACACACACACACATAACACTAACACTTATGACAGGTGATTGAGAGAGGGGTTAGCGGGGCTACATGGATCACACAAGTTTACTCATAAATAAATATTTCTTTGGCTAACATTTTAAGCAGACTGCGAACAATTCCAAATGCTAGCGGGCATCTTAAAGACTCCCGACTCCCTCACCCTCTCTCTCTCTCTCTCTTCCTCGCTTATTGCAGCCTTGCCACCGCGTGCCAATTTGTTAATAGTCGTCGTAGAAAACTTAGCTGTTGTAATTTGAAACTGTTTACATTCGCCCAAAGGGCCAGGCCAGTGGTTGGGTGTTGGGTTTTGGGTTGGGGCAATCGCTTGTCCAATTGTGTAAGTTTTTGGAGAATTCGCAAGATAACAAGCGGTAATGCCAAGCAAAAGTTTGTGTGCCCCCATTGCCATGTAACAATGCCATTCAAGTTCTCTTCTAAGAGGCTATTCAATGTGCCACACCATGACAAGTTGGGGCCAGGGCCATGGCTGATTGCCTGATTGACTTGCCAATGGGCCGCGACCCACTTAATTGTGCAATGCTCGTAAAACTATTCTCCGCACACACACACACACACACACACACACACACTTTCAGTTACTCAACCCGATCCTATCTGTCTATCTATATTGATGTTGTATGTCGCCATGGCTTAAGGACTTGTCGAGCACTGAAAATCGATAGCACTTAAAGCACTGTTGCACGGAACTTGCATACAAAATTAACGCAATCGGGGAAAAAAGAAGAAAAAAAATATATAATTGAATTTTGTGTTGCTATCGTTTATTTTGAAGACTTTTCTCAACTTTGCGTTCGCTCTGTCTCATAAATTTCTCACTCATATGCGCTCTAATCTCTCCCTCTCTCTCTGTCTCTCTCTCTCTCTCTATTTCTCGTTTTTTGCTGTATCTGTTTGGGTATCACATGCTATGTTGCATGCCTCGCTGAGCAATAAGTTCGACAAACTCATTTCATTAAGCTCACAGCTACATAAAAAACGAGCTAATGCGCTGCCTGCCCTCCCCTTACCCTCTTACCCCTTTCCACTTTCCCAACTCGTGCCGCACAGCCATGTTGCAATGCTGGTGCTGCTGCTGTTCGTTTTCTCTATTGCAGATGTCTCATCATTTATTGGAAAGCGCTTTTCAACGGATTGGCAGCAACACACACACATGCACACCCACACACACACACACTCTCACACACACACACATACGTGGCTTTAAGTGCTTGCCGGCAGCAGTAGAAGAATCTGCTTAGCCTAAGTCTCGTTTGCCAAAGCGAAGACTCAGACTGAAGTTAAAGCTGAAGCTGAGATCCACCAAACATTGATGGGCAAAAAGGGGGAAGGGACGGAGAGGGCAAGGCAGCAAGTGCCCTGTTAGTATTTATTGCCAAGCTGGCAGCCTCAATGTTCGCCGCACTCTAAAGCCATCAATTTTTTATTAGATTATATAAAATTTACCAACGATTTATCGATGCTCACGGCCCGCGCCTGTCGCCAGCTCAAGCTCTATGCTCTGTCTCTGTCTCTCTGTCTCCGTGCCTGTCTCCTGATGCGATGTTTATCGGATTGGCGCAATCGGAGCAAGGGCAACAGCTGCAACAGGATATACTGGTTGCATTTAATGCAACTTAGTGATTTAACCTTAGCACACACTTATACCCCGAGCAGGCAACAGAAACAATGGTGTTGAATAGATAAATTTGCATCAAGATTCCATAAAATGAATCACCAAGGTACTAAAAAAAAACTTTGCTTAAGGGAAAATTTGTAATAGAGAAAGGTTTTTTAATGGAACCAAATCACAGAGTTCTGGAAATTAATTTGTAATATTGAAGTCTTGGAACGGATTTTATGCTATGTAAACTTTAAACACAGAGAACTTTTCGCTCATATTTCATTTGTGAGTTAATTTTTTTCAAGGAATTCGAATGCAACTATCATAAACTAATTATGTCGGTTATTGAATACAGTTTTATGCTACAGTTTTAACTGAATTCATCGCAATACAAAGTGGGCTCCTTTGGGTTGAAATATTCCCTGAATACGCTTCATTTAGTATACATTTGAAGTATACTTTTCCAAAAACCTTGTAATCATTTTTTGGAAAACTGCAATCAGCTTTACGCTGCCAATAAGGTTTTCTTGTTAAACTCATTAGTGTGCGAAATCAGAGCTGTGAACGGATGCAATTCGAGTCGACGATCGGGTTTGTGAACAAATATGCATTAAAATTGGTATTAAAGCATAAATAGTTTGTTAACCGAATACTTAGTGATTGCATATGCATTGCATTCTTTTCAAATTGAAATTATAAAAAAAAAAAATGTATAAATGCACTTTAATGCAGCATTATATTAATTGAATGTTAACAAAGTTTTGCTTACTACAATTTAATTACTTATGTATTGATTTATATACTGTGTTGCCTTATAATATATTGATGGCATTTCGAGTTTAATATCAACACGATTGCCGTTTAACGGTTATCGCTAAAGCCATTGCTGCTGCTGCTGTTGCTGTTGCTGCGTATAAATACCGTAAATTACAATATCGCCTGTGTGTCTGTATGTGTATATGTGTTAAATACAACGGCAAAAAAAAAGGAAGGCGAGGGAAGAAAAAAGGATGGGAAATGCCATTAATCGCATTTCCCAAATGGCAGCAACGACTTGTCCCGCCCTTTTCCCCACGCTCATTTGCAATTGTCATTGAACTCAACTCAACTGTGGGTGGGCTCGATCGACAGCAGCAGCTGTAGGAGCACCACCCACACCCCCCTCCACCCACCCACGCATTTACAGTACTCACGCTTAGTATCCATCCGTTGAGAGACGATTGCCAAAATGGAATTCTTACGCTCTGTTCATCTTCGTTGTTGTTGCTGCTGCTGCAGCTATCTTTTTGGCATGCCACGCCCATTGGACGCACATTGCACCTGGGCGTCAGTCAGTTGCTTTAGCAGCTGCAACTTCTTCTGTCGTTTTACTTACTCCAACGGCTGCTGCAGTGGCAGCAATGAAAATACATTAAAATGCAGTTGCAATTGCTTTTGTAGCTGTTGCTGCCACGCCCCAATGCAGTTGCCATTGCTGTTGCCGTTGCCGTTGCCGTTGCCTGTGGCATTCATCAGCGTTATCCTGTCTCGTTATCCTTGTGCCTTACATGCAATGCGAGCATCTCGACGGCAAAGCCACTTAGCATTTTCCTCCTCGCTCACTTTTAACGCTTTTCAATGCATTCCAGTTGTTGTTATCGTTGCTGTTGTTGTTGTTGTTGCCAACAATTTCACATTCATCTTAGAATAAATACGCGCAATGGAAAATTATTTAATTGATTTCTATACACATTTTTGCAGATCCAAACGAAGCAATCCAACAACGAGCTTAAGATTGTGTTAGAGGTAAGTTTAAAGTAGAAGCGAATGCAATACGAAATCTATCATGTTATTTAGTGTATTTACACTTCCTTTCGCGATTAAGTGCCTTAAAGCCACACACACAAATCTCTTGGCATTTGGTGTAAGTCGAGACGAAGTTTCGTTCATTAATTTAATGCGCATCCTTTTTGCACTCGATTTTGGCATCTGATGCGCGCGTGTTTATGTGTTTATGTGTGTGTGTGTGTGTATGTGTATGTGTGTGTGTGTGTGCTCTTTATGTAATCAAAAACCGCCTCGAGTGTTGCCATGACAATCTGTAAGCAGGCGCAGCAAGCAGCAACCAACCAACCAAACAACTCGCTTTAACTTCCAAAACAGTTCTCAACTTAATGGCGACGACATAAGTTTTACTATTCGCTTTCTCTTTCCCTTTCCCTTTCCCTTTCTCTCTTTTTCTCAAAGAAATATTTTCATCATCATCATCATCAGAAGAAACAGCTGCTGCTCTTTCGTTGCACGTTTGGATCTTTTAGAATCACAAATTGATTTGCCGCCAAACGGCATTAAGTCCCATATCACAGTCACATTCATCCGGTGAGAAGTAGCAGCAGGAGTCGCATACCAATCAGCAGGACATTAGCAATGCAACAGCAACAACAAAAGCATTCGCCTGAATGGACATCATTCATGCCTCTTTGTGGTGCTGTGCTTTTGACTTATTGCCCGCAACTAATTCCTAATTATAATTTCAATTAAATATTTATTTTAATTAAAAAGCAACTTCAAATACATATCCCACATCCGTTTTAGCCATTGCCATTGCCGTTGCCGTTGCCGTTGCCGTTGCCAGCGCCAAAGCTAAAGCCAAAGTCAACGCTTCAACTGTTCGCGAGCAAAGCTACCCAGCCAACCATATAGCCAACCAACCATGCTGATCCCCACCAGCAAAACACGTTTCACCATATCCAATTCCTACCCCAACCCCAACCCCAACGCCGACCTTCTCCCGTATCGTATCGTTCTCTCATACTTTAACCTTGGGGCTGCTTTCAGTCAGCCCACTTAGTTTGCCTGCTTCATTAAATTTCATGAATCGCCCGCAGCGTTTGCCCCATATCCTGTGCATGTTGTTGATGGCTTTACACACACACACAAACACACACAGTCACATACATTAAGAGAGAGCTAGTAAAAGAGAGAGCGAGAGAGAGCGAGATGCTACTGCTGACTCTTTGTTGTCTGCTGTTTGGGACACACAACTACGGGTATAACTCAGCAATTCTCGCGAAACCTACTCCTCATGCCCCTCCTTAACGAACCCTTGCCCCATTATCCATGTTGTCCCATGTTTGTTGTCCATATGCCCGGCAAACGATATCTTGCCTGGCATATCGCTCCACGTTTCTGTTGTTTCAGTGAAAGCCACAAAAACTGTTTGCGCTTTTATTTATTTGCTATTGATTTCCACTGTCCCAGGACGCAATTTGTTTGCAATAAACTTCATAACAATAATTCATGTCCACACAAATAAATAATTCATGATTTCTCTCGATACGCTTTTGCCTCTGCCGCTGCCGCTGCCGCTGCTGCTGCCACTGCTGCTGCCACTGCTGCATGCACACTGACCAGCAGTCAACAGTCAACAGTCAACTGGACAGCTTCTCCATCTTTCGGACATGGGCAGGCGGCAATGGCCTCGAGCGCGGCTAATGCTTTTACCCTTCACTACATATCCAGTGCGTATCTCGACTCTCTCTCTCCTTATAGATAATTTCATTGCGCAACGTTTGCCAAAGACCAAATGCGGGGCCCCCTATGAGTAGCAACAAGGGGGGTGTTAGGCATAATCATAGGTTTGCCAATACATATGTAAGTATGGCCAAGACGCACATAAAAGTCATTGGCAAGTTAATAAATTCTGCACGCGCAGCGATAATAAAAACTAAACATTAAATACAGCACAAAAAAAAAAAAAAAAATAAAATAAAAATAAGGTGTTCCATGCCACGTCGGTTACTATTCATGCATGTAAAAGCACTTACATGGATGGCATTCGGAATGGACAAGTGTGAACAAATTAGTGGCCATTTGAGTTATGAAGTCCAATTCAATTGCACATACATAAATAACCAACTAAAATTGCCAGGCATTAAATTAAATCATTAAATAAAAATATACAAATGAATTAATTATGAACGGAAAAATGTACAAATTTAACACTCGATGGAGTGGTCGGATCGGTTTCTTTTACTTAAGAACCTCTTTGCTTTCAATAACTTATGCAACAAAACGAGAAGTTGCGAAATCGTTCTCAACTAAAAATTTGCCCGTAATTTGTTACACTTTATTTATGTTTTTGATTATAGATATATATTATATTCATTGAATATATTTTTGCTTCTTGCAGTACTTATTTCGAACTGCTTGGTTCAGCTAATCGAGCTGAGACAGCAACCCGTTTTTTATTGACATGATTCGCCGAGTTGGCCATTAGAATAGTTGCATGACTTTTCGAGTGTATTTTAGTATGAGCTGAACGCATTTTGATATCGCTAAGTAATCGAAAGCAGCACGAGGAAAAAAGGAACCCCCTAAAGAACGATAATCGTGGTAGATGCCGCAATGCTCATGTCATTCACACATACTTATGCCGACTATGTATGTGTGTGTGTGTGTGTGTGTGTGTGTGGGTGTATGCCATTAGCATTTCCCACTGCCATTATCATTGCCATTACCCTTTTTTTTTGTTGGCAGCGAATCTATGGGGGGGAAGAGTGCAAAAGTGTCGGACGCTATGCATGGGAAATTGAATTTCCCATTATCGTATAAATGAAAATTAATGAAATTTTTGCTGGCTTCAAGCTTTCTCGCTCTCTCTTTCTCTCTCTCTCTCTCTCTCTCTCTCTGCGCTGTGTCAGCTGCCCGCATTTGTAATTCCATAGCTGCTGAGTTAAACTATTTGTGCGCTGTTAGCTGATTGAATGCACAAAGTGACATGGACATGAAGGGTCAGCCAGCGGGGGCACTGGGGACACTGGGGACATCGGGAACAACGGGGACAATTGGGAGAGTAGAAACAAACGAATCAGCAAACAAGCTGCGTTGCTGCTGCGTTTTGAATTCGTCAATGCGGCATTACTCATACGCCACGTGTGTTTCGATGTGTGTGTTCGTGTGTGTGTAGAACTTTGATTTTTGATGTGCTGTCATAAAAATGACCAGGCCAGAAACAGTTGTTTGGATGGCGAGCGGGGGGAAGTTGAATGAATTGGACACTCATTCGTATTGATTTCGTATGTGGCGCATAAGTCAAACGAATTTCGTGTCAACAACAGCGGATAGCGGACATTCAGTTGAGGCTTGGGGTCCAGCGCTCAGCCCGGTCAGTCGAGCAAATATAATAAAAATGAAAATAAAATAAAATATTTACACATACAAGTGCAAAAGCAAATCAATAAACACAAATGAAATTGTTGATATATCTTGTATATGGCATATATCGTGTATACGTATATATATATATAAGCAGAACGATGACAGCGATAAGGACAACGACATCCAAATGGACGAAAGCCAATTGAGAAAATGAATTTACTACGTACCAAAATGGTTAAGCACAAATATCTTGAGACAGCTGACAACAACAGTGACTGTGGCTGTGGCAGTGGCAGCAATAACATGGCCACACACATACCAGACACGCATACAGTGTTACATTGGTATTGTAGTAAGATTGTGGCTTAAAGGTTTATTTTATTTCTAATATAATGTGTGTCAAATGTTTTAAATTTTTAATATTTAATACTTTTGGCCCTCTTTTTGCATTTTGCCACACTGTGCTGCTGAGTGTGCTTCACAGTGTGCTCTGCTGTGCTTCACGCTCCGTACTCGTTGCTCCTGACTGCACCTGACTGTGGCTGCTGCTGCTGCTGCTGCTGCTTGCGCGAGCGTGACGCTTGTTTAACTGTTTACAGTGGCTGGACGTTGCAACGTTGCTGCTACTGTTGCCAGTTGCATGCTGCATGGAACTAAAGTTGATTGAGGAAATGCGCATCAAGCGCTCTGAGGCACTGCCAATAAACTATGAGCCTGTCTCCGATTCCAACTGTCTCTCTGTCCATCTATCTATCTGATCTCAGGAGAGCGAGAGAGAGAGAGGCTAGGCGAAATCCTATAAATATGCCATTTGAAAGATAATGCAGCAATAACAAAGTGAACGTAGCTGGCGTAGGCCAACATGGAAGGTCGTGGATGGCCAAACCAAGGCACGGTGAAGGCTTGGGCCAAAGATAAATAGGCAGCAGTAGGCAAACAAGATGAGCAAACAAACGAGAACGAGAACGCCAACGACGACGTGGCTTGCACTCGTCCTTGCTGCTCCTGTGTATGTGTGTGTGTGTGTGTTTTTGCTTTGCAGGCAGCGCTGAAAGTGGGAAGACAATACAAACAGTCGATGACAGCAAAGTGGGGGGTCACAATGGGTTGGGTTGGGAACGATAGCGCCAAAGGCGGCGAAACGCATTTGGAAACGCAATGAGTAACAGCCGCATGTACACACACACACACACACATACACACATACAAACATGCCAACTGTCCGCTTGTGTGACTGAGCCTGTCAGCAGGACATGTGCATGAGACACAAGAAAATAGATAGATTTCGACTACGCCGACAACGACGACGAGCTGGGATTTCTGCAAAAACAAGAAAGAGAGAGAGAGAGAGAGAGAGAGAGAGAGAGAGAAAGAGAGAAAATAAGAAATGCAGCCAGCAAGAAATAACAACAGCAAAAGAGGAGTGGTGCTAAGGGGGGTCGATGGGGGTTAAGTTAAGTCAGCAGCTGGCAATCAACAACAAAAATAGTAAATTGTAGTTGGCCCTGTTTGGAAAAGTTGTAGCGTATTTTATATGAGCTTCGAGCACCAAGAAAAAGCCAGCTGATAACCCATAACAGCCAAGAGCCGTAGACGCCTGGGCAAACACACACACACACACACACACATATGTGTATGTATATAGTTGTTTGCTAGATTAAATTTACTACATTTGAAATTGAATAACTAAAGCTCCCGAAGGATCATCTTCATTTTGTATTTATCCAGAATGAATGGTAAACGACAGTTGGAATAACACACAAATAGTCTGAAGAACGAAAGAGCGAGAGAGCGAGAGAGAGAAAGCGATTGATGATAGAGGCAGAAGATGAAGACGACGAAGCCAAAACCGAAGCCGTATAGCAATAGCAAACAAAATATTGTAGAAATACTGACTGAAAGCCAATGGCAGGACACAAGGACACTGGGACAAAGCCGTCGACGTCGACATCGACTTCGACCAAAAGACACACTGAAAGATATAGACTAAGCGCCATTTGGACAGACAGATAGACAGACAGTCAGACATACGGCACACATACTATACGAAAACAATCAGTAATGTAATAGAAATGCCGACGAACACCAAAGCAGAGCAGAGCGAAGCAAAAGCACAGGCAAAGGGAATGGCATGGAATGGTATGGATGTGAAAAGGTGGGTAGAAGGGCGTTGCCCACGTTGCCTAAGTAACAAGGAATCCCTGGGTTGAAGGGGTGTGGACAGGATCGACGAACGAAAGGCAGCCATTACAGTTTGCCGGCGGCATGCGACATGCAGCAGGAAGCAGCTTGACAAGCCGTTGAAATTTATATTGAAAGATGTTTGTGTCTGTGCGGCATGGATTAAGTAACTATTCCTGATATTAGCTTTACGCAAAACAAAAAAAAACCAAATCAAATAGGAAAACCTGAACCTGGGCACAAAAAGCCCTTAAAAAGCACACAGTCTAAGCAGGCTTAAGCATACAACTTTAAAGCAAATGAAGTTATTATACAAAAAAGATAAATTAACGTGACAAACTATTTGGTCTTAAGGTCGTTTCTCAAACATTTATTTAAACTGAATCTTGGTTTTGTTGACCTTCCCACTTTAATCTCCGAATGGTATGACAATAGCTTCTTTGACTCGTGTTTGTCTGTGCTCTCATCCTTCTTTTACAAGGATAAGAACAACACAAAGCATCTGAAGTATGGCCTGTGCTTATGGAATACGGCCAGTAGCTTGAAACAAACTTTTTAACTAATATTATTTTTAAAGAAATAAATTTTAAAAATATATTTATATGCGATAAAATGCAGATATGCATTATAGTACACACATCAATATTACTTCACGACAAAATTCTTTTCGTATAATATTTATTTGTGATTGATTAAAAGAAAAATCTGTGCTCTTGTAATGGCTGAGCTTAAGGCATATGTATATAGTATTTAACGGGTGTCAAATGGGTGCTCATTATTGGGTTACGAACTCAGCAGCTGCCAACTGCCAACTGCGCGGCGGCATTCAAATGGTTGCCATCGGAGAGCAAAAGCCAACAAGGATACGCATTAACGGATATGCAAAATAAAGGCAAATGCTTGCGACAGGCAGGTTTATGAGTGTGTTCGAATGTATGTGTGTGGGTGTGTGTATTTGAAACATTTTGCAATAATGCCGGTAAGCGGCTAACAGAAGGAGAAAAAAAAAATGGCAAATGGCAATAGGGGTAGAGTTGCTTCTGTGTATTGAGCATTGTGTATTGGATATTTGTGTATTTGGGTATTGGCAAGTATTGTGTATTACAAGTGCTGTTGATGCGGATGCGGATGCGGATCCGGTGATGCTTCTTTTCTTGCGCTCTCTTTTTGTTGAGACGTCCGTCAGCGTCGTGTGTTATAAATAATCATAAAAGCGTTTTGGCTTCTTATCACGCCAGGCATCAGGAATTCAATTGTATTTAATACACACCCACACCCACACACACACACACTTGCACGCACAATCGATTGAAAAGCACAAAAGAAAACACCAAATTTGTTTTGGCTTTTTAAAGTATATAGCAGCACGTGCGCATTTTTGCTTTTTCATACTTCCCTATCAAATAAAGGGGGACTTAGACGATTTTGTGGTGTAAATAACACAAGTCCCCAAAGTATAAAGTTCCAAAAATCAAAGTAAAGTTGAAGAGTCCACAAGCAATTGCACATTTCTTTCATAAAAGTCAATAGAGTTTTATTTCATTTTTTAATTAAATGCTCTTCCTTTCCATTCAATATTTATTTATGAGATTTTTTGTTTTGTAACTAACCTGAGACTTGTGTCCTTAGGCTTTGTCTTTTGCCTTGTTTTGTGGCTTGCATATGAAATTAAAAAATATGCAATTTCAAATTGAATATGCCCCCAAAAATATACATATATATAAAAAAAATCACATCTCAATTAATAAACAAGTCTCCACAAGGCATACATTTAATTTTCATCTATTGTCTTGGTTTTTCATTTTGTTTGTTATGTGATTTTTCACACAAGCAACGATTTTTGCATATTTTCTCTATTGTTCTATAACACGAATATCGAAAAGAGCAAGCAACCAACTCAAATACAAATGCTGCTCAATATAAGACATTTAATCTAAAGCTCTGCACTTGAGTGATGACAATTCAAAGGAAATTACCACAGAGTCACTTTTCATCTGATGTCACTTTCGACTTTTGACTTTAACTCGAAATTGGTTAACTCAAGTTGGCTTCGGTTCAGTACGGTTTGGTTTGGCTCAGTTCAGTTCAGTTCAGTTCAGCTTAGTTTAGTTCACTTTAGTTGTGAAACGAGTTGAGTTAAGTTTCCGTTACGGCCGACCCAAACACGTGTTTAAGTGCACCGGGGACAAGCTGTTGCTGGCTGAAAACCTAAAATCCTGAAACCTGAAACCTGAGACCTCCAAAAACTCGAAACTTGTGCTGAAACTCGGATGTGGATGCGGATGCGGATGCCGTTGCCGATGCGAATGCGAATGTGAATGCGAATGCGAATGAGGGGATTCCCTTAAGGAGCAATGTTGTTGGCTCACGGTCAAGCGGATTTTCGTCTCGTCTCGTCTCCATCCGGGACACAGCCTTCCCCCCTTCCCCCCTTCCTCTCATCATCCGCTCTTGCCATGCGTCGCATTGGTCGTTTCGGCGACCTACGTTAAGTGTCAAACACATTTTACTTGGCAATTTCTTGGGTCGCTCATCGTGGCCTCAATGCCCGCCCCTACTGTGGCCTTGCACCTTCAGTCTACCACCTCCCCACTGCCCCTGCTGCTTCTTCGTCAGCTGGGCGCGCTATGTTCTCATGTCTCGTGCTCATGTCGTAGGCGTTGCCAACTCTAATGAAATGATTCATTTCCGTTTTCCGTTCTATTTGTACATGTATAAGTGTGTGTGCGTGGTGTGTGTGTGTGTGTGTGTATCTGCACTTCACACACTTGACACTTTCTTTCCGCTTTGGCTTTCGGCTTTGGGTTTGGCTCGTTGCTGCGGCTTTGCTTCGTTGGCTTTGTGACTTTGCCACGTTGATAAATTTGTGTAAATCCGTTTTAGCCAATTTCCACACACACTCACACACACACGCGCTCACACGTATATACACACCGACATACGTGCTAATGTCCTTGGGGAGAGACGTACACCTTTTTGCTGCCACAGCTTGCGGTTTTTTTTTTCTCTCTTTGTTTCGCCTTTGTGTTTTTTTTTTCTTCTGTCGTTTTTCTTTTGGGCCTTTTACCACTGGGGATTTGGCTCGCTGCTGTTGCTCTTACCTTCTTTTTTTTTTTAAGGGTATTATAACTTCGTTGTCAAGTGTGTACACACTTATAGGCATGGAATGTCCTGATGCCAATTGTGTGTTGCGTAGGGTATGGCAAGTTCGGCTTGATATAACTTGAGGGCTTTTTTTCTTTTGTTGCAAAAGCCCATTGCCGGCACCAAGATAAACGATCAATGATAAGTTTTAACGATAATATTGTCGCTATTCTTTAACTTTGCAGTTTGTTGCCACAATTTCGTGCTCTCAAGGTTTACTTTTATCTTTGCAGCAATACCTTAAACAAGTCTTAATCTATTTCATGTCAGACAAATATTTATATATCTTATTTTTTGTTGTATTTTTATTACGAATTTCATGAGATGTCTTTTTCGGTCCTGTATTGTTGTTTACTTTTCGCATTGCTTTGTCATTCACTTTCATTCATTTAGCAGTCGCTTGACACTTGGGCTGCACCACATCAGCCAGAGTGGTGGTGGACACATGAAACAACTTGTGGCCGTGGCATGCAGCTTCAGAAAATTGCCTTGTGTTTAAATAATTTGCGCAATTCCTTTTTCGACGCTTTGTTAAACGTTTCTTCGCTTTGTTGTCTTCCTTTTTTACATTTTCTTTTCGTTTCTTTTTTTTTCGGTTTTGCTTTTTTTGTGTTGTGCAGCCACTGGCCTGTGGTTTCATCTGCTGGCGACAGGGGGCGGCAGTGTGCTGGCCTGTGCCTGGTCAGAGATGTCGCGGCTTCGGCAACGGCTTCGGTCACATGTTTCATGCCACTTCCAAGCGTGTAGACGACACCGAACATCCAACACCACCACAGAGTGGTGCAGCTTCCTAGAGTAATACTGTAGTAGTAGTCGTAGTAGTAGTCGTAGTAGCTGCCCCAATATAGTGCTTCCTGTTGTACACCCATCTATCCCCCTGCCTGCAGCTGATGGCCCCGCAGCTCATAACTTATGCCAGAGGCGGCAAAAATGTGCCAGGCCCAAAATGGCAAATGGCGGGCAGCGCAGCGCATTTGTTACCACCAATGCTAGTGGCAATGTTGTCACACACACAAACACACACACAAACACACATACAAATACTCGAGCATACATATGTATGTGTATATACGTGTGGCCCTCTTGCCGAGCCCCGGGGCGTCACTTTTGAAACATTTACTTTATGTTGTTCACAGGAAATTAGATTTTTTCTCACTGCTGCTGCTACTGCTGCTGCCACGCCCACAATGTCAGTCGCCCCCTTTGCAGCAGCAGTGGCAGCAGCAGCAGCAGCAGCAGGAGAGTGTTGTGCAGCACATTTAGTTTTAGCTGAGTTGTCAATGGCAGCAGCAAAAGCCGATGCTGGCATGTCCTTACGGACAGGAAGCAAACTCATTGCGGAAACAGCTTTTTAGCCGTAACAAGCCACACATACACATACACATACACATACACACACACACACATGCACATGCACATAGGGAAAGTGAGTGAGATCAGGCAAAGTTGGCAACTTGTTTGCCATGCTAATTTATTTATAGACAGCATTTTCAGTGCCTACGGGGGGCGGGTGTTGCGGCAGAGGTGCTGCTAACCTGGTCAGGAATGTCGTCTCTTTTTTTTTCTATCTTTTTAGTGTATCCTCCGGCTAATGTTGTTGTTGTTGTTCTATTTTGTTGCTGGTTCCGTGCAAATTTCCGCCGCAGACGACAAATTACATACGTGCGATGACCATCTGGCTCACATCAGCCTGCCCCGCCACGCCCCGCCCCGACCTTTCACATCCTGTGTGCTTGGGGTTTCGTCTGGGCTACTTTTTTTTGTGTGGATTTTTCGTCCCTTCTTAATTCGATTTAGGAGCTGCACAAACAAATCATTAAATGACCGCCAAACTCATTTGCGAAAAACATATTTGGGTCAATCCCCAAGCGCTGCTCATCGCCATTTTTTTTTTCTTTTTTTGCCGCCACCTTCTTGCACACCTTTTCCATTACGGAGCCAACCCATCACCATTTGGAAGAGAAAAAAATAGGAAAAGTGTAACAACGAATGCTTCGCTGGCTGCAAAGTACTCAGCCTTCCCGCCACTCTGGATGGACAGATGCCCCTTTTTTTATTCCAAAAGAGTAGAGAATAAAAAGAAAAAAGTCACTAGGCGCTGTTTTTGTTGTTTTTGTTGTTGAAAGAGTCGTTGTAGAACATGATAAGTAGCATAACCATTAAAATCAAAAGCAGCAACAGCAACAGAATGCCAGTTGCAAATGGAACGCGACCACTTTGGTTAATGTTTGGCTGCCAACGGTAAAAGCATATCGCTAAGGGCCAGCATTCAGTTTGCCACGCGGACACGCCCCACACTCCAACCCACCCACAACCGTCCACATGCGGCAGACCATGGCATGCATTCATTTTGGGGCACACACACATACACACACAGCGCGTCCTCTGAGCATTTGCGGTCTTGTCCCAAGGTAAGCACAACAACAAAATAAAAAAGGATGTGCAAAGCAAATGCAGCGGACTTTTGTAAAACTTGATACGAATTGGCGAAACCATTGGACATACAAATATGTTCAATTGTGTGTGTATAAAAGGTTGAATATGTTTTGGATTAAAGGTTGAAAAAGTTTCGTAGAATACAATCAATTTGCTTGTAACACAATATATATTGAACTCACTCGATAATGATTGGCTTCATTTATTAGTCAACGCTGCCAACTTGCGGCAACTTGATTAAGTTCGATCCACAGTGCATTCATTCATTCATTTCATTCATTCATTCGCGGCTTCACCTGCATTCGCACTGTTTTGGCAGCTGACAAGTTGCAGCTTAAGAAACGAAGGCGAAACTCTGATCCTCTTTGCTGTTCTCTCTTCCACAATCTGCTCTTTGCCACTGAATCATATTCTGCTTCTTTATTGCTGCGGTGCCCGAGTAAAATTCGTTTCAATTTGTGAAAACGTTTCTCATTGTGCGAAATGTGACGCAGCAACAGTAGAGTTTATTTAATATGTTTTCCTTCTTTGTTTTAAGGACCTAGCGAAACAGCTGCCACGCCCAGACTTGACAGCTGTTGAACGCAACCTCTCGACCCGCTCCTCTTGACCCTAACGATAAATTAAAAGTAATTTGCGCCGTTGAAGGTGCAACGGACATTCTTCAAGCAAATGAAAGAATTGAAGATGAAGTAAAATAAATCAAGGCATTTGCGACACGAATTGCAATGCTTTAAGATTTTTTTAACTTATTTTTGTTGGCAAAAATTCTATGCTACCTTACGGCAAGGCTTTATGTATCTATACCAAATTGTTTGCAGATCTAGGCTTAACCTTTTTTATGTAAAATCCTATCTGGAAAGGTATATGTATGTGTATCCAAGCCGATCAGTTAAAGGAAGTCAAATGAAGTATTCTCTTGCTTTATTTCATGCGAAAGTTATAAAGTCAGTAAAGGTAGCGGAACGTGTCTTGCACACCTTTTAATTCTTCAGAGAATTTATATTCCATTAAGAAAGCAAATTTCCAAGCAAATTTTATTGTTGCAGGCTGTAGACACGTTTATAAAAGTTCAATATACAATTTATGAAAATTAAAAATACGTTTTGTTTGACCCACACGAACCCATTGTATCTTGTTGTTGTCGGCTGTTCGCACAGCATGTTGAATTTATGGCTAGGCAAATGCAAATGCTTGAGGCCCAAACTGATTTGAGCAGAGTTCAAGAATTCTTTAACTGGCCGCATCATCATTTTTTTATGGGCCCCCCAAGCATAATCTAAACATAAAGTTTAACCATCTGCTGTTGCTATTGAGGAACATCAGGTTTTTAATATACTTAAAATTGAGCAAAAATATAAATAAATTGCGTAAGGCTATAAAGAAATTTGTAAGGGCAACATAACAATTTTTTTTTGAACAAGCCGTTTAAATTTAATGCTTAGTCGGTTACTTAAAAAGAATTTGAACATATTTTTGTAGTGTTAAAATTTGTTTCTGTATTTACTAAGTTAATTAAATATGTACTCCAATTAAAGATTATTTAATTATTTCTATATCTTCTTGATACGTTGTCTCTTTGAGTACATTATTAAGTTCTGCTACAAAGCTGTAACTGGGAGAAAAAAAACTTAATTCTCTTTGACACTCCACTCATAATAATGTACCTCACTGGATAAGCGGCAGAGATGAATCCTATGAGGATGCTGTCATCTTTAACGTGTTCATTTGCCGACGCCTTTAACACAGCTATGTGACGCAGTGCGTGCCGCAGGGCGTTGGGGTTGGGGCACATAAAAACCAAACGAAAAGACAGCTTGAAAGCCAGTGTGCGTGAATGTGGACTTCACACAGCTGGACATTAGGTTAGAGCCGAGGCATCAGCAGCTCTTTTTGAAGCATGTTGCTTTTGCCTTTGGTCAGTGAGGCAACCCGAAGGAAAAGACGACGAGCCAAATAAAAAAAATAGAAAACAGAAACCCATTCCCAGCTGCGTCTCATTTCATTTCATTTCATTTCATTTTGTTTTAATAAATTAAAATGTCAAGTTGATAAATGAAGGTTCCGGGTCGTGTGTCGGCGTTCGGAGTTGGCGGCAAAAGTGTCGCATTGTTGTAGGCGCCACGTCCACATCCACACACACACACACACACAGTCGTACATACTTGTATATGGTATAGAGTGAAAGACACAGAGGATCACATTAGCGTGTGGTCATTGTCCTTTTTTTGTTGTGGCCATACTGGACTGGACTGGACTGGCCCGAGGTCCTTCTTCATTCAGCGCACATCCGTTTCAGTCCTTTTGCGGTCGCTCACTAAATTATGTTGTTGTTAGTTGTTGCACAGTACACAGACTCGCTCTCGCTCTCTCTCTCTCTCTCTCTCTCTCACGCACACACTTTTTTGAAAGGACAAACTCCAAACTCAACGGGATATGAGACATCATTTGGCCGGAACCAGCTCTGGGGACCCGCTGCGGTTGTCTAAGTGGTTATGAGTTAATTTTATTTATTTATTTATATTTTATTGTTATCATTTATTTCACTTCTTTGGCAACGACAGACAGAGTAAGAGGGAGAGTAAGAAAGGGAGAGGCTGTTTGCCTTTTGCGGTCTTGTAAGTACGCCTTATTTTATTTCTCATTTGACGGCAAGTTGCACAAACATATGGACAAGTTGTATTTGTGTATATGGATTCGCATTTGGATTCGCATTTGTATTCCTATTTGTGCCCGTATTTGTATGCGCTGCTGTTACGGCTGTGTTTAGGTTTGATTTCTATCCGGGCCGTAATTTTTATGGAGCGTTATTGCCGTTGGCTTAAAAAAAGGTCCAGGGCCTTGCGACCGGACCCATAAATTCGTGCGGCCGGACAACACAAAGTTCTCCTTGTTTTGCCCAAAAATGTCAAACCGAATGAAAAGACATTTCCGCCGCTCATTAAATTTGTCTACGCATTTATTTGTCAGCAAGTCGTAAAACTTGAAACACCCATTTTTCTATTCTTACCCTCTTTCCTCCATTGAATGAATGCCAGTGGACATCTGACCATATTCCGCCCCTCGGATACCCTTTGAATGCTCAATGTTCTTTACCTTCCACACTTTCTATCTCCTGCACACCTGTTTGGCCCGAATTGAATGATTGTCTGTCCTGTTAGATCTGCAGAGTTTTGCCGCATCGTAGATGAAAAAAAAATAGGGTCGCTTTGATGGTTTGGGATAAATGACATATGCGTAATATTGGGCAGGTGGCAAGAACAAGAACAAGAGCAAGGAGTAGATGCTGCAAGACAACAGATGACAAGTTATAAAATAATATAGTAAGTAGTTGCCGAAAACTTTGAGCTTCGACACCAAAGCAAACGCCCAACTCTTTTAGCCAAGTTTTCATATGACAAATTTGAAGGCTTGCTGAAAACAAAACTGTAGCTTGTTTTATTGATTATTTGGGTTGGTGTTTGTTTGTTCTAAAATGTAATCTTCAGACTTTGAAATTTAAGAAAAATGTGTAGATAAAACTGAGTTTAGGGTTGCGAAATGTTTTACTTTCGTAAAGAAAAACAAAAGGTTTATAGGACCTAGTCGAAATTATCCTCATTTTAAAGCACTTTGAAATTCCAGCAGAAAAAAAAAGGTAGGCAACAATCTTGAAACCCAATCATTGAACTCGGCGGTGGAGTAACTACAGCTTGGTCGCATTCGACTTCAATGTTTTAACTTGTTTTATTCAATTTTTTTCCATTTTTTGGTGCTTCTGGCTGGACTTGAGCGTAGAAAGCACCCAGGAGAGATAGACAAGGACTGATGGAAAGGCAAGAAGAGATAGAGAGAGGAAATAAGAGCGCTTATATGTACTTTGCATTAATTGTTGACAACAACAAGAACAATTTGAAGGAAAAGAAAAGCAAAGTCGAAAAGACAAGTCACAAAAAAGGCGAACATAGAACGTCGCTTGGGAATTTGTTGGGCGACAAATCAACAAACTTGACTTTAAATAAATGCACTCAGCCATGCACTTGGCCAAGTTCAATTGCCAACAGCAACTGGCACTGAAAGAGTGAGTTGCTGCAGCTGCTTGTTGTTGTTGTTGTTGTTGTTGTTGGTGGTGGTGGTGGTGTTGCTCCTATGTGCTTGAACTCGGCCTAGGTTTGAGCAACGGGCTAAAGTTTTTGTATTAAATTAAAACGCTGAGCGCAGAACTTTGCCACATACAAGTAAAACACGAGAGAGAGAGAGTGAGAGAGAGGGAGGGTGAATGCCAACCTGGCGTATGCGCGCTGTTAGGTCGCTTAGGGACGGGAAGTGGAAGGAGTAGAGGAGTAGGAGTAACTTTTGCGCCATTGTTGCCACTTGCAGCGTAAATCGTTTTTGTTCGTCGTCATTCGTAGGTCGGCTCCTATTGCAACTGTTATTAGCTGGCAGTCAAGCAAGGCAAGGCAAGGTTGAGGCAGAAACTGAGGCTGAGGCTGAGCATCTGCTGCCTGGTGCTTGTGTGGCGTCTCTGAAGTGCAAGTGCAACAGAATCAACAGCAGCAGCAGCAGATCCCAAAGCAAAAGTTTTTCTTGCCACCCCGGTTAGTTACTGGAAGATCTTGTTTGGGTCTAGCGCACAAAAGCATTGATGCCTGCGGCTTCAGCTGCGGCGTCTGTGGCTGTGGCAGTGGCAGTGGCAGCACCGGCAACGCCAACGCCAACTCCGTAGCCGAACACCGAAATACGAGCAACTTAAAATAAGGCATTAACGCGCCTAGAAACTTCCCTTTTAAATCGTTCAATTTGTAACAACGTTTGAAATACGACGTTTGAAATTCAATAGCCGTTTGGCCTAAAGCTACGAATTAAGTAAGAAGTTAAGCCGCATATCAAAATGCACAAAGTTAGTTTCTAATATGAAATTGTGGTTCGTTCAAGTTTTATTCAATTATCAACATTAAGTGACTATCAGGTAACATCTACAACTAATCATCAACTTTATACAGTTTTAATGGAGAGGTAAAGTTTCTTAAAAAAAAATTTGCATTATTTACAACACATAAATATTTAATTGAAATCATATAATACATAAAGTTTAAGACCTCGATTATTCAATAATTGTCTTTTAAGATACTTTTTATTGATTTTAGTGAAAGAAACCAATAAAACGAATACTTATTATTCATAGCTAATTATTTGCTTTTGTGACAATTAACTTGACTTTATTTACGCTTCGAGATTTAATTAATATTGAAATGCTTGCAGCTAGTTTTATTAACCAATAAGCCTGTTGGCAAATGGAAATACGAAATTTATTATTAAAATTATACTCTACATATGTACATATATATTAGGAATTGGATTAAATTATTTGGCACATTGTTGCATTTATGGCTTGATTTATTTGCAATTTGCGCTTATTAATGTTAAATTGTTATCATTTGCCTGGCATTAAAATCAATGCGTGCTCTTTTTTTTGGTCGCTGCGTTTGTTGACACTTTGGCAAATGTTAATGAGTAGTGTTAATAAGAAGAAAAAAGTTTGTGTGTGTGTGTAATTGAAAAAATATTATATACACAATTTATGAAAATCAAACACACAAAATTAATGCAATTGGTTGGGGAAATAATAAATTGTTGCTTGCCGAGGCAATGTGTGTGTGTGTGTGTGTTGTTTTATGAGCTTTTCGTTTTAATTTCCTCTTGTTAATGGGAAAAACGCACGCTCACACACTGTGTGAAAGAGAGAGGAGCAGACACGCATGCACATGAATGCGGCATATAATAAATATGAGTTTGATACAAAAAAAGAAGGAAAAAATTAAATGAAAAGAGAGAAAAAAAATTGCAATTAAAATGAATGAAAGAAACTTGGCGAAGACGCACACACTTGCACACACACACACACACACACACACACGCACACGCATGAGGCTGTGGCGGTTGTGGAAGCCAGTCATGCACAACATCAAAGCGCACAACGAGCGCTGGCAATTTTCCATTGCATACTTTTAGGCAGTCGCCCATACGAGAAAAGTTGGAAAATTTTGCAATCGAGAAACACAAATAAAATTAAATATGTGCGAGTGCGAGTGCTAGTGTGTGTGTGTGTGTGTGTGTGCTCTGGCTGCTTTAAGTGAGTTTTTCGTTCATTAACAGCCAACCAACCAGCCAAACAAATGCCAGTTAAAGCCATAACAACACAGAAATGGCCAAATTCATCTTTCGTCTTAAAAAGTGCGTAAAAATGTAGGCCAATCGACAAGTCACAAAGTGTCTTTAACATTATGTTTAATGCAAGACAATACGCGGTCAATATGCCGCACTCTCCCCTCTCCGCTTCTACCATGCCTATGCTTCATTCACTTTGCACTTTGCTTTTTGCCCTTTTGTTGCTTTTTTTGTGTTGTTGGTTAACGTTGGCGGGCTTTCATATGCGATTTCCTTATTGTTGCCATTATGTGATTTTGCAGTGAAAGTGCAATGCCTCTAGCCCTCCTTTCCCCCGCCCCTCCTCTCCCTTCTCGAGCGAAGCCTTATTCTTGACATCCGTCAGCCCAGCTCGTTTATGGCCCGCTTGCCTCATTGCTGCTCATTGTTGCCGAGCTCAAAGCGCCAAAGAGCGGCAAGAGCGGAAGTCAGCAGAAAAAGCCAGGCAATGCTGCTACTATTGCCCAGCTGCCACCACCTTTTGCCCCTATCCCCAAACCCCCCACCAACAACTTCTTGGCGTTTCGCATTGTTGCGCTTTTGTGTTGTACACTTTTATTAGCGGCAATCAATCGGCTTAAATGGCTGCCTGACAGCTCACGAGCCAAGCAAGTGCTCTTACAGGGTGTGCTAGTTCGTGTGTGTGTATGTGTATGTATGTGTATATGTGAGTGTGAGTGTGTGCAACTTAACGAGCCTGTTGATTACAACGTATCAGCACAAAATGCCAGGTGAGGTGAATTTTGGCTTGGCTCAGCGTGAATTGGGGGCAAATCGAACAATGCTTTTGCTTTCACCTTAACAATTTCCACAAGGAAATTCAATAGCGCCACAAAAGACGCCAAGCTTGCAGATTGTATTATGTGGCATCACCAATAATCGGAATCTACTATAAGCCTTTATCGCAATACACGAAACACTTTTGATGAGCTGTAATGCCTAAATGCTGCACATTTCATGTTGAATATTTACATTGTCAACCGGCTTGTTAACGTCGAAATAATAAATAAACAAGTAAGAAGGCTCTAGTCGAGTAATCCCGACTAGGACATACCCTTAACCCCATACGTAACGCGTACAGTCATTGGTGTGTATTACACACTGTGTATTTACCCAGTGACCAATATGACCAAATTTCAAACTGCAATATCTCCGGTATTTCTTAACCGATTTTATTTTTATTATTTTACCAATAGTTTAAAACCCTGTTTTCACAATTTTAAAATTCAAGAATTTTTTGTTATCGATCACATGTGTATATCGGAAACCAGAAGTGTTATCGAAAATTTGAAGCAAACTTGATCTGCCTATGGTATAGGAGAGCTTAAGTTTTAAGTTTGAAGTCTCTAGCTCTTATAGTCTCTGAGATCGGCGCGTTCATACAGACAGACGGACAGACGGACAGACAGACAGACGGACAGACGGACATGGCTAGATCGACTCGGCTGTTGATGCTGATCAAGAATATATATACTTTATAGGGTCGGAGATGCTTCCTTCTGCCTGTTACATACATTTGCACAAAACCATTATACCCTTATTTACTCATTTTATGGGTTAAGGGTATAAAAAGGTTACTATAAGAGAGGCTTTAAAACTGAATGTAGTTCAACATCTTTTCACAAAATTTTATTTTTCTTGTTTATTGTTGTATTCGCGATATGCCTTCAGGCGCGTAATTGATATATATTAATGCGCAAGTTTTGCAAAATTCTGCGAACCGAAAATAGTTTATGTTCGTATGTATGTGTTTTTTAATGTTATCAGAAGAATAATTAGTGGCGCATTTGAGGGCTTGATCATAATTAAGTATACGTTAATTCAAGCAGGCTACCAAAATTAATTGCATGTCAGTGAGTTGTCAGATATATATACAAGTATACATATATGTGTGTGTGTGTGTGTTTGTGGCATTAACAGTCTAGGCAACACTGACATTCGTTGCTTTATTTTGCGTGTTAAGCTGTGGCTGCCACATTGAACACCAAATGGCCATTTGGTGCACAGTTGAATCAAATCCGTTTGTGATTTACATATGTAAGCAACTTGGACCTCTGCTTGTCTCCAGCATACACACATACAAACACAAACCATCGAAATCCCAATGAAATACTTAAATGAAATCACAAACTGTTGACGGGCCAACATCGAACATCAAACAAACATTGAATGCGATTCTGTATGTGAATGCAGAGATGCCATTCCAACATTTTGCAGTTGGTTGTTGTCAGTGGCAGCATCAGCTGTTGGGTGGTGGCCAAAGATTAATTGCCAGGACTCGGTAAATGCAGCTCAAACCAGCTCGCAAACCAAGCGACCATCAACTGCAGCTCCTTTTCCAGCGCAATCCAATTTCAAATATTCATCAATGCAAACGGCCTGCAGCAGCGACATACACTTATGTCAATGTATACAAACAAACATACTATATACATACATACATGCATAGTTACATGGCTTTAGGTACTATTGACTATTTATCCCTACAGCTCAAGCAAATAACATTTCGTGATTATCCTCGTAGCCTCCTCCACTGATTAAGTGCGAATTGAGGGCAACTTCATTTATGCTAATCAACCTGTCGCATAAGCCACTTTAGCTTATGCCATAACATTAATCAGCATTAAAGAGATACATTTCAAATGTACTTAATACCTACTATTGTTATAGCTAATAGCCAGGCAATTACATTGTTTGATTTATTATCTACACATTATTTTTACGACATAATTGATAGACAAAGAATCACAATCAAACACTTAAAGACCGATTGTTATGCATTAATTGACATTACAACATATGTAATACATAATTGCGAAAAAAATATTGAATCCATTTCTGGGAACTTGGAAACATCTTAAGAGTTTGTGCGTTTGTGTTGGATTGAAAAAAAAGACTAAACATTGTTATGAATAATAGAATTAGCTTTGGACGATTCTTCTTGGAATTAAAGTTTTAGTTCTGCAGAGATTAATTTAAGCTGGTCAAAAATCTATGCTGTAATACAGAGTGAAATCTGCGTATGATAAAAGCCTGGCCCATGACATAATGGCATGATGATAGCCATGGCCATAACCATAACTCGACTCGGACGTCTGTTGCTGCTGCACTTTAACCAACAAATTTTCGAAAGCAAAACTGCAATTTTGTGTGAGTGAGCCTCTGACGTTCCGAAAATTGTGGTGTCCGTATTAGAAACTGGTAACTGCCCCCATTCCCTCCCCCCCAACCCCTGCACGCTCTCACTCTCTTTATGTTTTGCTAAATTCTTTTTGCTTTCTTTTTGGTTGCACGTTGCACAGTCGATATATCAACAACTTTCATTTGCGTTTGCTAGCAAGCCTCCCCCCATCCTCCCCTCACCATCGTTTTGGCTGTGCAACTGTGTGGCAGGCATCCCTTTAAATGCATTTATGCTTTGCTGTTTGCATGCGTTTAGCTTCGTTAGTTGTCGTTAGTCTCTGAGCCGCTTGCCAGTTGCCAGTTGCCAGTTGCCAGCTGTCCCGATTCCAGTTGGCAGCCAACGCACCACATGCAGCAGCATAGGAGCACTCCCAAAGTGTTGACAGCGCAAAAGGGGGATGGAATGGAATGGTAGAGAGAATGAGGCAGCTTCCTGCTTTTGCTGCTGTTGCTGCTGCTGTGTGTTTAATTGTCGCAATGCGACCGGCAACAAAGCGCGCCAGAATGCAATCGCACCTCCACCCCCCTCGGTTCCCATAAAGACTGCAACCCACATACACCCATTCCACTCCCCTCTTTACTCCATTGCCAGCCATTTTTCAAAGCAGCTGTATGTGAGTGTGTGTGTGTGTGTGTATATGCTGCTGCTGGCAACGTAAATCGCCAAAATTGTCCCGACAACGTCGGCTTTCGACGAAATTTGCCTACAATTTTTGCCAGTTGCCAGCAAACTTGGCACTATCCAAAAAAAGGGACCAAGACAAATATTTTCGTTGCTTGTGTGATAAAAACTGCAAGCAAGTGTGTGTGTGTGTGTGTGCGCGCGTATGTGTATGCATGGGTGTTTGTGCGTATGCCGCTCGAGAAAATATGGTGCAATAAACTTTGCGTTCGCGACAAGCGCGCATTTTTGAAGGCTCCTGTTGAGCGCCGCACACAAACACACACGCACACACACACACACACATATATATGCATGCACGTGCATGCAATTTGGGGTTTTTTTAGGGCGCTGCCAAAATTTTTAATTTCATGTTATGCTGGAGCCCTTTTTAAGTCAAGAACATTTTGCCGTTGCAATGTCGCGAGTCGAGACGCTATCAAGGTGTGTGAGTGAGAGTGTGTGTGTATTTAAGTTTGTTTGTGTGTGTGCACTTTGTAGCGTCTGTCTGATATTTGACATAGCAACAACAACACTATCAACTTATGCTAAAAATTGAGCGCTTAAAATGGCAAAGTGAAATTTTGCTTAAGGCCATTAAAAAAAAAAAAAGAGTTAAATTGTTGCAGTAAGATGCAACCAACTGCAAAATACTCTAAAGCCAGTTTTTATACCAAAGTTGCGGATTCAATACATGGAGATTTGGATATATACAAAACTTTAGGATGCCAAAACTTTATCAAAATTTGTCCGATTTTTATAAGCAGCACATCAAAAGTCTTGTAAAATTATACAAATTAATACACAAAACCGATTACTACTGATAAAAGTATAAAATTATTATAAATTTGCATTGAAAAAAATTAGTAAAATGTTAAGAAATAGAAAGAATTGAAGTAAAAGGTAAAAAAGAAGAATAAAGTGAAAAGTAAAAATGCAGAATTAAAGAATCTTATTGTCACTGGGCGTAAGTATTAAAATCACATTCAGCACATAATACCAAAAACACAAACAATAACATATTCACAAAGAGTGACACTTACACAACGCAGTCACGACGAGAGCCACAGTTAACGGAAAATCGGAATGTGTAAAACATGTTTGAGAACACAAGAAAAGGAAACAACAGCAAGCACAACAACAATGTGAATAACAGCGAAATCGAGCTGAAGCTTAGTTAATTTGACGCGCCAAGGCGCGCGCCTAAGCTGCAAGGAGGCAATGTCTTGGTGGCGGGGGCATGCACACAACAGGTGGCAAAGGCTTAGTGGCAATGCCAGGCCATAAGCTCAGTTTGCAGACGCCATCCAATTGGTTGGATTTCTACAGCAACATGGAAAGTGAAGTGCAACAAGAGAGCTCGGCTTAGGCAAAACAAAGCAAGGAACACGCACACACACACACACACATGTTGGGACATATCAGTTTGGGATTTGCGGCTGGAATTGAGAGCTTCCCAACGGCATGCCTCATAACATTTTTTTTTTTTTTTTAACAATAACTTATTTTGTGTAATAAACAATGTCTGGCTGTGTCCGTTGTCCTTTGCAGCCAGAGTTGGAGCACTTGTGGCAACATGGAAAACAAAAATTCAAGTTGCTGTGACTGTGCCGAGGACTTTGTTGCATGGATTACCTCAATTGCCACACTGCTTCACTCGGGTGCCTCCGTCTGCCTGGTCTGCCTGGCTTCCGGTTTGCCTTTGCTTCGACTTGTTTGTTCAACTGCTTAAGTTTCCCGCCGCTGCCGCCACCACCACCGACATCTGCAACTTTCACTTCACCTGCTCACGTGCTGTGCCCGGTTTTCTGTGTGTGGCATGCCACCTACCACCACTACCACCACTACCACCCGCTGGCATTTTGTGCGCTCACCTAATAAAAACCTACAAATAATCACGCATTTATTATGCTGCACACATATGTATGTGTGTGTGTGTGTGTGTGTGGCATTCTTTCTCATTTATCATAAACGATTAGGGGGGGAAGGGCAAACACGAAGCGTAACAAATTTAGGACAACTTGTCTTTTGTTCTAAGCCTGCGCTTCCCCTCCATAAATGTTCCAGACTGAATCTGAATTAGATTTTTTTTTTTTTTTTTTGATTCCAGCTTCACGTCTAATTCTTTCAGCCTTCAGATTTGTTGGGCACATTTTTGCTTTTATGATTAGATCATTGCTATGGCAAAAAGTAGCATGCTTTGTATACCCCTAAGCCTTATTTGCACAGACTTAACCCAAGAACCCCAATCCCTTTCGGCTAAAGTTTGAAAGCTTTAACATTTTGATACTTTTTTATCAGCTTATGATGTTAAGGGTTAAGAAAGTTGCTCTAATTTCATAATTGGGGCTTCATTTCAATTAAGACAGATTAATGTTGGCAAAACAAAAAAAACAATGCACATTGGAGGAGATAAGGTTCTTTGTTCTTTAAGCTCATACTTTTAAAGCAATAACAAGCTGCTTTGCGTGTTACTCAACACTGCATTTTTGGCATTGCCTGTTTCAATTGCCTTTGGTTCAAGTGCTCCTTTCGGCTAATATCATTTGAGGACTTAGCTCATCAATAAAAATTTAGCCATTGCCGTCGAACTTCGTTATGTTTTTTTATTGCTTTCCATGGACTTTCATCACCTCTTTCTCCACTTTGCCTCCAAAAAGAACTTGTTACAGCGATTTTAGAGTTCATTCGTGTTGGGTCCGCCTGGTCTGGTCTGGTCTGGTCTGCTGTTCAAAGGCCCGCGACGTGTCCATTGCAAATCAGGTAACTTATATGTTTGTATGAATGTGTGTCGGATGCAATGCTCATCTGGGGCAGCTGTCCTCGCATTTTGTAAGCTGGCGACTTTACGTGCCACGTTGCAACACCCCGCTTCGCGTCTGCACTTTAGTCCAGCAAACTGTTGGGGCAATCGACCCAAAAACTTGGTCAATTGGCAATAAAATCAAAAGCTAAAAACTTGAAGAGCAACAGTAGCCAAGATGACGGCGAACGACGACCACGGTTGAAAGTTATTCGACAAAGTCCAGGCCGCGTGTCTGGCATCCCAAATGCGAGGCGGTCATCTCAACGGGGTGTGTGTGTGTGGCGCAGATGGGGTGGTAGAAGGTCGGTATATCAGGGTCTCTGAGTTGGTTCATAAAACGCTTTGTACGCTCAAACAGACACAGTAATTGGCGATACACCAACACACACACACACACACACACACACACAAAATACAACAACAGCACACATGTGTGCCCTGATCCTTGGCCTCGACTTTGTTTTACTTTGTGGCAAGAAAAGAAAGAAAAGTGAACAATAAACCGAAGCAGAATAAAAAATACTCTTTCGAATTTGAAAACTAATAATTTACCTTCGCATCGTCAAAAGCCATACAACATTGTGGTAGTATCCTCCTTCAGTTAGAGCATAATAATGATGATGATGAAGAAAAGAGAGCGAGCAAAAATTCGAAAGAAAGAAAGGAAACTTTGGCGGCGACGCGCGTTTCATAAACTTTGAGTGTTTCTGGTTCTGGCATGCACTTATTTTCTTTATATTTATTTATATTTCGCTCAGCATCGAATTTACCGCTCCCACTCACCTCCTTTCGCTCCACTGGCCCCTGGCTCCTGGCTCCTGGCCCTTTCTGCCCTTTGGCCATCCATGCCATCCTTCATATCGCTCACATTTTCATCTGCTTCGTCTCCGTCGCCTGCTTCATCTTAGCTGGCTTTCTATTGAGTGGTCATATGTTTTTTGGCCAGTCCTTCCAGTTGCCTCCATCTGTCAGTTGCTGGCAGCAAGCTTTTCTTTTGCCATTGCCATTGCTATTGCTGCCAACAACAAGAAAGAAGTGGCGAAGAAATTGAGAAAGAGAGCAAAACAAAATATTATTTATAATAAAATACACCAACGAAATTATGTTGGGAATTTCCGCTTTTTGGCTGCTGTTGCTGCTGCTGCTGTTCAAAATTTATTTCGCATTCACTTCACTCAAATATGTGCTAGATATTGTTGGGCCTTCTTCTACACCGTCTTTGTCCCCCTGACCACCAGCCTCTACTCGTGGCACGCCTTCACAAAGTTGTGAATCGCAATTGCATTTCAATGCAATAAACAACAGCAGCAGCATCCTTGGCATTCGAATTACTAAGCAGCCATAAAGCGAACCTTCTTACCTGCTGTATGCGGCGGGGTTGGAGTAAGGTCGGGTGCAAATTGTTTGGCATTTTCAGCCATAATCCATTGCTGCGTACGTTAGAGAGGCTGTTTGAGAACTGTTTGCCAAATGAGCCCCAAATTGCCCCAAAAGCAGCATCAATTTAAAGCTCAAAAATATTCAAAGTGGAGTTAAACTTTAACTTTAGGCATCACTAACAAAATTCAGACATACCAGATCTGAATCAAAATCAAATCTAGTTGAAATCGTATTATGACAATTTGAAATTTGTTAAGCTGGCATAATCCAATTTACAGTTCAAATGCATTAATACTGCAAAAAGGAGGTCTAGTGAAGCAAAATGTTTGCCCTACGGCAAAATGCAATTGTCGTTCGGCTGACAGGTCGTATGCGTGTTCAAATCAAAAGAAGAAAAATCAAACTGAGCCTCAGACATTGGTGTAGTACATCATTCTAATGAATTTGCACTTTCGTCGGCTGGCAGGCTGAGAGTCAAACACACTGCACACAAAGAAGAAGTAATTACTTAATGCATGAGTGGTGCCTGGCGGTGTGGTGCGGTGTGGTGTGGTTGCATCTCGGTACTGGACCGCAAAATCAAAGAGCGTTGCCTTAGCCAGAAGTGTCAGTGCCACAAATCAAAAGCCAGACCCAGAGCCTGAGCCTGAGCCTAAGCCTTAGCCTCAGGATGACTGCAAAACGGATGAGAGTGCGCAGCACTGACAGACGGACAGGCGGACGGACAGATACACAGCAGGACGAAGGTATGCAGGGATGGAATGGCTAAGAGATGGACTACCGGACGGATTGAAAGACTGACTGACTGACTGACTGACTGGCTGACTGGCCTGCATTTGGAGCACTTTTCCAAGCACACTAAGCAGCACCAACACAAACACTTACACACAGACACACACACACACCAATCCCAAATGGGTTCAGTGTACTGGCCGTGCAACAGTGCTGAGCTTGCCCCATACTTTTGCTGCTGTTGCCGGTTACTGTCGCTGTGCTAACGAGTGGCGAGTCGAGCAATGATTGCGGTTACTTGTTGGTTTTCATTTCATTTTTCATGCCACTTCTTTGACGCAGTTAGTCGAAGAAGGGCAGAGCAGGGCAGAGAAGGTGTGTGAAGCGGCAGCCATCTGCTTGTTTAGCACTTTAAACAATGTGGCTTCTGTCTACAATCCGCATCCCATCTAACACAGACAGAAAGATCGGCAGCGAGAGAGAGGGAGAGATTGTTAAATTTAATTTTGCCACTTGTTTAACCAATGACAGAGCACGAAACGAACGCAGACAAAAGACAACAGAAAGCAAAAAAAAAAAAGCTTTGACTTTGTGCCCCATCGCGCCAAAGCACAATTTGTCAAATGAATTCCCAGTCATTTCGCAAAATTGCACAAGCAACTGGACATCGGACAATCGGACAGCCGCAGAGAGCGACTGAAGAGACAGACAGCTGAGCTGAGCTGAGCTGAGGCACTTGACACGGCAGCTTCTAAAGTGTGTGTGTATGTGTGTGTGCGGGTGTTACACAGGGGAGGGTTCGGGCTTGGGGTGTGGCTAGCAAATATTTTAAAATGTATTATGCTCGGATATTACCTGGAAACTGTGACGGGCTTTGGAGCGTTGATTGTGCCGCAAATTGCTTTGGACTGAAATTGTATCGCGTATACGCCACGTGTCCACTGCCCCGTTCCACTTCCCTTCGCATTGCAACGGCGTACAATTTAATTTTCCAATTAAATGCCAAAAAAGTTTGTAAACTTGTTGTTGTTGTTGTTGCGTCTGTTGTTTTATTTCCGCTTATTGTTGCGCGAAGCAAAGTTTTTTTTTTTTTTCCTTTTATTTTGGATTTTTTTTGGGTTGGCGTCAAACTGACATTGGGGAATATTACAAAACTCGGCACGCAGCGCCGCGGCAAGTGGCAACAGCAGAGCTGCAAAATTCGAGATAAAAAAGGCAACAACAACATCAACAACAATGCACGCACAGCAATTGCATTTGTTTTGGTATCGGTTGCACAAACATGTCCGACAGCAAGCAAAAAAAAAACAAAATACAAAACAAAAAATCGCAAATAAAACAAAAATGCCAAAACGAGAGACGACAAGAGAAAGGGAGAGAAGAAGGAGGAGGAGAAATGTATAAAAATGAAATAAACTAAAACAAAAAACGTAAATGGCAAGCTTCGAATAGCACGAAAAAGTTAACCAACAGCACGGGTTTTCGGGATTCGAAAGTGGGTTGGAATTGGATTGGGTTGTCGAACACATTGTGTGTTACCATTTGGTGGAGTGTGGAGGCTGAAGGCTTGGGGCGGGCTTGTTGCAGTTTGCAACACTTTTGATGCCCACAATGAGATAAACATTTTCAATGGCTCTCCGATTAATTAACCATCGAGAATCCACTCACAAATTGTTTGACAATCAACTCGATTGCAATACGCGACATTTTCCACAATTGTTCTTGTTGCTGTATCTTTTTGGGATATATATTGTTTTACATACGAAGAGATACATTGCTGAAATATCAGATTTTCAATTGTTGTTCAGATAAAACTTAAATAGTTTTGATAGCTTCAGTGACTTTTTTCACTTTTTGATATTATTGTTTAATTCACTTGCTCGAAATTCCCCCGCAATTATCTTAATTATTTAAATGGACATAAGCGATTTATAACGCTGTCTGTTGCAGCTTGCTACGCTGGACTGGCTACGTAAACAATGTGTCAACCTGGGTCGAGTATCTCCTTGCATTATGCAGCACCTTGCTGGACCGTCGCCTCCGACACGTTTCACATGCAATTTTTGTATAAATTTCATTTGACATTTCGCGCAACTTTCGGCTACGAACTTGATATATTAGTGCGACGGCGGCGGGATGTGTTGCGGGCAGTGTTCAGTTCAGTGTCACATTAGCCAAGGGCAGCAATTGAAATTAGAGTGCGTCGTCGTCGTCGCCGTCGCCGTCGTCGGGACAGTTGTTGTTGGCTTGGCTCGACCAACTGCAAAAGTTTTGCGAATAACTTTTCGCGATTGCAATGTGGCGGCAAATTGCAAAGTCGCGCCAGAAATTAAGCGGCCTGCCGCAGCATGCCCCTGCCCTCCTTCCACCCCCCCTTAAATCTGTGAATCGTGGAGAACATGTCCAACTAAATAAAAGTCAAAGCAAACAATTTTCTATTTTATTCCGCTTGCCAACTTGCGGCCACAAATTTCGAAATTTTCGTGGGGGCAACACTAAACCTTCAAGCAGCGCTTCTCAGTACACTCCCTCCCCGTCCCTTTCGCTGAATGGCAGAACATTTCAACTCGCATCTCATTTCGTTCGGTTTGGTTTCGTTTCGTTTTAGTTTGCTTCGTTTGGCTTTGGCAAGTGTCTCTGCTGCTGGCAAATAATTATTTATGCAGCACACCCCCAAAAACTATGCAACAGTTATCAGAGCCACCCACTCCGCTCCCGGTTCCCTCCTCGTTCATTTTCACATCCCATCCATCCAGTCTTAACCACCTGCCAAAAACTTTTGTGTATTACACGCTGTGCTCATCAAGCCAAAGCATTTGACGTTTGCCGGCCAAAAAAGTTTAATGAGTTTTTATGCCAGTTCCCCAGTAGGATGGCAACCACTCCCACCATAATATCCAAACCGCCACCCCTTAACCTGCCCCCTATCACAATGCTGCCCAGCGATTTCTAATTGGAAAAAGACGCGCGTCCGCTCACTGGCAATGACAATACAAAAGTTAGCAGCTCGGCGAAATTGAAATAAATTGCCGGCAATAACAACAAACACAATAAATAACAATGAACGAGTTGGCAGCACCTTTTTGTGTGGGGGGCTATGGCTTCGAACTTGAAATTGGCGTGGGCCCTACGCTTTTGCTGTTTCGATGGTAGTGGCAAGGGGAAGGGGAAGGGTGCGGCTGCGTCCATTTAAAACTTGATTAAGGCGCTGACGAAAGGAGGGAAATTTATTTTTGCCTCGCATTGCTGTTGTTGTTGTTGCTGTTGTTGCCATTGGTTAACTTTTGAAGGCAAATGAGAATTCTGTGCGCTCTCTCATGCATATGGGCCGTTAAATCGCTTTAATTGCCAATTTCCGGTTAAGTAATTAAAAGCGTTTTGCCCGCTCACTCAGCACGGGAAATTGGTAAAAGAGCAATTAAATAGCAAACATATTTTGTGCGCTCTCTCAGCCGGCTCCAAAACTAATAGCAGCTGACACAGCAAAACACACAAAGTGACGAGTGATGAGGTGATGATGGGCGAGTGGCGAGTGACGAGAGTGCTGAGTAACGAGTTGAGACTGCTAAAGGGTTGCAAAAAGAATTTATTGACTATTTGCATTGTTTTCTTAAACTATTTTCGCAATTAACATTTTTCATTGATTTTAAACTTCATTTCATTACAGCTGTTTCTTGTTGATTGCGAAAGGTAAGTGCAAAATTTACAAAGCAAAAGATTGTTCAACAAAAGTAACGAGTAATCTTAGAGAGTTTTAAACTTGAAGCATAAGTTTTATGGTCAAATGTCGCATTTTGTTGTTGCCAATGCAACATTACTCGCTTTTAAATAAAGCTTTACCTGTTTTGGGCCTGTTCCAAAGTCACTTGCTTTAATTAAGTGAGCAGCCCTCTGCGTGCCCCTCTTTGTTAGCCTGAACCATATTAATTGCAGTTCCACCAGCCCAAAAACAAGAAGCAAAAACAACAAAAAAAATAATATGTAATGAGCTTGTGCTTAGCGTTTAATTGCGTCTACTTTAACGTTTACTTTGTGAGCATTCGCATATTTTTGCGTTGCAATAAATACAAAAAATAATTAACTCATTAAATAAGCATTTGGCGTTTGCATTTGCAATTTGCTTGCCATGCGGGGGTGGTGCTGGTGTTGCTGGTGGTGTTGATGGGGGAGGTGGTGTGTCATAAATATTGCTTAATGTTTGGCATCAGCCAAATTGCGTCGTGGCAGGATACCCAGGACACCGCACCGACAGTCAACGCAGCCAACGGGCAATAGGATACCGGGTGCCATTATGTGCTGCTGCTGCTGCTGCTGCTGTTGTTGTTGTTGTTGTTGTACTTTGACTAATGCACAAGCTCTTTGGCCAGCTCTGTGGCCAGCTGAGTGGGTCGTTCGAATGAACGGAGGGAGAAGACTGGGAGCAGGTAATTTTCGTTGGTGCTAGGCCGCAATTAATGCCAAATGCCAAGAGACAGGCGTATGTACTAATATGCCTAAAAGTGAGTGTGTGTGTGTGTGTGTGTGTGTGTGTGTGTGTGTGTGTGTATTGCTTGGCTTGCCAGCCAGCACATGGCCGGACATCATCATTATCGTTATCGTTCTTAACAACTTACAGCAAATAATAAAAGCATCATTCATAATATTTCCCATGTACATGTTAGTGTGTATGTGTATGTGTGTGTGTGTGGCCCATTTTGCTGTTCACTTAATAATTTAGTTAATTAATTTGCACACACACACACACACACACACGCATAGAGTGTACAACTCTTGCACAGACTTAAAGTTCTTACACTCAATTAACATTCAGAATTATTTATCTAAATTGTAGCAGTCACACACACACACACACACAAGCACACGCACACAGGTGAGTGAAAGAAATGTCTTGCATGCGCATAATATCATTTGTGTGGAAGAAGGAAAGGGGTGTGTGTGTGTGGGTAAACTGTGGAATTTCAACAGCAACAACAACAACAACGACAACGACAACGATGGAAACGACAAATGTTCCAATTGTTGGCATTTGCAATTATTCATACGCCACGTAGACAAATGTGCTGACAGGACACGTAGCATGGACAAACAGTGGGACACAGTCGGACATGCAGGACATGCAGGACATTCCAGTTTAGATTTGTTGCCGGCTTGTAATTGTCGCAGATAATTAAGTTGCAAGCACTCGTAACTCAGCTTGAATACTCCACCAGGTGTTCAAAAGTGCAGAACGTGCACGAAACATGCGACCAAATTGTGTATAAGGATACATTAGTACCAACACCTGACCATCTGCTTTCCATCTGCCATTTGCTTCTCTACCTCTTCTGCTCTACTCTTCTCTTCTTTGCATTGACGGCTTAATTGTCAATGGGCGAAAGCACTTGGCTAAAACATTAACAATCATTTTTCACTTACACTTTATGGAGCCATACGTATGTTAGGGCAAATTTATGAAAATGGTCGAAAATCCATAGCTTATGAGAGGCATGATGGCCTCCTAAATGGCGCATATAATTAAAATGCAATAATTTGACTAGAAAGTCAATAATATATACGTTGTAAAATATTTAATTTTACAAGAAGGTAAATTTTTTATAAGGTGAAAAGTAAACTATTTGCTCATCAGAGCGTTCTTTCATGATTTTCTTATATTTTACTCCTTTTGTTGAAGTTTTTGTAAAATTATAAACTGACATTTTCTGCATTTTCCTAACGCCTGCCGTCGCAAGTAATTTGTTAATAAATCACCTGTTTCATTGAGGAAAAACTTGTGAGTAATTGCAGCTAAAATGGCCATTCATACTAAGTAGAATGTATCGTTCGTCTTACCTCTTTTATTTTGAATGCAATCAGAAATTTAATTGCGCTAATTAAAGTAGATCTTTAATCTTCTTATTCGAGATGGAGCCTGAAAAACCTTTGACTCCTGTTGCTGTTGCAAAGAAAACCCAACCAGGCTAAGGACCAAGGCAAGAGATGACCCCCGACGAGTGAAAGGTCATACACAAACTAAGTGAAATGCCAACGCGAAGTTCTGTTCGCTTTTTGTTTTTAGTATTTTTCTTTATATATATTTTGTGATATTAAAAGTTACAACTTAGGATCATTTTTGTATGACTTTGCTCGTTATGTGTAATTTCTGCCGTCTTTTGTAGTTATTTAGAGGCTGCCTTCATTGCTGTGTTCCTGTTGTTGCAGCTCCTGCTCCTGCTGCTCATTATGGCTATCAAAAGTGAGTGAGAGAGCGAGAGAGTGTGTGTGAAAGAGACAGCAAAAAGATTATAAAACAAAGTGCTTCAGTTTTTGAGTCTTTGTAAAATATTAAAACACATAATTTAAAAGTAAAACCAGAAGCAGAAAACCGTTTCAAAGGACAATGCTGACAGTGCCAGGAGTCGAGACCCCGGTCCAAGCCTCAACACTCTAGCTTCGGTCCGGTCCGAACTCAGTGCTGCGAGCTGCGAGCTGTGCTCTGTGCACTGGTAGCTGTGTCCAAGCCCAGTTGCGGCAAGATTAAAACGAAATGCACCCAACAATAACAAAGCCAACACAATTTGTTGCAAAAGAAGTTCAGCTGAAGTTGGCAGCACACAAAAAACAACAAACGAAAATGAAAAAAAATTGCTCCATAGCACCACAGCACAAAGCGAGTGTTTGTTGGACAGAATGGAATGGAAGCTGGCGCTAACGAAGAGCAGGCAAGGAAGGATGAGAGAAGAAGGATAAGAGTTCCGGGTGATACGATTACAGCACTTACAAATGGCAGGCAATGCATTTTATTGAGTTATTTATTAAATTTATAGCCTACTCGCAAAAACAAGAACCGACCAAATGTGCACTGCACCAAACAAGCCAAACAAAAAAAAAAAAACAGGATAAACGATTGAGAAAAAATTACGAAAATTACAACAGATTGATGATAATGATTTGTTGGCATCATCCACAAATAGATTTACTAATCCGTAAACTATAGATTGGCTTAGTTAAAGTTGGCAAACGTCGACTCTGCTGTAAAATTCTGTTCAATTGTTAAGTTGTTGGAAATGGCTTATGCAATAAAGCCAACAATTGTGCACTTTACTTTTTTTAATTTAAATTCCTGGCGAGGTGAACAATAGCTAAAAACCGGAAAAATAGCCAGACAACAATTTCTCTCGCATTCCCCAACTATTGCTCTTTTAGTTTTTAGTTTTTAATGTGAAAGTTTGCTAAACGATTTAATATGAAATAAAAGTTTACGCAACTTGCTTAGAAGAACAAAAATGTTAAGGCCGTTTCTCTTGAACTCTTAAAGCAATCTTTTGTTGTTCGGTTAAGCAAAGTTGGTTTCCTTGGTGGTTAACTCTATGGAATATTACTTATAATATGCATGTGCTTTCTAGTCTGCCTGTCTGGTAAGAAAGAAGCTTTTGGCTAAGCCACCAGAATCGGCCAGCAGCAACCCTTTGCAGCTGCTAGCAACTACTAGTAACTTTGTCTTAAGCTATGACACATATGCAAAAGGACTAAAGGACTTTCTTTTGGCTCTAAAGTACTCTACTAAAATGAACTTAAAAGAAACCAGCTTCAAGGCCAAGCAACCATTTGAGCAATGTGTTGGTGTAAATCGCGCATGCATCATAAAATTATATGATATCCTGGCACTTGAGTTGTGCGCAGGCCAAAGAGGGAAATGCGCATTGAAGTGGTCGTTAGTGGGCAGGCTGTGAAAACGAGTTAATCGTGGGTTGAATGACGTGAGGACCCGTGACGAGCGATGAGGAACGCAATAACGGCGCTAATTGCGGCAACCTGACAAATGTCGCACCTGCAGGACAGGCAAACAGCAAATGGTATGCAGTAACATGGCAAGGACAAAACAACACAACACACCAATGCCAAATGGCAAATAAACATTACTGTAAAAATACAATACACACACATCAAAGGGTCGCCCACTGGATGAGGTCCTTTTTTCACACTAGGCAGCTGGCTGGCCACATTGCGAGAGAGAGAGAGAGAGGGAAAGCGGCACAATAAAAGCGCAACACGTAATTGTTGTTGCCGCTATTTTGCTGTCTATTAGAGCCGTGAACTGGCCAAGAGCTGACCCACTGCCCCTTTAACAAAGGGATAACAATAAAAGAAGCAGCAAGAACAGCAACAACAAGCCAACAAAAACAAAACACTGAAAAGCAATCAGCAAAAAGAAAACAAGCAACCATGCAACAACAACAAAGTGTGTGGCAAATGTAAAATTGAAAGAAAATGGGCATCAACAAGAATCCGCTGCACAAACAAATATAACAATGTACAGATTAGACTAAATAGCCCGAACAAATATCGAAATGTAGTGGAACTAACAATGTCCTTGCCCTTGAGCTTATGTTTTTAAATGTGAACATAAAATTACATTTTAAATGAATTTGTTATATTTCTAACTCACAAGGCTAGCCTTAAAATCTTTAATGAATTAAGTTTAAATTAATCTAAAACTTTAAGAAGTATTAGAATAAATTAAGGGCTCCTTAACCTGCCGTAGGTCAACTTATAGCACAATATATTTTTGTGCAAAAGATGATTCCCTTAGTCTGTTATCGTTATACTCTTCTCCATCCATTTCGTGGGCTTAGGGTATAAATATTTGTCGTGTTTAAAACGAAACTGATGAACATTGCTTTATCGACTTGCACAGCAAATTGAAAATCAACAAAATGCAGTTTTTCCTCATCGTACCAGTGTCAAAGTCAAGGGACAAAAAAGAAAAAAAGGAAGAAAACCGAGTGGCCAAAGCAAACTTTCAACAGTATTTAAAGCACTGCAGGACTCACACACATACTCTCTCGCCATCTGTCAACGGCTGTAAAGTGCTGGGCAAACAAGAACATCGCGAAGTAATCAAAGCCAAACATGACCAACGACGTAGACAAGCAAAGCAAGGAAAAAAAAAAAAAAAAAACCAAACGAAAACTTTGCTGCAATTTGTTTGTGTGTGTGTATCTCGTTCTGTGTGTGGCCAAAGGGCAGCCAGACTACATACATATACACTGGTTACAGTTACAGCTACAGTTACACATTGAACTCATGCTCGCTGCCTTCGCTGGTGCTATTAGAGCTCTGCCTGCTGCCCAGCAGATGCAGTCGTCGATCGTGTAACGGCAGCTGGCCAATTTGATTAGAACTCTCCGGTCGCCAATGAACGCTGCGTTCGGTCTTTAGCTTGGGCTTAGTTTCGGGCTCGGAGCGCGGCTCTTCGCGCTCGGCTATGGCTTGGGTTAAGTCGGGCAGGCTGCGATGTCTGCTGCCCGAAGGCAAATGGGACAGAGCCTGCTGCGGTGGATCTGTGGCAGCAACTGGTGTGCACTCCACTGTCTCCAGCGGCTTGAATACCTCCATAAACTTGGGCAGCTTGGGCTTGGCTGCAGTGCACGCAGATGCAAATCGTTGCTGCTCCCCGTTGAGCTTGTGCAGCGTTATGCAGAAATCCTGAAAGCCATGCACCGTATGATAGCTGGATTCGTTGGTGTCCTTGCCCTCACGCGTCAGACTGGGCCGCACACTGCCCGGCGACCAGGTGTGCTGATAATGCGGTGCATCCACATCCACCTGACGCCGCTCATTCAAATCCAAACGATCGATGGCACTGTGCAGCTGCGGATCATTCAGGGCCACCTCGCGTGCCAGGCGCACATCGTGACGCCAGAACTGCTGATCCCGCTGCACCGCTGGCGCCACCTCCTTGATGCGCAGCACCACCACGCCCATTAGCCAAACGCATATGACATTGAGCAGCGTCAGAGCCATGCTCACTGTGGCACACACGAAGAGCTCCACGTGCAGATGCTGGGAATACACACGATGCTTGGCCAGACCCTGCAACAGCTCCGCATCCATGTGCAGCACTTGGGTGCCCAAGGCAATGGCCAGCAAGAGACCAGCATTCACAGCCGGCGGCAGCAGCGAGGCCGATATGGCCACGCCCACCAACGAACCCGTATTCCCGCCCAGCACACCAATGGCCGCCGCCGCTCCCGATGCCAGCGCAGTGCACAGGCCAATGACCAGGGAGTGTGTGTCACAGCGTGACATGATCTCATCATTGAAGCCGCGCCCAAGCATAAAGAAGCGACCCAGGCCGCACAGGCAGATGGCGGCGCCAAAGACGAAGCCCGTCAACACCGAAATGGCCAGGCCAATCAGTTCGTTCTTGATGCCCAGCCAGCGCAGATGACGATCGCCGATCACCGAGCCGAATATGCCCGCAATGATGGGTCCCATGAGCGGCGAGATGAGCATGCTGCTGGAAAGGAACAGAAAACTGTTCTCCACCAGGCCAACGCAGGACAACAGAGCTGCGGCCATCAGCAGCACCACAAAGTCAAAGTTAATGGTTGCATCGCGCCGCACCACACGCACCACCTGGTTGACGTTGAGGCGACAGCGCACCGAATCCATGAAACTCTGCCAGCCCACACGTTGTCCAGCCTCCGTTTCAGTTTCAGTTGCAGCTCCCACTCCCACTCCCGCTGTTGCTCCTGTTGCCCCTGTTGCCGTTTCGTCGCCGCATAGCTTGACGCGCGTCTCCAGGCAATTGATGGCAGTGACATGTGTGCCCGTCCGCTCACCAATGCCCCAATCCTGCAGCGTGCACAGCAGACGCTCGTAGCGTTCATCTTGCAGCAGATCGAAGCGTGCCTGCAGCTGTCCAGCCGTAACATCATGCGACCAGAACACATTCTCCAGCCGCAGCTGCGTTGCAATACGGCGCAGCACCTGCTCCAAGGGTGCATTGCTGGGCAAGTCCTCCAGCTGCAGTGCTCGACTATTGTGTGACTGGATTTTGGGGCTTGGAGCATTCCAGCTGGCGTCGATGAAGAACTTGGAATGTAGTTGCCGTTGTCGCTTCTCCTCCAGTTCCGTGGGCACTGTTACCATCACACACACAGAAGCATTCATCTTGAAATCGTTCACTTGAATTTCGTCACTTCAATATATAAATACTCTAATAAATTCTATAAATATGAGGCTTGAACTCGAACACGATGCACTCTAGAAACAGCCTCCGGAGAGAGAGGCTTCTAGCTTTGGTTTATTGTATAAAAATAAATGTGTTTTTTTTACAATTTACTACAGCTGTTTAAACTAAAACTACTTTGGTTCATAGAAAATTGGAGCTTTAAGTGGTTGGCTGCCTTTAAAGCAGGGACCGCAAATAAGAGTTATGGGGTTAAAAAAATCATAACCCAATTATAGGGATAAGGTTAACGCAAAAACGGCCAAATAACTTTTTATTTAGCTGGGAATCCAAAAATCGAATAAACTTTTATTTTCAATTTTTATAAATAAATTGATTATTATTATTATTATTATTTGGGGTGAATGCACTGCGACCTAAGAGATATATTGTACCCCCTTCTTGGCCTATAGCTCTTAATAAATAAATAATAAATTAATACCTAACTCTTATTTATTTACTTAATTAAAAAATTATCAAATAATTGTTAAATTTCAATTTTTTATTAAAAATTGTTGAATAACTCTTATTTTCCAACTTTTATTATAAAAAATAAAAATTATTTATCAACTTTAATTTTATCAATCAAAAATAAGAGTTATTTTTCAATTTTTATTTTAAAAATTGAAAATAAAAATTGATCAGAAATATCTTTTGAGCTGAGCAACACAGCTCAAATGTTGACATATATGTATTTACGATCTACACTCAAAAACCTTTCCATGATATATCTTTAAATTTTAAAGACCAACGCAAATATTTATTCGCTATCGAAATAGTGTTGAAAGCTTCTCATTAGTTGCTTTAGCTTAGAACAGTGCTGTCGTTGACATTTGCGTGAGAGGGGGAGGGGGTAAAGGTGGCAGGGATCTGTGTTGACTGAGTGTCAAAAACTCACACGTGTCCTGTTGCCGCATAATCGAGACAGCAGCCAGAAGGATAAAAGAGTGCAAGCTGAATGTCAACAAAACTGCAACAGCCATGAAATATTATGAGGCCGTTCGGCTGACGGCTGCGGTTTGACAGTAATAACACACACACAAACAACACACACACACACACACACACACAAAGTCGCTTGTGAACGGGGGCAAGCAACGGGGGAGTTACAGGAAGAAAAACGCGTGAAAACGCAAACAAAATCGCATAAAAAACGCACGCAAAACGTACAGCGATTGCAACAATAACAACAAGGCAGAAGCAGCTGCATTGTTCTGTTAACACACACGCACGCACACACACATACATACAAGTACATATAGAGCAGCACCCACACATATGTGGTGTTTTTTCCTGCCAAATTCCACGGTGTCCATTATCCAGCGGCATTTTTTTCTCTCTCTCTCTTTTCTATACTTTTTTTCCATCTGCCATTTGGCAGTCCGAGTGTTCGAGCGTGTGTGCTTGTGTGTGTGTGTGCTTCACCGAGATCAAGCGTCAAAATTACATTGTTGGCATACGCTGTGCAATTTCTTCTTTTTTTTTTGCGTCATTCAGCTTCGCTGTCCAACATTTTGCTGCTCTCTGTTTTCGTTTTTTTTTTTGGTGCTGCGGTGTTGCCGCCCTTTGGTGGCACGCCTCTTGCTTCCGCTTGTGCTCGACCCCGCCAAATGCAACTCTTGTTATTGCGGCTCCTGCAGCTGCCACTGCTGCCGTTTGGTCACCTCGAAATCCTTGCCAGCGCCATCCCAACCATCCAAACCAGCTGGCCAGCCCATTGTCTGCTCTCTGCTTTAGCAGCTCGTTTTTTGGCTGTCCGCAAAATGTGGGCGGCATAAGCTACAAGCTAAAAGCAAAAAAAAAATCAAATACAACCAAAACTATGGCGTTGACAAGCCGAAACGCAAATACCTTTCCTTAAGATAGTTTTTATATCTTAAATATAAATATAAATAAGTTTCCGGCTAGTTTATTTTCTCTCTACATTCTCTTTTTTTCTTGAAAGTTGTTTAAAGTGAAATTCGGCATTTTTTGATCTATTAATAACGAGAAAGAGTATCAAAAAACATCCATACAAAAGACCAAAAATGGAGTTAAGAGCACTCCAATAGGGATAAAGAGGAGCATACACGACACTGGACAGAGGTCACTGGACGCTGGACACAAGACGCACTGAGCAGCGTTGATTGTTGCAATTTCTCGTTAAATTGAATTCAGTCGTTCAATGCGAGCCCCCGAGCTGAGTACTGAGTGCTGAGAGTTCAGAGCGAGAGAGCTGCACCACACTGCTTATTTATGACAAGTGTCGGCACAGCGGACAACGGACAACAGACATCGGACAATGGGCAACATGCAATGGCGGACAGCAGACAATGGACAGCGGCAATGACAGCGCCGATGACAATGACAATGAATACGGCGCATTATGAGATTGCGATGGCGATGGCGATTGCGATTGCGATTGCGAATGCGATTGTGGGTTTGGTTTTCAAATTACACAAAACACATGGCAACAGCTCGTTGCACATCTGATTGGTTTAAGTTGCAGTTGCAGTTGCAGTTGCGGGCATTATCATTTCGACTTGGTTAATCGCAGCCAGTTTATGTTGTGGCCATATTAGGATATTAACAGCACTTAACAAAACGCAAACGTAAATTAATAGAGAGATGTAAAATTGTATTAAACATCACACTTTTTTATACCTAATGGTAAGTGATGCAAAGAACCACAGAACAAATGAAAAAAGCCCAAATTGTCCCAAAACACAGTTTTTTATAGGGTGGGGGAATGCTTGACATTTTGTAATCACGTATTTAGGATAAAAAGTGCACCTACCATTGGACACAAATTAGGTAGGTGCATTAGCTAAATTGCCCTTAAGTAACTGGAAGAAAAAAACTTTTGCATAGTTTTAAGAGCAAACTTTATAAGAGCAAAATTGTTAGAAGCGAAGCCAAAAAGATTCTTAAAATAACATTTAATGATCCGAAGTCGTTCACCAACACTGGCACGAGGTCAGCGTCAAAAAACACAAGCGAAAAATAATTTTTCGCATATAACAGAATAAAGACAAGCCCACATTAGTGGCACAAACTGTGTATTGCAGGGACCGTAATCATTATAAGTTTTACTATAAAAATTATAAAATAATGATTATTTTTGATTTATATTCATATTCTCACATAAGATTGATTAATTTTGAGTTATATGTACAACTCAATCAATAATCATTATTTTTGAGCAAAAAATAAAACTCATGAAATAATGATTATTCTTGAGTTTTATTTTTGCTCAAAAATAAAACTCAAGTGATATTTCGACCTTTCTGGGAATAATCCCAAAAATGATATATATTCCTATTCAGTAAATCATACATACAAATAAAAAAAACTGTATACAAAATGTATATACATATACATTTATATATAGATATGTATATTTATATAAATATATGTCAAAATTAATAAAAAAATATATTGTTTTTGAGAAAACAAAATTATTTTTTCATTTAAAAATGGATTGTTTGGTTTGTCTTGATTTACTGAATAGGAATATATATCATTTTGGGATTATTCCCAAAGAAAAGGTCAAAACAACTGAGTTTTATTTGAGCAAAAAAAAAACTCAAAGAATAATCATTATTTCATGAGTTTTATTTTTGCTCAAAATAATGATTATTGATTGAATTGACGTATAACTCAAAATTTATCAATCTTATGAGTAAATCCATAAAAATTGAAAATTTTTAAATCATGCTGAAAATGCATAAACGAGCCTTAAAGATGAATATTGGTATATTTCTCGCTGTCCCAAAGATACTATAAGTGAATGATTTATTTATTCAAAAAAACAAATAATCATTATTTGCAGTCCCTGGTGTATTGGAACCCTCAATCACTGCAAGGAAAGCAAAGTGATAGTGTTTGTGTTTTATATTGCTTAAAAATAAACTGCATTTATCCAAACTAAGGCGTAGCTGCCCAGCGGCTACGTGCTGTTTGTGATTGGTGGAGCAAACCGACAGGCCACGTCAGTTTTCTGTCGCCTGTCACCGACAGGGTAGCACTACCCTACCTACCGGTAGGTTCGTTTGGACCTAATAAAAATTGATGCATACTCTTGGGCGGCGTGCTGTAAAACCCAAGCGTATTACAAAACAGCTGACAACGACGAGAGCGATGACAAAGAGAAAAGAGTTGCTCGGTGAGGCACTCAGAAAAGCTGTCAATGAAGAGACAAGCTGCGCACCAGAGATCGCACCAAAAAACAGTAGCTTATTGCCAAATCCGGTGATAGTTTGCCCGACGGTAACAACAAGCACTATCTCTATGTCGCAAGCAAGCTTGACATCCACATCTACGTATACTGTAGCGGCAACTGGGGGGCCTAACATATCCTTGGCTACGCCACTACAACACATTGGGTGAATTCTTGTCAGCAGCAACTCGAAGACGAAGTGCTCGTTTCAAGCTCGTGGCTTGCCTGCTAGTAAAAAACATAAAGGGGTTATAAACACATCTAAACCTACACTGAAAGCTAAGACGAAGCCCGTTGAGCTGCACAAGGAAGTAGCCAAAGACACGGCATCCACCTCAACCGCAGCAGCACTAAGTAAAAACCGTTTTGCAGCTCTGGCCAAAAGCGGATAACATGATGGAGCAAGGATTGTCAGAAAGCGGCTCGACGACGAAGATGAAGCTGTGACAATGGGAACAAACAGTCCTCAAAAACGCCCCAAAGCCTCCAGCAATATGTGTACCACATGTCAACGATCCTTTAAAAATGGAAAAAGAACTAGACAAGTGCGTGGGTGCCAACAAGTATAGCATTCGCACCTCTAAGTTCGGTGTATCACGGATTTACACCGCAAACTCTGACGCCTTCCGTGCAGCTGTAAAAAATTTGACAGAACTTAACTGTCATTTCTGGCACCATCAGCTTAGGAGGAAAAGCCTTACAGAGTTGTCATTAAGGGCATTAATGCCAACGTCCCCAAATCACTAATTACGCAAGCTTTTACTGAAAAGGGTTTCGAAACTCTCAATATATATTGCCCAAGGAAGGCAGATTGGCGTAACGTTCCGATCAACGAGACAGACGATGAAGCGACGATCAACTACAAGACTAGGCAAAATCAATTTTTGTCAATCTAAAACAAGCACCCAACGTGACTAATGCTTTGAAAATTACACAAATTGGCAGATACAGAGTCTCAGTGGAGCGTGCTCATCGCAGAAAAGAAATTCTACAATGCCTGAGATGCCACATCTTCGGTCATTCCAAAACTATTGCCTCCAGGACCCAATCTGTGGCAAATGCGCTGGCTCTCATATAACTGGTTCTCTGCTTTGCACGAGTGAAAATTTCCTGTGCATCAACTGCGGTGGTGATCACGCGTCGACTGACAAAGACTGCCCTGTCAGGATTGAGAAAAGTAAAAACTGAAACCGTTCCCAAGGCTCCCTGCTACTAGCAACACCGCCAGGCCAAAATATTACCAAGGCCCATCACGTGGCTTTATCCCGGCTGAGACTGTCAGATGCAGTATGTCTTACGCCGACGTTGCTCGGCCAAACAGGGTGGAATCTGGTCCTAATGCCGTCCAGCATATTCAGCGAGAACCAAACTCACTGCCTGACAAGAAATTGGATGCGCTTGAGAGATCCATACGGGATCTCAACCCAGAATGGATCAATTATTCAAGTTGGTTCAAGAGACTATGGAGGCTAACAAGGCCTTCCGAGAATTGGTACAGGTTCTCATTTCAAATATTCAAAAATGATGCAACCGATCATTAACATCGGATTGTGGAACGCACGGGGTCTAGCAAGGGGCTCTGGAGAGCTCCGGCTGTTTCTTAGTGCAAATAATATAGATGTAATGTTTGCCACAGAGACACATTTGAAAGAGGGACAGCGTGTCTTCCTGCCAGGCTACTCCACCTACCATGCCTTCCACCCTAGTGGTAACAGTAGAGGTGGTGCCACAGTCATTGTGCGCTCCAGCATGTGCCACATTCCTCAGCCTCCCATCTCAACAAACAACATACAGCTAGCAAGAGTAAATCTGCAGACATCGGAAGGGCCCGTCGCACTAGCATCGTTGTATCTGCCACCCAATGAGCATTGTACTAAAGCGGAATTTGAATCCCTGTTTGCCATGCTAGGTAACAAATTCATTGCGGGTGGTGACTACAACGCTAAGCACTCATGGTGGGGCAACTCAACAAATTGCTCCAGAGGAAAAATTTTGCAGGATGTTGTGGCGAACGATCGGTACCAAATTCTTGCAACGGGTGAGCCTACATTCTACTCATTCAACTCCCTAGTATCACCATCAGCGCTAGATTTTTGTCATTAATGGATACGCAATGAGCAGGCTTAATGTGAAAACAATTCATGAGCTCTCTTCCGACCACACACCACTTATAGCTGTTTTACACGCCACCCCGATATACAAGTCACAGCGCTCTTGTTTACTAGCACGCGGTGCTGATACAGACATCTTCAGGGCCCATCTGGAGCAGCTGATTGATCTAAATATGGAAATTCAAGACGCAGATGATATTGATAAAGCAATCGATATTTTTATGAGCAAGTTAAAAGATGCTGCAACAAGAGCTGCTTCTAGGAACCAACAACATCTGCATGGAGATAGATCGCCTCAGCTTCCTCCAAAAATCGTTGAGCTTCTGCGTCTCAAACGTAAAGTAAGAAAGGAGTATGCAAGGACAGGAGATGCCCGAATCCAACAGATTCACAATAGGCTGGCTAATCGTCTTCACAAAGTTCTAGCCCGTAGGAAAAGAATTCAAATTGACAACATGTTGGAAAACTTGGGTACCGATGTCTCTACTAATTATTCTCTGTGGAAAATCACTAAGAGATATAAAACATTGACAACACCGATATCTGCTATTAGGGACCCTTCAGGGAGCTGGTGCCGAACTAGTCTTGATAAATCGGAAGTGTTTGCAAACAACCTTGAGCAACGATTCACACCGCATGTCTTTGCACCTGAGAGTCACCGCAGGATAGTTGCGGAGGCATTGGAAACACCGTTTCAAATGGCCTTGCCTTCAAATACTGTAACACTGGACGAAGTGAAGCAGCTGGTGTCAAAGCTTAAACCCAATAAGGCCCCTGGCGAAGACTTACTCGATAACAGAACTATAAGACTCCTACCAGATCAAGCACTGTTGTTTTTGGTGCTTATTTTCAACAGCGTCCTACGTGTGGGATACTTCCCGAGAGCCTGGAAGGCGGCAAACATTATTATGATCCTTAAGCCTGGAAAACAACCAACTGACGTGGAATCTTATAGGCCGATCAGTCTTCTTCCCTCACTGAGCAAAATAATGGAGAGGTTGATCCTAAACAGGATGCTGGATCTTGAGTCTGTTACCCTTGCTATCCCTAAATTTCAATTTGGATTTCGCAAGCAGCATGGCACTCCAGAACAGCTGCATAGAGTTGTAAATTTCGCGTTAGAGGCTATGGAGAAGAAAGAGTATGCCGTCGCTGTCTTCCTGGATATACAGCAAGCTTTTGACAGGGTGTGGCACCCTGGACTTCTATACAAAGCCAAGAGCGTTTTAACCCCCAGCTGTTCCAGGTTATAAAGAGCTTTTTAGAAGGGCGCACATTCCGAGTGACTGACGATGGGTGCAAGTCCTCAATTAAATGTATCGAAGCTGGCGTTCCTCAAGGCAGTGTTCTTGGCCCCACTTTGTATTCCTTATTTTCAGCAGATATGCCAACACATATGGCAATCACCTCTGTAAATTCAAGCGATACACTAATAGCGACCTACGCCGACGACACTGCGGTGCTCACAAAAAGCACCTGCATTCTTCTGCAAAAATGCACTGCAGGAGTTCTTAGACGCATTCCAGGAATGGGCTTTAAAATGGAATGTGCATAAACGCAGGAAAATGTGCAAACGTGACGTTTACAAATCGAGTGCAGAACTGCCCAGCTGTTTTACTGAATGGAAGAGTACTGGAACACTCATCTGCACACAGGTACTTAGGAGTCATCTTAGACAGGAGACTTACATTTAAAAGACATGTTACGTCGCTGCAGCACGCTTATAGAGCCAAGTTAAATAGGATGTCCTGGTTGCTCTCCTCCAAAAACAAATTGTCACTGGAGAACAAAGTAAAAATATACAAGTGCATCTTGGCTCCTAGTCTATTATATGCCATACAGGTGTACGGAATTACTGCCAAGTCGCACCTAAATAAGATCCGTGTGCTACAAGCTAAAACTCTGAGGATGATCTCTGGGTCTCCATGGTACGTAAGGACAAGTAATATTGAGCGCGACCTTAAAGTGCCCAAAATAGGAGACAAAATCCAAGCGATTGCCCAAAAATACACGGAGAGGCTAGGAGCTCATCCAAACTGCTTAGCTAGACGCCTTAGTGTGGCCTGTCACAGTAGAAGAGTCAAGAGGAGACTCAAACGCCATCACCCTCAAGACCTCCTACACCGGGTCTTGACATAACTTTTCCCCAAAAAATTTTACGATCTCCCAGTATTACCGTCACTCATAAGTTATTTAATTCTTTGTTATGTTCTTTCATAAATTACTTTGTTATTGTTTTTAGTTTAATTTCTGATTAGTTTAAGTTGCCTGGTAAGGTAGCAGCACACTTATCTTATGTTAATAAATTTCAATATTTTCTTTATTAAAAAAAAAAAAAATGATCCGAAATCATAACATTCGTACATTCTACGTATCTGACATTTATTTACTAAAATCGTATGTTTAACTTTGAGCAAAACTATTTATTCATTTTGGTACATTTCAAATGCATGCAATAAAATGCTAACAACATTTCGATACATGCAATGCATTTTGGTTCTGCCTTTTGGGCCACAGTGCATTGGCTCGTAAATAACTGGAATGCCAGTCGCAGTAGAGCCACAGGAAAAGGCAGCCAAATGCAAAATTATGCGCCACATTTAAATGTAATTTGCATTTATTGCCATTAATTGAGTTGCATGTCGTCTGCGTATGTGTGTGTGTGTATGTATGGGTGTGTTTAAGCAGGCAAATGAATTGCGTCAAATAGGCATTTAGGTATTTTGCAACAAATGGGCAATTTGGGGCATATGGCAAACTAATGAACCGATTGCCATTTAAATCCGATTGAGATGGGCTCAAAAGATACTACAACTATGTAGATGCCGTCGATATCGGCTCATTGAGTTGGATCTATCAAAAGCTTTTATCATTACATAGAAACAAAAAAAAACTTGTTGTTGTTGTGGCAGAAAATCCCAACCTTTCCAATTACACACTTAACACAATTGTTTGAGTAAGTGGCCAAGTTTTGGGTGCGCGGTGTGGCACGAGTGTGTGGCATGAAGTGCCGGCAATGAAAGTGCCAAATAAATCAGGTGTAAACATGCAAGTATGCGTGTGTGTGTGTGTGTGTGTGAGCAGCTACCTTAGGTCGTTTGGTAATTCGCAATCGCCTAACGTTATCCTTATGATTGTTATACTTAAGTTAACAGCAGCTTAAGCAACAACAACAACAAGAACAACAGCGCGCATACACATACGCTTACTCAGTAATCAAGCAAACGCACACACACACACACACTTTGTCTCGAATGTGTTGCACAGTGGGCTAAAGTAATGAAGCATTCACTTATTAACTTGATTAAACATTTGGCTGGTTGTATATTTAACCATAATAAATTGCTTGAATACTCAAAAACTTACAATATGTAAGGAGTCTTTTGGTTTATTTAATACTTTTATTATTCTTTTTTATAGCGTCTTAAGTTTTTAGGTTCACAATTAATAAGTTATATTTAGTTTTTTAATGTCTTTCAATTTTAATTTTTTCGTTACTACGCATTTATTGTATTTTTTATATCTCTTACTGCGCGTCTGTCTGCTTCTTTTTGCTCCTCTCAAGTGAGTCTTTTATTGATCGTGTTGCCCATTCTTTTCTTTTTCTTTTGGAGTTGCCACTATATTTAACCCTTACCCATAAAATGGGTAAAAAGAAATGGTTTAAAATGAGAAACCCGACCCATAAATATATAATTGATCAACAGCCGAGAAGCCACGTCTGTCCGCGCGTCCGTCTGCGCCGTCTGTCGTAAACGCGCCGACTCAGAGACTAAAGAGCAGGAGTTCAAACTGAAACAAACCAAAGTTTGCTTCAAATTATCGATAACATTAGGTCTCGATAACACATGTGATCGATAACAAAAAACTTAATTTCAAAATGAAAAGAGGTTGGAACTAGAACAAAAATGAACATTAAAAAATGATCAAAACGGTTAAAAAACCGGAGATATCGCAGTTGAAGTTGGCACATACGCGTTAAGTATGTCCGGGTCGGGCTTTCCGACTAGAGCCTTTTTACTTGTTTTTATGTGGCCATATTTAGGCATTTATTTGAATTGTTTATTTTTATTATTGAATATATGTTATTGTTATTTACAATACTATATGCTAAGCTAAGTTATATGTTCTTGCCTTGATAAATGCCTTACAAATATTTTGTTGACCCACTTTCGCATAGTTTGTGCCACTGTGCCACAGGTTTTGCAGTCGATTCTAAAGACTTTGTATTCATTAAGTGTATATGTATAGCTAGTTGGCGCGTTGTTTCTTCCGCCCAAGCAAGTGCCAACATCAATGCTAACACACACACGTGTGGCAGGGGCAGGGGCAATGTTAACGAGACAGCATTTGGTTGGGCTTTTAGCTCCGCTCATTTTGTGGCAGGCGCAAATCCCCATAATCAGAAAGCTTTTGCACTTTATTTGTGTTAGTTTCAATTATATAAACAACGGCAAAAGCAAAAGCAGAAGCAGAAGCAGCCAAAGCAGGCAAAGCGGCAAGAATAACCAATTACCGCTTGATTTAGCACACGCACACACATGCAAACAAAAGCTTAAACACACACACACATAGAAACAGCATCCATGACAAAACTTATTGAGATTCATTGAACAGATTGTGAAGCTTCACTTCAGTTCAGTTGAGTTCAGTTCAGTTCAGTTCAGTTTGGTTTTGTTTGGTTCGGCTTCTCTGTGCGGCTTTCAATATACATAGATGTATATGTGTATATATATATGGGCTGAATTGCACAACGCTATCTTTCCGCCAATCTCACCTAACACCCCTCCCCACCCTTCCATTCAGCCAATCTATGGACAGATTTGACTGGCAGACAATAGCTAATGCTTCAACTGGCAAATACAAATACACAAATACAAATACAAATACAACAACACACGCACTCAGCTGAACGCATGTAAATGTCTGCATATGTGTGTGTGTGTGTATGTGTGTGAGTTCGTCAGTGTATTGTTTACTTTGCATAAAAGCTCAGCCATTGAAAACTAAAATACTGCACAACACATTAAGACTTTGTATTGCATAGCATTAGGCGCCGTTTCATTTATATTTTATGCACACACACACACACACAAACAAACATTCACTCAAACAGAGAGACAGAGAGAATGTGCAAACGTTTAAGTGCGTCGTTTTATCGTTCTGTTTTCAGTGTGCATTTGAGCTTAATAGTTAAATAAACAGCAATTTTCTTCTGGCAACAGCAGCAGCCGTTGCAGAAGTTGCCATTTGGCTTACAAACACAGTTACCCTTCACGCACACACACACACACACACACAGCTTCAGCTCAACCCCAAAAAACATTCAGCAATATTTCAGAGCGAATTCGACTGGTGCCCGGAACAAACACACAAATTTTTTTATGTAATTGAAATATTTTATTTATTTTATGTTCGATTTTTATGACAACAGACCGAAAAAAAAAGAAGAAGAAGAAAGGAATGAAGAAGCAAATTGCAGCTCCTAAAAAATAAAGAGAAAACATAAGCTCGCACATGCTCGTCAATATTTGGCATTTATTATGAAAGAATGAGAGAGAGGACCTTTGCAATGTTGAAGTACTTTAATATTAATGCTGCCTAAAAGTATGCTACACAAAACACAAATGCAGAGTTTTGCAGTTTCGCATTGCAACTGGACGTTAAATGGCGCCTAAGCGAAATTATCCCAGCTCATTTGGAATATATGGGTGATGATGATGCCAAAAGTGACTCGATTTTGGAATGTTATACCTCAAAAGTCTTGTGTTTATTATTTAGAAAAATACTGCATTTTCAACTTTTTTTTTCACTTTTTTTGGCGGAGTTTTTTTTACTATTGCCATCTATTGCCGGCTGTCAGCGAATTCTGCTTGCCAGCAAGCAGTTTTTCCAAAAAAACTACAAGTTAAGTAGATGGAGTTGCACTTCGAATTTAGTGTAGACAGCAACCAACAGTTTATTTAGCCAAACGCGGCAGAATAGAAGAAAAAGAAGAAGAAAAGCAGATAAAATGCTGCGAAAAGAATGGTTCACCAAGTGTTTAAAATTTGATTGATCCCAGCTCATTACGAATATATGTATGTATGTGTTGTTAAAAAGTAAGCAAGGGCCCAAAAAATGACATACACAAGCATCCATGTATTCATATGCAAACTCAGCTGCTGCTACTGCCGATGCCTGCAATCAGCGCCTAATGCAGATCGTTAGGCAAACACGCATTTCAAACATTTCTGCCAGTTTTCTCCCTGTCGTTTTTCGAATGTATTTTATTCGCCATGTTAACATGCCGTCTGCATATGTTTACCAAAGAATTTTTGGTGGAAAAAAAAGGAAGGCAGGCTAAATTTTCCTAATGGCATTTGCTACACGAGGCAGCAACACCAACAACAATATTCACACCTACGCCGACTGCAGGCAAGTGTGACACACACACACACATATTTTAGCATAATATGGGCGTGTGTAACTGTGTGTGCTTTGCATGTTTGTGCATCCTTATGAGCGCCAGTTTCCTGTCAGTGATTTTGTTTCCAACGTTTGCCATCTGCCGTTAACATTCGCATTGACATCCGCATCAGCATCAGCATTCGGCACGTTAAATGTTTGCATTAACTAAAACCTGAGACTTTTCACATTGCTTTGGTCATTGCTCATCACCACCTTCATAACTTACCACCCACTCCCAGTCATGCCACTTAATCCCACAAAATCGCAGCTATTCATACTTAGAAACAAACGACCCCAAACTTGTGGCCCGGCTATTAAATCATGATAATGAGAGGCACTTTAGCATCTGTTTGAATGTTTTGTAATCCATTTGGCGTATTTGAAAACTTTTACTCTGGCACAACTCTTTAAAAGGATTTTAGTTTTCAACATGATTTCGCATTAAATGAAAACAAAGTGATTTCTTGTTGTTTTATTCAATATTTACGATACATATTTATTGTTGTTTGTTTGTATTTGATTTTTTTTTAATGTTTTTTTTATCATATAAGACACCAACAGAAAAAAGATTTATTTATATTTATGTACATGCATTACATTTAGTTTACAATCATATTTGTTTGATATCATAAATATTACGCTTAAGTGCTAACGAAAAAAAAATATTATGTTTTATAGATTTTTATAATAATAATATACTCGTATATCTTTGAAAATGTTTCATTAAGCAGCATTTAAAAGGCAACGCGATTTGTTTTTGTATCATTTTTTTTCATCTTCCTTTTGATTACAAATTATTCAAATTTGAATTCAAATGCAGAGCAGCAAATTTACAATATTTAAAATTAACCATTTGCATATTATATTAATGGCTTCCCATTGAAGGTAGTACGATATATATATATACAGAGAGACACTAACAACAAAGGCTTTACAATAAAAAAAAAAATAGATATATATATATATATAGTTTGAATAATATTAATGTTAGTTTTACATAGATAGGGGGAGTGGTTAAGGGGGCAAAGTAGTTGGATTTATGGTACAAATACATAAAGATATAATAATATCAATAATAATAGCAGTTATTATTTTGTGTGTGTGTGTGTGTGTGTATGTGAGTGGGTGTGGGGGTGAGTATGTGTATATGTGTGTGTTAAAAACTAGGTTTAACTTTAAATAATCACAATTAAATATTGCTAAGGTATGCAACAGCAACAGCAGCAATAGCAATAGCAACGGCGGCAACAACAACAGCAGTTTATTTGCATGTATTTGCCGGCGTGCACATAAATAATAATAATAATAATAATAAAAAAAACTATTGTAAAAATATGTATATTAAAATTAAATCAACAACATAAAAGAAGCAGCAAAATTAAATAACACAAAAAAAATATATATATTCATTAATAACATCTAAGAATGAAAGAAAAAAATCATAAAGGATATATCTAATAAAAAAACTTGAAATTGTTGACACAACGTAAGAGAAGTATGTACAAATAAAAACATACGAATGCAATATATAAAGATTTTTGAAAAAGTTAAAACAAAATTGGAAGGAAAACTGAATCGAAAAAAGAATAAGATAAACGATTAGAAAATGTGAAACACTTGGACGCCATTGCAACTGGACAAACAGATTTTCAACACATAATTGAAACGTTGTTGCCGCCGCGGCGGCATCGCCATACGACACGAGACAGCAATCCTCCAATGCCCCAGCGCACTCCAGCGACTCTCGGCATATGGGAGAGCAGCTAAGAGCAGCGCGTTGGGTTGAAAGAAGGCCATACATACCTACACCTACAACATATACATTAATATATACATGGGGGCTTAAAAGCTTGCTGTAGCGCTAAACATTAGCGATTAGTTACGGCAATATTGCTGCTGTTGTTGTTGTCGTTACTGCTGTTGCTGTTGTGTCGCTATCGTTGGCACGAAATGTCCGAAACAGGCGCAACAACAGCGAACGATCCTCACCCTTCTCATCCACCTGACGATCTAAACGCCAGCCAATGCTTGGCAGCCACCAAAACGGCGTATAACTCTCATCGGTGGGTAGAGTATCTAAAGTTGTTGCTGGTGGTGATGGTGTTGTTTTCGTTGGTGTTGTTGTTGTTGTTGTTTTTGTCGTTTGTGGGTAATCGTGTGTGCTATCTATTCTAATTATTTTACTATTCATATTGCTACGATTCGGATTAATACTTAAATGTTGTGTGCTAACAAATGCTGTTGTTGCTGTTGGTGTTGTTGCTGCTATTGAGCTGTCAGCAACATTGGCTGCTATCAATGTTGCTGCTGCTGCTGCTGCTGCTGCTGGGTGTCGTTGTTATTGTCTCTGCTGTTGTCGTTGTTGTTGCTGCTGCTGCTTCCGCTGTTGAGCTCTGGCTTAGTGTTGGCATAAACTTTGACCAAAATGTTGTGGTTTCTGCTGCTGCTGCTGTTGCTGTTGTTGCATCGCTTGATGTTGCTGTTGTGCTAAATGCATTCGAACTGCTTTCGATAATCGCTGTTGTTGTTGTTGTCGTTGGTATTGCTGTACTGCTGCTGCTGCTGCTGGTGCTTGTTGACGGCTCATGTTGCTGCTGCTGCTGCTGCTGTCGCAGCTGCGATAATCGCCGCTTGCCCTTAACCAGCTCGTTTATAATGCGCAATTCTTGCTCGAAATTAATTTCACTTGCCGCCTTCCCCTCGCTGTCGCCCTCGCCCTGGCCACCGATTGTATTTGTCATTAAATTTTCACTCGATGCCATATCGTTCAGTACATCCAAGTCACTGTCAGCATTGTTCGTCTTGGTGGTGGTGCTTGTTGTTGTGGTGCTGGTGCTGCTGCTACTACCACTGGCAGCAGCAGCATTTCTGACAAAATGCTGATAATAAAACCGGTCATCATCATCTCTCTTATTGCCATTGGCATCTTGATGTATGGCAGCAACTTCGGTTTCAGATGTTGTTGCTGTTGTTGTTGTTGTTGGTGTTGATATCGATGCTATTGTTGCTGTTGTGGCTGCAGTTGTTGTTGTTGTTGCTGCCGTTGCTGCAGTTGTGACCAACTGAACCGGTTGCACTTTCGATTTTTTCAAGTCGCTTTCATCTATCTCTTGTTCTTCTCCAGGGACTTGCGCCTGGGTCGATGACAATATCGCTGTTGTGGGCGTCGTTGCTGCATCAGTTGCTGCAGTTGCAGTTGTTGTTGTCGCAACATCATCAACATCATCATCATCATCCAGCTCAGTTGGTACAATATCCGTTGCCGTCACATCGTCGCCATCCAGATCGGCACTGAGCAGCGGCGCGATGCGGCGATGACTGAAAAACGGCATCATATTCACATCAGCCGGCTGAAAGGCGTCGACCTTGAGAAACTGCTCCAAGTCCGCCTCCGCCTCTGCCTCTGACTCTGCCTCTGCCTCTGACTCTGTTTCTGTATCTGTATCTGTATCTGCATCTGTGTCTGTAGTTGGCCTCGAATTGGTATCCGCATTTGCATTGGGTTCATCGCTCATCGAACTTGTCACCAGCTGAACCATGGACTCTTTGCTATGCAGCGACACACCCGCTGGCACAACAATCGCATCAATATTGCTAATATCACTAAAGGCTGCAATGTTGCTGGTGCTGCTGCTGCTGATGCTGGTGCTGCTGGGTATGCTTAGGCTAGTGGTGCTTGGCCATGTATTGCTGGCGTCTGCAAGCAGATCTTGTGCCTCTGAAGTGATTCGATTGTTGTCCTCCCTCAATGTTGCAATTGTGGGCGACGGCGTGGGTGTGGCCAGGAGTGTGGGCGTGGGTGTAGTTGCAGTTGTTGCAACTGTTGTTGCTGTTGCTGCTGCTGGCGTCGTTGCATTGACTGCATCCGGCTCCGACTGCGGATCGTCGGGCGTCGTCGGAAATTTCTTTTCGAATATATTAAACTTGAGTGGCGCATCCTCGCTAGGCAGCGCCTGATCCTCAGCACCAGCACTCGGACTGGTCAACGTGGTTATCGGTTCGTTTTGGATGAGCGGTCCGAGGGGCAGCTCATAGATCAGCTCATCACTCTCGCTGTCACTGTAGTCATAGTCGGTGAAACCAAATTGACTGCCACCATGCTCGCCCAGCTGACCCTGCAGCTCCTGGGCCACAATGTCCGTGGGATTGATGTTGATCTGTGGTATGCAACGTTCGTTGTACAGCTTGTGGCCCGGCGGACAGTGGCGGAAGGGTAGCGCGAATATCGATTTGGGCATCACTTTCTTTGGCTTCTCCAGTGTACGCTGCTCGTCGGATAGACGCAGCCACGCCTTCCATGCCTCACCCTGGGCATTGCCCTCGATGGGTCGCGATGTGATCGGCAGCGCATCAACTGAGGCCCACGATTGCATGTGGAGCGCTGTGAGCGCCAGCAGTAGTGGCAGCAACCACCAGCCGGATGATTGCTGCTGTTGCTGTTGCCGTTTTTGGTTGTTGCCTCTCGATGATAATGATGCCATGACAATGGCAATCCTGCAGCTTGCACGCCGCTTTGGCAGCTTCACCAATCCTCCCACAATCCTACTGCTGCCTATCGCTGCAAATAGAGATAGAGAGAGATACAGATTAGTGTTGTTGCTGTTGGTGTTGTTGGGAGTTAACTGTTTTGCCCCACCAACAGCAGCAGAAGCAGCTGTTAATGTGTGGCACAATACCGGTTCTGGGCCGCACACGGAGCATAAATTAAGGCATTTGTCAATCGAAACCAACTGACAAGAGATAAACATTCAAAGTGATTAAAGATTAAATACCCTGTAAGAACTAATGACACGCTTTGCAGCAATTGCTACTGAATAGGATCGGGTTATAATGATTATATATCTTTCTTGAACTGCCTATTAGGATCATGCTTCATTGCTGAAGCAAAGCCATGTTGCCAGCGTGCATTGCTTGAGGCTTTATGTTGGTGTCGTCGCTGTGAACTTGGGCCCCGTTTTTAAATGTTCTTTAATGGGTATATTGACGGTGCCACACACGCACACACACATATATAGTTCACATCACTCATCGGTGTTGTCATAATCAACAATAATAATAACAGAACCAGCAGCAGCAGCAGCAGCGGCAGCAACGGCAAAGGCAGCAGCAACTGCATCAACTTGTTGCTGCCACAGCGTCAGGCACAAGCAGCAGCAGCAGCAGCAGTCATTGTTGATGTTGCACTTTGCTTAAGCACACACACACACACACACACACACACACACACACACACACAAACACATATATTGAGGAAGAAGCACGCACAATGTTTATTTATAGAGAGATACACGCAGATACATAAATGTCTGTATGTATGTATATTTACTTGTGGCGACACACTCATTGTATGAGCGAGACAGAGACACGTATGTGCGTGTGTGTGTGTGTGTTTATGGACATATACAATTTATATATGTATGTAGGTTATCTGCGGGTTCTTAGAATTTATGAGTTCAAGTGTGTGGCACATTGCAACCGCGACTTTTCCCATTGCTCTCGCTCTCTCTCTCTCTCTCTCTCGCCATCTCGCTCTTTTGTGTTGTTGCTGTTGCACTCAAGTTTATGGTTGTTGTTGTTGTTGTTGTCGTTGCTGCTGCTCATTATTACTTGTTAATAGCTTTTTAGTGGGCCTGTGTGTCTCGGTGCGTATCGGTCATAAAGCTGGCCGCTGCCCTCTTATCCGCCTCGAACCCGGCTTCTCCTCCTCTTCCTCTTCCTCCTTCTTCATTCGGGCTGTGCGTGTCGAATGCGCGTGTGAATGTCAAGTACCTCATACACACACACACACACACACACACGTACATATACTGAGTCTTGATAATGTCATAACGGTATTAGGGAAGACAATGACTTTGACACCCGCAGCATTAAATATAATTAGTCGAGAGAGCAGTCATAAAAGCTTTTGCAGCTTAAAAATAAGATAATTGTTTAGCGCAGAGCAATCCCTTAAATCCATTGGGCAATTGATGCCCAACGGCTGCATTACTTCATGCATTACCATTGAAGCTTTGATTTAAATATTCATATTACAGTACAGATCTACAAATATGTCAACTATTTAATCTATATTTATGAAGCAAACTCTTCGAACCTTCGTACCATGTGGCATGAGGCATCAACTGTTACTTTTCCCCTCCTCCTCCTCTTTATGGTGGTCAGTGACGAACATGACCGAAAGCCATATCTATGTGGATTTAAACCCAACTAAGCTAAGCTCTGCCTCATCTTGTCCTGTACATACCATGAACATATACATACATACGTATATATATATATATATATATATAGTATCTGTCGGGCATCTCATGCATTTTGTCTATCTGTTCATCTGTCAGTTGGGCCCGACCCAAAATTGAAATCAACTTCACACGTCGCAAATTTTTAATTTAAAGTCAGCAACTGATGTCAATTTTTGGGGTCACATGGCCACATGAAGGATCCACCAAAACGCTTTCTGTGCTTTCGCTTTGCTCCAAAAACCGTTCAAATGTAGAGTATATACCAAGTGACAATTGCAAATGCAGAAATTTCTGGAAATTGTTTATCAAGCAAAACAAAGATTAACACACTTGAACGTATAGAGTATACGCACAGTCGTTAACATATATGCCCTACTATCCTACTCCACTATTTCTTTCTCGCTTTGCTTCATTTTTTTTTTTCGGACAACATTTGATGCTTTTTACGCGTTGCGATCCCATCGGGGGCATACTATAGGCGGCGCTAAGGATTTAACGGTTTTGCGGGCGGTGGTTGTTGCTGCCACTGCTGGGTGTGTTTGGACATACATAATTCTACACACACACACACACACACGCATACATTGACATTCAGCTAATACACAACAACAGCAGCAACAACATTGAGCAGGACACGTAGCAATGGTTTTCGTTTCGTGCTCGCACGTTTTCAATTCAATTCAATGATTCAATCCAATCCGGCATGGCATCCTGCAAAAACAACAAACACAGCAACACAGTGTGTGTGTGTGTGTGTGTGTGTTGTCTGTTGTGCTATTCATTTGCCATTTTTTATGTGTGCATCGAATCGGTGTCCGCGGAATGCCACATCCTCTTGCCACCTCGTCAGCCACATCGCACCCAGCCTCCCTTTCCCCCCCAGCAACTGTTTCTGGACATGTCCATGCTTATCAACATCAGCTATACATCTGAGAGTCAGTCTGTCCGTGTGTGTGTGTGTTTGTTGGCCAAAAAATCTCTGTCAGCACTCACAGCAACTGGCTTGTTACATACATATACATACATACATACGTATACATTTGTATATATTTCTCATTGGTTTCCGTTTCAACTTTTGTTTCATTGCAGCAGCATTCATTTGGCTTTGCAACTTTGGTCAAAAAGGTGAGTTAATTGTAAATGTACATACATATGTATGTGTGTATGTATTATTCATTAATTATACAAATAAATTAATCATATTCAAAAGACTTCAACAAGTTTTGCATTTTTCGTTGAACATTGTTATTAAGTATGTTAATTAGGTCAAATATTAATAAAATGTCAACCGAACATTAGATGCAAGTGTAAAACAAAAATATAAGAACTATGAACTCCGGATAAGTGAAAAAAAAGTGTAGTTAATATTAACCGTCCGACAAGTGTATTATTATTGAATAAATTAACATGAAAAATATGAATAAAATATTGAAAGCGTTTTAGCTTTAATAAAACAGATTTTATTGTGGCAAACTTTTTTTGTATTGCGAAGATGCAACAAAAAGTTGCCAAATAGTTAAGTGTTAAGTGTTCTTGGCATCATTGATTGCCAAACATTAAGTTAACAGTTAGTGCCACATGTCAGGGTAAGAGTGTATATATATTCAACTTGCAGCGCATTCAATTACTCATTTTAGCCATAGTCAAGTAGTCCAATTAGCCACAAGTGGCAGCACACAAGTTGTTGCTGTTGCTGTTGATGGCAATGGCCATTAGAAGTGGCTTATTATGCATTCAGGCAAAGATTAGATGGCGACTATGTCAATGTCTGGCCGAGAATTATACAATTTTAAGCGTAACGAAATCTGGTTTTAATGTTGTTGCTGTTGTTGCTGATGTTGCCTACGCACGTGGATTTGTTGTTGTTGTTGCTGTTGTTGCTGTTGCTGCTTCAGCTCCATTTATAGGAACTACTTCTACTGCTACTGCTACTACTACTTGTCGGCAGAGTAACCAGTTTTAGGTTTTGTTTTTGTTTATGGACTTTAACCATGTCGTAAAACAGAAAGAAAAACAACAAAAAATTGTCAGTTGCTGCTAGTTGTTGGTGTTGTTGTTAGCAAGCAACAGGCAACATGCAAAGTAGTAGCAAACCACTCAAAAGTGGTTCGGAGTAGTTCAGCAGGCAACTGGAACGCAATATTACACCGACGACGACTCTTGTGGCTTATATATTTATTACTGATGCGGGCGGCAGCGGTGCTGATGTTGTTGTTGTTGTTGTTGTTGTTGTTGGTGGTGGGGTGTCATTTAGTCGTTAAACAGCTTTGCCCCAACAATCACTCAGCTTGGCAACAGCAAGCGGCCTTTGTGGATGCCAAGTTGTTGTTGTTGGCAACGCACTTGAGAACCGTTACGTTAATACGTGCAAAACTATTTAACTGCTAGTTTATATTAAGCTGTTGAAAAGGGCGAAAGTGATGCTGCAATCTACGAGTATTAGCAGAAGATTGCGTTGAATACTTCCAACTACAATACTATATATACTATATAGAAAAACCAATGAGATCAGCATCATTGTTATGAGTCGTGTTAATATCTAGCTAAGAGATGCCTGCCAAAGTCGATAAAGGCCAATGTGATTTTGAATGAAGAATTAATTTGCACATAAATCAAGTTTAAGCCAAGTAATTAATACATACATATAGACATGCGCATCTACAGAAAATGTATTTAATATATATAATTAACTACAGGCAGCAAAAAAAAACTGTTAGATCATCGAAAAGGTTTTGTATCTAGTATCAACTGGGCCAATTTCGCATACAGTTGCAACTGCAACATTTAACTGACATCATCGTTAAATTGAATTCCAGAAGATAGATAATATTATACAAAACAAGGAAAGAAAAAAACCCCAACAAACGATGCTCTTTGTTCGTTGCAACACACACACATACACATGTATAGTTGGCAGCTGTGTGCAACAATCAACAATCAACAACAAATTGTTGCCTATTGATGCTAAATGATGCATGATCTAAGTCTAAATAGTATGCATATTGCGATGCGGCACGTTATGGGCCTACGTGCTCCAAGACCTCACACACTTGCCACAATATATATTTATGTGTGTGTGTGTGTGTACCTTCTACTTACACTGCGTTCAAAGATTCAAAATCGAAAATTGATTTCCAAACAACAAATGCGGTTGCGTGTGTGTGTGTGTGTGTGAAAAAGGCGTGAGAAACGCAATTACGAACAGTTTTCAATTACCACGCAGCGGTCGACTAAATGATGATGCCAGCAGGTGGCATACCTCTTAACTTGCCCCAGCAATAGAGACAGAGTGAGAGAGAAAGCAAGAGAGAGAGGGAGAGGGATGGATATTGATCACAATTGTAAAACAACAACGCAATATGCTCTAAATGAGAGCGAGACCGAAAGACAACCTGTAGTTTTTGCTGAATGAAAGTACGAAAAAAAAAACTCTATACAGTCGCGTCCGGATAAAGTGGAAAAGGTGTCAAAGTTGCTGAAAATCCATTCAAACAGATTTAAAAGCAACTTTTTTAATGGCATTTTGCAGGAAATATTTTACAAATATCAAAAATCCTATGGCAAACCCTAACACCCTAAAAAGCATGGGAAAATCAAGAAAATTGAAAAAAAGCAAGCCAAATATTTTGGAAAAAATCATCACGTTTTTAGTTTCATTTTCAATAAGTTTGTCAGTGGATGAATTAATTATTTCGTTTTTGATGGCCAGCTGCATAAAGTCCAAAGAGATTTTGAGGCAGTGTTAAAAGACATACAGCAGGCAACTAGCCTGATTGTGTGTGCGTGTGTGTGGGTGTGCCTGATACTTACAATAAGTTGCCAACATGTATGTGCGTGTGTGTGTGTGTTTGAAATGCGCACGCAGACGCGTGCCGAATTCATAAAAACGCATTCGAATCGATTTACATTTAGTCGCACTTAGGCCAACCAAAAACAACAACAACAACCACAACAAAACGTGAAGCGAGACGCGCGACGCGCGACGCGAGATGCGAGACGTGCGGCACGAAATTTAAGCTCAATCAAAATTAAAAGCCAACCAAAACCCAAACAACAACAACAACAACTATACAGTAATCGGCATAGAAGCCAAAAAATAAAAAAACAAAAAAAGAATCAAACAAACAGCGCGAATCGCATGCAAGAACCAATCAAAAAATACAAAAAACCGAACGAAAAGTCGCCGAACGCATGCCCTTCTCACCTTCTGATGATGGTTATGGTAGTTTTTAAGCTCTCCTTCCTCTTCTTTCTTTATATTTCTTTCCTTTTGGAACTAATTTGTTTGAGCTGCCGCTTAGTCTGATATACATATGAATATAGCTTTACATATTTAAAATGAAATGCTTTGAAAATGGTTTTAAGCTACAAAAAAATGCTTCAAGCCCAGCTGACAAGTTGCATGCGAGACGAAGTGCACTCAGCTTTGGGTAAGGGCAACATTTGGCAGTTGTTTGGCTCAGATTGTTATTGTTTCTGTTTTTTGGAGTTTTTTTTCTTTGGTTTTTCAGCGCTGCTTTCTACAATGCACACACACACACACACATACATACAAAAGTTTGAAATTCGTAAGCGTTAAAATGTTGTGGCATCAAATTTGTTGTTGTTGTTGTTGTTGCGGCTGTTGATTGCTTTGCATGTGCTTTTCAATGGTTTTTTTCTGCTTCTTCTTCTTCGTGTTGTTCATTCATGTAGCCCAAAAGAACTGGTTGGGTGCAAGTGCAAAGAAACTTGTAGAGAGGTCATGGCTGGTCCCTGATCCTCCCTCTTCACCCCCCGTGGCAAACCTAAACAGAACCTGAAGCTGCCTCAATCTTAAGGCAGTTGTAACAAACTCCAACACCCCCTCCGCACAACTTCTTGTACCCACAAGTACTTTTTTTTTGGTTTCATGTTTACAAAACACTCGAAAGAAAACATTTGTTTACTTTGCCACAACACGAAATGTATCTTTCGGCACCTATAACCAAACAGGTGTCTGTTTAAAAATTCTATCTCTCTTTCTCAGCTTCATCTTTTTATTTTTCTATAATTACTTTAACATTTTGAATACCCTTTCCGTTTATGCCTGCGCCAATGTTTTGTTGTTTTCATGTCGTTTTTCAATCAACAGTTTTTGATTTGCGCATTATTTTTGTGAAGTGGGTGGAAAAACTATTTGTGCAAAACGCAATTGGACCAAAAAATAAATATTCCAAAGATCTTTCACATTCTCACTCACTTGATTATGCAGATAAACATATAGATATTGATGATCCAAGGCGTTTGTTGTATCCAATTAGTGCAAGCTCTTTTTTTTCTGTACGATCTTAAGATCTTTAATCAAGAGAAACTTGAGACACACACACACACTGACAAAAAAAATTGCAATAACAATGATAAAACACAACGAAAAAATAGTTAACCGTTTGGTACGTAATTTGTTTGGGCAAAATGTTTATGAATAGTTCGCGTTGTTTGTGGCTGGAGATCTGAATGCAGACTGAGTAGAAAATACACGAAATTTTCGTATCAACTAATAGAAACAGAAAACGTTGAGAAGACGTCGTCGTCGACGTCGACGTAGCCGACAACAACAACAACAACTACAAAACAAACGAAGACGACGAGCAGCGAGCAAAAAGAAACCAAAACATTCTCGCCGAGAGCGGCAAACGTAAATAAAGAACTCAACACAGAGAGCGAGTGAAATAGAGAGAGAGCGGGAGCGAGAGCGAGAGAATGGATGAGCAAGATAAACTTACGCAATGTTCAAGTAAAAGCCGCTGCAACCTAGGAGCTCAGAGAGGCAGCAGGCAGAAAGACAACAATTTATGGCCACAAAATAATGTACGGAAAAGGTGCTTGAAGAAATCTTGCAGCCTGTGTGCGTGTGTGTGTGTGTGCCGTTGCCATTTGGCGGCAAATCACTTGCCACTTGCCACAACGATCCTTGCCACACACCGAGCCAGTTAAACAAACAAACAAACACACACACATAGCGAGAGAAGTGTGTGGAACGTGGACAGGTAGAAACTTGTCACCGGTTACCTGCCGCCCCGTCATTGCAGCCTTGATCCACAGCAGCGGCAGCAGCATATACAATTGTTACAGTTACGCACACTCCAGCGAGTGAGCGAGAGAGCGAGAGAGATTGCTGCCGCTGCCGCTGTTGCGTCCTTGCATATTGTATGCACAAGTGATTCTGCGGCTGTTATCGCATCGGCAGCAAGGTGAAAAGTATCTGAGAAATGTATCTGTAGCTTGGCCATGTGGCTATGTGTTGCGTGCGTTCACTGATTGCGCTGACGATTGCAATGTACTTGATCCATCTCTCCCTATCTCTCTCCTTGCCTGATAACAGGCAACAACAATGCTAAAGTATCTTTATAATCGCGTTGATCTGATGATTTAACAAGACAAAGTTATTGTCAATAAGATGTATAGTTTATTTGTACTCGAATTGGCATTGTTCTTTGATTTGAACTGGTTCATTTTTTAGTTCGTGGCTGCCGTGGCTACCATGGCTTTGGCCGCCTTTTTAGCCTGCTTCTTGGCCTTAGCCTTGGCCTTCTTCTCGGCCTTCTTCTGGGCCTCGCGCTTTGCTTGCTTCAAGGCCTTGGCCTTGGCCTTCCTCTCGGCCCGCATTGCTTCCAACTTGCAAGCATAATCAATTGTCGCGTACTCAAGAACGCACTTGGCATAATCGCAACACGCTTGTATGTACGACGAGCAAATGTCACAAGTAACGTTTTGCATGTCCCCAACCTTTTGAGCGTGTCCATCTGTTGTTGCCGAATTGCCATTGGGAGCCTCCAAGATGTTGGAATCGTCGGTAATTGCCATCACTTTGAAGGCGGACGACAGGCTTTTCTTACTTTTCGGCTAGTTTGTTGTGAAAATATGTTGTAATGGGTGAAACTCTTGCTTACAAAACAACTTACCGCCATGCGTTTCAATTTTTTTTGCTATTTATATTCCTGTTAGCCACAAAAATTAGCAAATGCAATCAGAAATGAGCGACAATTAATGACGTGAGATGTGCGAGTGGGACAAACATACATAGCTTTGCCTTCGTTGATGGGCAGCACTTTTTGTGTACTGAAATTGCAAACCAACTAGTCGATAATAATATGAATATTGCCACATGTTTTTTTTTGTTTAGTTAAATAATTTGCAGCTTGCAATATTTGGCGATCGTAAAGGAATTTAATAACGTGCAGTTAATATTGAAATGCAGTTTCAACCGCAATATTATGCATTTCGATAACTTATTAAGGCTCGATTATTAATCAATAACTAAACAATTACATGCCTGTAAAGGCAAATTGAAGTTAAGGAAACTCATTGATGCTGATTTTGACAAGTAGGCACACAGTGTTGCAATAAGAAATCGGCTGCCGCCACATTTTCTTCGAGCTTCTGTACAAATTAATAATACTTATTAATAAAACTTATAAGATACAAAGAAAAAAAATAAAACAGCACACAAACATAGTTAGTGCAGCCTTTTTAGAAAATACAAATTTTGTTAAGTTTTTTTTTCTTATGGTTAGTTTGCTTAGAACGTTGTCTTTGCTTAAGTTTGTTACTATTACAAGAAGTCACTTAATGTATAAGTATCAAAGGGTAAATTAGCATACTGACCAAACGTGAGGGAAAAAACATTAAAAAAATGGGTTAAATTTCAGTTTTTTCGACATATTGGTTAAAATGACACCCAAAACATTGATTTTGGGGCTTACAGTCATCTAAGAACTTAAAGACGGACTTATTCTGAGAAACTTTGCCGAAGAAAATTTACCAAAAAAGTCAACATTAAAAAAGTTAGAGACCGAAGAAAAATGTGCCTTTCTCTTACAATGGACCACTTTGATAAAAAACTTCAACAAAAAATTTTGTATGAAACCATGATTATAACTCAAAAAAATAATGATGCAGTTCGATTCGTAGGACCCGAAATAGGGGGAAACCGTCGAGTTCGGTCTTGTCTTTTTTTTTTTTTGAAAAAAACTATCACAGTGTAATTGGAGTCATAGCTTAATCGCAGCCAAGACTCATCAAGAGGAGCTCAAGATGTCAACAATACGTATGCCTGATCCGGCCCTTTGTACGTCAAACATGGAGCTTTTAAGCGATGTGGTAGTTGCCATAAGTATGAGTAGAGACGCCACCGAACAGAACGATGCCCAGGAGTCCAAGCAGGCCACCGATGTGACTATTCCAATGTCTGTTCCTAAGTCGGAGGCAACGACTATAGATTTGACAACTGACGGTACTGAGGATAAAATAATCGATCTCACTGAAGAGGCCACAGTGCTCACTGCATGGAGCATCGCTCTACTCCAACAAAATATTGCCCAGACGTCAGAGCAACCCACCGATCTGACTATTCCAATGTCTGTTCCTAAGCTGGGTGCCAAGACAAAAGAAGATTTGAACGTGGCTGCCAAGAATACTGAGGCTACCATGATGGATCTGAAGCCAGCTGACAAGATGACTGCGATAAAAAAGTCCAACAATGAAGCAGAAGCTCAAGCTAGTGCCAATCCCAATCCTCTGGGTAGCCCGTTTAGGGATGTGGCAGCGAATGCATGTCTGCCCCAGAAGCTGACGGACGCAATCACTGCTAAAATACGTAGGCAAGTTATAGATAAGGAGGTCGGGCAGATTCCGCAGATGACTACCAATTCAACAATGTCTCTCTCGAAGCCGAGTTTCTCATCTCCAAAACTGGACTCAGTAAATGATAAGAAAGCTGCCGATCAAGCTGCAAAAAGCATCCAAAAATGCGAGCTCAAGAAGTCAAAGGCAGAAGCTTCAACAATGACAAAGTCAGAAGAAATAAAAGGGACCTCCCTGAATAAAAACATATGGGACAACAGTGGCTCCAGCTAAAATGCCAAATGAAGGCTCAAGTCCAAAGCCATCTCCTTTGATCTTAATAAAAACATTGGGACAACACTGGCTCCCAAGCCAAATGACCCATACAGAAACTTAAACACTGCCAAGAAGCAAGGGCGTAGCCAAAATAGCAAGCCAAAAAAATTTTTTTAAGCAAAAAAAGAAGGCTCATAAGGTCTGTAGTTTGTGTTTATTAAATAAATTTATTAATAAATATTTAAATAACAAAATTTCATGATAAATAGACAACCTAATACATCATTGGGACAATCATGTGGCTCCCAAGCCAAATGAGCAAGCACGCCAACCATTTTATTATTTTCTTGATAATAATTTTAACAAAAAAATTTAAACCCCCCCCCCCCCGGCGACCACTGCCAAGAATGATAAGAAAGCTGCCGATCAAGCTGCAAAAAGCATCAAAAAATGCGAGCTCAAGAAGTCAAAGGCAGAAGCTTCAACAATGACAAAGTCAGAGAAGGCTCCCAATAAAAACATTGGGACAACAGTGGCTCGCAAGCCAAATGAAGCTCGCCAGCCTCTCCTTGATATAAAAAACATAAACACTGCGAAGACTGCTGCCGCAGCTAAAAACTTGCCCAAGAAGGCATTAGATGAGCCGCAGAAATTAATATGGCCTATTGCCGGTAAAAATAGTATACCATTTCGTAATGCTATTTCAAAAATTGTCCGTGTAGCCGACCCGAAGCCAAATGCTATAAGTAGCACTAAAAAAATTCGCATCAACCCCGTGCAGTTTATCAAGCTGCCTGCGATTTCAAGCAGGCGCTACGGATTCTATGTACAACACTGTTTCACCGCCCGTTAAGATTCCAGTACAAGACAGACCTTTGAACATAAACAACAATCGGCCTGCTGTGGCTCGACCAATACCTCGCGAAATGGAAAATCTTAATGCGATTGATATCATTCCCGAAGATAAACCAGTGCGTCCTCAGAAAGTGAACAATCAGCCTGCTGTGGGTCGCAGACCCCAACGTCTTGCCATCGAGCACAATTACGCCATGGTTGAGGTTGAGTCCCAACAAGTTCCCCGATTCGCGGAGGCTGTGTCAATATTCAGATATGCCGAATTAGCGCCGAAATCTTACTCCAATGTGCCACTTAGTAAACGCATACCAAAATGTGCTAGCAAACGTTGCATTGTCAAGGAATCCAGAAAATATAGACTAGATCGTAGAAAACCCCCAAGAGCGCGGTGCTGGGCTACGTTGCCATTTGTGCCAAGGAATCTTTTTTTTTTTTATTTTCAAAAAACAGTCGTCAAAGGCAGGCATCTATATACATAAAAGTCCATAAAAACAAGACGAATAATAATAATTAATTATAATAATAATAATTCAATTTTCATATTCTGCACATCACAAATTAATACGAATCGAATGGTATATGTTAAAGTCGGTTAACGAAGTAAAAAAGATTAAAAATTTGCCTATAATATATAGATTATATGCTTTCTTATTTGAATCATCGTCGAAACGTGAATCCATTGCCTTTGACCATGGAGGACGTTAATGACGTAAAAGAAGAAGAGAAAAATAAGAAAAATAAACACCAATATTTTGAGGAAATCAATGATTTCTTTTAAAATGCGTGAAGCGAGCTACAAAGTTGCCGACTACATGAACATGCAAACAGAATTGACCGTCTGGATGCGCAGTTTACTGATCGACTGGATGTTCAGTACCACAACACCACTGCAAATTCAAGCTGGCACCGTTCATCTGGCCATCAAACTTGTTGATCGCTATTTAAGCAACCATGTCATCAAGAAGGAGGACTTACAGATGGTGGGCGCCAGTGCTCTGCTCATTGCCTGCAAATATGGAGAATACAAGCAGCCGTCCGTCTCTGACATAATGTTCCTTGGCGATGGGGCATATAAACGCGCCGACTTGCTCAAATTTGAGCTAGAGATGTTAATGGACATGGATTTCCGTGTACAGATTCCATATGGCTACGACTTCTTGAACCGTTACGCCGCGTATGCCAGCATTAGGAGGTCAATATTGTTTCTGGCTCGCTATGTGCTGGAGATGTCACTAATGGAATGCGCACTTGTTTCGTACCCAGATTCCAAGCGCGCCGCGGCTGCTCTCTATATTGCATTGCGCATGCGAAACGGTCATTGGGACACTATCTTGGAAGACTTCTCTGGTTACAAGCTGGAGCATTTCGCAGAGCTAGTTCCTTTGTTGAATGCACCTTTGCATCGCAATCCCACCAAGCGCATCCAAACAATTCGTGACAAGTACTCGCGAAAGGATCATTACGCAGTCACCAAAGTGCCATTGCTCGATCATTTTACATTATTCAATGGACCGAACAGTTCAGGCACATGCAAGCAACAGCGAGCGTTCCTCGTCAGCCAAATAAATAAACAAATACCGGAATTGAACATTAGTTTCTTCGATCTATTGAGATACAAAGAAGTCGCCAATAATCAACATATTAATACAGTAGACGCGCAGAAATTAATAACTTTCTTTAAGAGTTCTTATTTGCCCACTGTACAAGAATACATGAAATCGTATACATTTATCTAACACGTAACACAACATTTATGTACAGAAACATTTATCTATAATCATTGTAACAGAAAATATTTATACAAAAACAATTGTAACACAAACACTTTAATAACACATTCGATTTCTTGAATTAAACTTGCAACTTGGCGCATTTACTAATTGGTTTGATTTTAACTTTTCCGGCTGCCTATCAGCTGGTGTTGTATCTGATTAAGTGATTAATTGAGCGTAACATAGGTCAGTGCTTAATCATATCACACTTCATATACACTACTTTCACGCTATCGAAAGCTTGAACGAAAGTGTTGCTTATCATCGATCCGATTCTGAAGCGGTTTTCAATTTTTAAGGCCAGCTGCAAAGTAGCGTTGCTTTGCTGTTTGCAATTCAATTAACGCTTTCAATGCCAGACAATGTTGCCGTGCTTGTTGTTGTTGTTGTTTTTGTTGTGCGCTACAATTGCAAGATCAGCAGCAGCGGCAGCAGCGACGGCAGCGACAGCGCTGACAACTGACAACAAGCAGCAGCAACAACATGTGTTTAGTTTGGCTGCAGCTCGTCTGTATTTGCATATACATATGTACATATATGTCAGATATACATAAATCGGCGGGCTTTATGATCATTATTGTTGTTACTGCTACGGCTGCTGCTGCTGTTGCTGCTGGCTTGTTTAATGTTCACGGGCGTCTGTGGTTTATCAAAGTGGTGTTAGACTATTGTTGTTGCTGCCTGGCTATTGTCTGGCCAAATTCTATAGATAGACGACGACAGCGTACAACAAAGCGCTGCACAAACAACAACACAAACAACACCAACAAGTGCATGTGAAACAAACTTTACACATGCACATACATATGTACATATATGTATATGTGTGTGTTTGTTTGTGTGCTATTGAGACTACCTCACAAAATGGACAGCGTCTAATTGCATGCAACAGAACCGCTGAGACGGAAGACGAGAGACGGGAGACATGAGAGGTGAGAGCTGCGAGTGCGCAACCCTCTGACGAACGACCGATAAGCATCGATAAGGTCGACTGGAGACACATAAATATTGTTGCACCAGGCACTGTCACACAAACAAACAAACAAACAATCAGACAGACAGACAGACAGACAGATAGACAGAGAGACGATAAGTTTGGCGTCATCAATTTTTTGGGGCGCTAACAAATGGGCCTCCCCATTAAGTATTTGTTGCTTGAAAGTGTCTTGTTCATTTGTAGTTATCGCCCCGTCGCTCCATCAAAATGCATCCAAGACCAGAAGCTAAAAATAATTATCAAATAAATGTATGTTTGTGCCATTTGACAATGTCAAAGTCAGAGCTTTACATATAATTAAAGTATTTTTACGCACATTTAACGACACAAACTTTAACATCCCCAAAAAAATTCCAATCGTTAACACTTAAGAGTTGTATAAATAAAAGCTCTCAACAGTCAAGGAATGGGCATACTCTTCCAAAATGTTTTATAATTTTGTTTCCATTTGGATGTAGTTAGTATTTTATGTGCGTAGATTTTACATTAAATTCTCCTAAACTTAAACCCTTGAAATCGTCGCAGCGTCACAGATTGCAGTTGTGCTAGAAAATATACAACTAAATAGCATTAAAAGTATTTTGTGCGATCAAAGATCGAGGCATGTAATGACAGAAACTTAAAGATGATGGTGTATTGCTTTAATTTGTTGCTAGGACTGTCATTTATCAGCTGTTTTCACGTTATGTTTTGGCACTATATCCATGCTGTTTGCCTACATTGTATAAGTTTGGTCAATTGCACATAAAAAAAAGATTGTTTGAAATTATATTTTTGTTTTAATTTGATCATTTTTTAGCTGCGAAATCAAAACAAGGCAGCTGCAGCTCACTTCACGTAGTAACGATATCGATAGCAATCGCCACATAAAATACACCAAATATACTAAACATCGATAGCAAATATCGGTTAAAATCGTGCTTTTCGTGTTCATAGGCAAACAATTTTTTTAGTGCAAGTTGTTTTTGCGACACATCTTCAATCTGCAATTCTGCGATGCTTATGTAAATACCCCAAATATAGATGAGCATTCATTTAAATTCATTCAGCTACTTTTGCACGAATGTAACAAACACTAATAAGTTTTGTCATACATATGTCGCATCATTTTAAACTTTATGTGAAAAAGTGCATCACAACGTCGGTTCGCGACAAATGTTTGTTAAGCTGTGCGGAATGACCAATTGTTGGCATCAAAAAACCAGGCTATGTTAGGTGTGATTGAAAGGGAGGCAACTTGGGATAATGTGTCGAGGTGTGGCGGGTTGGACGGGGGTGTTAAACAGAGCGCATGACGAATGACAAGCATGAGCATAAAATGCCCAACCAATTAGTAGTTTTAGTAATCATAAAAAGCAAACACCAACACACACACCCTCACACACTCACATGCAAAAGCCGTAAATTGAAATATGTTTATAACTCGCTCGCATTGTAAAGTTTTTTGTTTTTGGCAACATGCGGTTGCTGGTTGCGGCCTTCCCGTCAGCCGGAACTGGAACTGGAACTAACTAACAGATACATACAAGATACACATAATACTGTATTTGGGTCTCTCCCGTTCGATTGTGCGGGCCATGTTGCCTTGGGGCCATCCACACCGAAAACACCGAAAACCCAACACAAAACCTACTTTAAATGTATGCCAACAATTTTTGCCCATACCCCCCCAAAAGCCCAAAAATTAAATGGAATACAAACACATATATACATATATGTACATAAAAAAACCCACACTTTTTTCTTTCCTCTCTTGCATTCAGCTACCCCTTGCCTATCATTCGAAATTAGCTAATTAAAATAACGAGGCTTGTGCATTGATGAAATGCATTCCGAAACTATCGAAAATTAAATCAAATACACAATTTCATGTTTTATGAAATTCTATTTTGTATTCAAAACACGTTGTTTTAGTTGTTGTTGCTGTTGTTATCATTGTGCATGTTCGTTATTGTTATTGTTATTGTTGTTTGTTGCTTAAAATTCAATTTCGCACTTTTTTTTTTTTTTACAATTTAAGTTTTTTTTATGTAATTTTCGCAACGCACAACAATATTCAACAACAATATTCGTGACCAGCCGATCAACAAAACCGAAACCGAAAGAAAAAAAAAAACCTAATCAAACGCCAAAAGAGAAAACAATTGTTTATCATATATGCTAAGAGTTGTTTGTTGTTGCCTGCCTCTGTTTATTTTTTTTGTACTTAGTTACGCATATAGCGCAAAATTCAAGGCCAAACCTTCATTTGTGCCACATTTAATTTAAGTGTGCGAGTGTACGAGTGTGTGTGTGTGTGTGTGTATGATTTGTGGTTTGCTTTTGTGGGCGGCATGTAATAATAGAAAATTGCCAAATTAACGAACGGTTGGAGAGGCAACGTGTTGACTGGAACAAAGCAAATCGAATCGAATTTGAGATTTTTTTGTGTTAGAGAAGTTTAAGATTTCTATTTGCTTAGCATGTGAAAGTTGTGCACTACAATTAACTGTTAGGGTGCTTGATTCAAGTGCCGAATCGATTCAAGTGAGATAAGTAGATTTTTTTTTTGGGATTAAACGATACAAAAAGAGATCTTCATTAGATATAACATTAAGATAGTTTGAGTGTACTTAGTAAAGCGATACCAAGCGCATACTTTAAGCCGAATTGAATGCCACTTAAAGGCATTCAACTGATAAAGGCGAATGTATTTAAATGTTATTTGATCTGTTTTATGCTTGTTGGCATCTAATTGGTAATGATATGATGATATGTGCAGAAACATCTCCCACAAACATTCACAACGGCTTTAGTTAAGGCTTAAACACAATCACAAAAAGGCAAGCTGATTTATTCATGCTCGGCAGCTTTAAGATGAATAAATATTAATTAATTTTTGCTGTTCAAAATGCATTTTCATACACAAAACAAAGCAAAGTAATTATTAATAAACATTTCTAGAACAATTTGCCTTTGCCAGAGCGTAAGATTTTACAATAAGCTTTTGCACTTTAGCTTAAGTGCAAATTGCAAACAGCCACAAGTACAGTACAGTGCAGTACAGTAGAGCTTAAAGCTGATGGCCAGCTGTGCCTCAATTTGCAATTTGTGGCTTTATTGCAACTCATTTGGACAAAATGAATTGTTAGGCAAATCAATTTGCATATTGCGCGACGAACTATTTTGGCGGACACTCCAAACTAACCGTATCCCCATGTGAGTGCACACACACACATGACTCATAGTTATCCCCCGCCCTCCTTCCATCTACTAGCAGTGGGAAATGACGATTTACAAAATATTTTTGTGTTCACACTCAATTAATGCCAATTGACTGCAAAATTGCAAACACCTTTGACACGTTTGCATTTGCCATGCGAGGCGAATGGAAATGTGCAAACAATTAATGTGCGTATGTATGTGTGTGCCACAGTTGGTGGCAGGATGGCAAACGCTCTCCCAAACACACACACATATGTTTCTATTTTGTTAGTTTGGCCATTGCTATTGCTATTGCTATTGCTATATAGTCGAGTTGAATGTAAAGTAAATCAATAAATAAATTGCCGCATGCAAAATTCATGAGACAGCTCACAACAACAACAACAACTACCACAATATATACATATATATCAATAACACAACAACAACCACAGCAAATTATTGACATTTTGAACGCAATTGAACTTTTACGCATAAATTTAGTGAACAAAATGAAGACGAAAATAAAAAATTGAAATATGTATACAAAAAAAAAAAAAAACCAATTGAAAAAAAGTCACATCGATTGGAGGCCAGCAAAAGTCAAATTAAATTAAATGTAGCTACATTAATTGATAAATAATTGCTAGTGTTTATTACAATAAATGACTTGAACCACAAACCACGAGCCACGAACTACGAACTCAATAATATTGCATATGGCTAAATGAAAGACAGAGTTTGATAAGTGTCAATTTGATTGCTAGGAAGCATCTTTAAGGCAGCTTTATAAATATCTTAAAGTACGTGCTCGAACTCCCATCGGTTGCCCTTTAATGCCATCACATATGGCATGAATTAGAATTGCTTAAATCACCTTCGATACTAAACATGAATCGTTCATTGACTTATGATGATACAACCAATCAAATATAGAAAGCTCCCGTGGGCGGTCAGCCCGGGCAATGGGAGATGTCCGTCTGTGGGAGCTGTCTGCGAGCAGAGCTTTCACTGTAGTTGTTAACTTGTCTCACTTCCGCTTTGAATTCTACAGCATTCTTCATCTTAACACATTTCCAGATGAAATCTTCACCTATTTGTGTAAACTTCAATTCGATATGGAAATTCTTTACATACATATATGTATGTATTACATATATGTTTTGTGCATAGTTTTTCTGCTGATTCTTTTGCTCTGGGGCAAAGAAAAGAGAGTTGTCTGTGCGTCAACGATCTGTCTTGTGCTTTATATTCTACATACTATATGTGTATAATATTATTTATTCTGAGTATTCCGAGTATTCGGACACATGGTCAGTTATCTGGTCGCTGGGTTTTTGCTCGGCTATCGTTTCCGGGTTTTGCGCTGTGCCAATGCCAGTTTCGAAGTCGAAGTCAAAGTCATTGTAAGAATTGGAGTACATATGCTGTTTGCGTGTTTGGCATTAATGTGTAGGGCATTAGGCATGCAACAGTGCAACAAGCTCCGCTGCAATGAACCCAAAAACTGTTAAGCTGAGCTTGCTTCAATGGTTATTTCGTTAACCCCGTTAACAACATTTTTCGACAGCTCAGCAAAGCTCGAAACTCGAAGTCTTTACAAATCTTGCATTCGCTGCATTTTAAAATTCATTGTGCGTCGATTGCTGTTGCTGTTGTTGTAAACGATTTTAATTAAAATGTTATTGAACCAATTTAACAGCGTCCACTCATTAATTTGGATCTTGTAATTTTTATTTCAATGCACAGCAGCAGCAACAACAACAGCAACAACAACGTCGAATATATTGACAATATTTATATGCGCACACGAAATATTTTTCGGGGCACTCTCCGTATTATTTATGGCAATTGTGATAAAGAAAAGCTTGCGCGAAATAAAAAATAAAAACAGCTGAGCTTCATTTTCAGCACGTAAACAGTTGTGTTTAATCAACTAAAACAGCAGCGTGACACAAAAAAAGAAAAAAAAAACACATATAAAGGTATCTGAACATACATATATAAAATTCAATCAAAGGGGAAGTTTACCCATTCACAATCAGCATTAAGCCCCCCGCTCAGTCTGTTTACCCTTAACCAGCAACAAATGCAATATTTATGCAATTTATGGCTCACAAAAATTATCAGCACAAAATACAGAGCGCGCGCGAAAGCAAGAAATTAACAACAACATAAAAAAAAGAGGCGCCACAAAATAAAATATGTATTTACATGTGGCAAATAAATACAAATACAAATCAGTATAAATATATGCAAATATACAGTATTCCCTCGATTAACGTCTTTTCGATATAAATCCATAAAAAAAACTCTTCAAATACATACATAATGCACACGTCCCAACTAGTCACAGAGTTTTTTCAATCCACATATTGTTTTTTTGGTTTAATAAGTTAATTAATTCAATCTTTATAGAATTTTACATATGTATGTAAAATATCGAATTACGACGTTTCGATATACATTTCATCATATCGTTTCGCGGAACGAATCAATACGTAAAACGAGGAATTACTGTACATATATACATACTTATGCTTTTTTATGTTGTAGTACTCACCCCAAAGGCAGGCGACATAAATGTCAAATGAATACAGGAATAACAAATGCAATGGCAACGGTTCAGCTTTTATTTTTTGTGTGTTTGTGTGTGTATGATGTGTGGATGACAATCCTTGCACAGGATGTCAGGATGTGCACCTCCTCTCGCTTCCTCCCTTCCCTTTCTCACACTAGTGTTTTGGCACACAGACAGACACAGCTGTGTCTTCAGTTTTGGGAATGCTGAAACACAAAGAATATAAAATTAAATTAAGTAACTTTAAATATGCAAACAGGGAATAAAAAAGGGAATAAACACTAAAACTTTAAGAGAGATAGAGAGAGAGAGAGAGGGAGCATGACGCAGACTGCTGTTAAAGTTAAAGAAGCTTTAAGATTTAATGGACATCAAATTCATTCAGTCAGATACTAAAAAACACAGAAATCCTTAAGGCCTCTATCGTTTTAAACAGTAAAAACTTAATTTTAAAGCATACATTTTCAAACTTTAGCGAAAGCTTTAATATAAACTTAAAATTTTATTTATATATGTACCTTCCCAAGTTTTGAAAAAGTAGATAAAAAAAAAGCAATAAATTTCAAAAGCTTTAAGATTTAATGTGCTTTTAAGCAAAAAGCTTTCAGTCTATGTCAAAGCTTCAGTAGGATTTTAATGCTCGATTCATTTGCGCATTCAAGCTTCCTGTTTTTCACGGAAAATTACCTAAAAAAAGAACACAACAAAGCCTCAAAGTATGAAGCTTTAAAACTTTAAACGCAAAAAGCGCGCAAATGTTTAGCGCCTAGTATTTTATGCTGATATATTAAGTAAATGTACATATGTATGTATGTATGTTTATTAGTTGCTGAGAGGAAGTGTGGGCGTTTAGTAGGCCCATCAAGATAGCACCATATATGTATGTATACAAGCATAAGACCTTGTGAACATAAGAAAAAATTCCAAGAAACAGTTTCAGCGATTTTATTTTACATCAAATTTTAGCAGCAGAACAAAGACGGCGCTTATAATATATACATATGTCTGTATATACATATAGTATAATACTCTACTATAACGAGTAATTTTCTGCGGGTTATCAGTGAATGATTTATATTTATTTTTTCGACACACAGCTCACAGTTGAAGAGAGAGAGAGAGAGAGAGAGAGAGAGGTAGGAAGAGGCGGAGAGTAAACTCTTCAATAGCTTTAAGCTATTCGCCATTTTCGTGCTTTTTTTTTGTCCATTTCCTGGCCAGAATTTTCAACCATGTGCTGCTGGCATAATATATATGTATATATACGATTTCGCAATTTTCTCGTTCAAATGTAACAAATCCAGTTATTTGTTGAATTTGACAGTTTAATTGTACGCCTCGCTGAGCCTTTGGCCCAAATCGATACCAAAACACACACCCAACAGCAAATCAAGTCAAGTAAGGGAGGCTAAATTTCGACTTCCCATTACCCTTATCCACCCCTATGACACGAACCCCAACTCAACTGCAATGATTTCGTTGTCTATTTCAATCTGTGTTGATTTGGTGGCAATCAAACAGGTTTTGCAGTGTATTTTAACCAAAGGATTCATGCAAGAGAAAGGTTTGGCAAAATACATAAGAACAATAAAAAACCAAACAATATTTGCATTGACGCCAAGAAATTTCTATGTCTTGGACAACAGATATTCAGGTTCCCCATTGTTGTTTCTGTTGTTGGGGAAGGGTTAGAGGCACAGTGGTGCAAAAAAAACCAAACAAACTTGTACGAAAGCGCTATAATAAACAAAACAAAAAAAAAATAACGCAAATCAAGAAAGATAATAAAAAAAAAAAAATTGAACAATAAAATTGTGAAACGGGGAGATAGCAAGAAAGAGAGGGGCAAAAACAATAATAAGAAGAAGCTAAAAATGCTGTCAAATGCCAAAAACACGTTTAAATGTCAAAATGTAACTCCCCAGACAACAACAAAAAGCAACAACAACAACTGCAACAGCTGCAGTCGCTGAGGCGCCGCAAAAGCAACAAAAATCAAATTAGCGCCAAGCAATGTCGCTGCCAACGTCGCTGCCGACGTCGCCGCTGGCGTCGCTGTTACCACTTTCAGACTTTTGCAATCATCTTTCAGTTTTGTCGTCTTCTTATTAATATTATTTTTTCTCTCTTCTTCAGCTTCTTGTTTTTTTTTTTTTTTTTTTTTTGCATATTTGACGTTTCTTTTATTGCCGTTCATAATTTGCGCTTATGCAGAAAAAAAAAGCACAAAAACAATGTTTAAATTAAACGCAAAAATTGTTGTACTTGTTTTGAGCTGGCAATAAAAACGGCGACACGCCAGCAACAACAACTGTAAGCAGCAGCAATCAACAATAAAAAGTAAAATGATTATTATATCATTATAGCTAAGTGCGTTAACATTTATGAGCAATGAAAAACTTTTTAAGCTTGCCTGCACTCAAAGGATAATTCAAGTGCGAGAAACTGTGCAAGAAACACATATACATATACATACGTATATACATATATATTCACAGAAGCCACATCAACGATTGTGTGTGTGTGCTTGTGATATCAGTTGAATAAATCTGAGTTGCAGTTCATAAAAGACTTGATATCGCAGCTATTCATCAGTTGAACAGACTCGTTTTCTTTTGCTTAGAAAACTTTATAAGTAGAAAGGCCTTAACCCTTTGAAAAACACTTTAAGAGAAAGAGATAGAGAGAGAAAGATTGCTCGAACCCTAACCCTTAAAACAGATTGATTTGTCAAACTTTTATATAACAAAGTATTCTGTATAACGATTTTCCATATAACGAAGTTTTTTTTTGTCCCTATTCCTTAAGATCGACTGCATTAACAAGATTTGTTCTAGAAACATATTTCTTCAACTCTACACAAATGTGCATTCCTAGGCACTAGTCTTTTCATGCTTCTTTGTCAATTGTTCATTGACGAATCATTAGCACTCGACATAAAGATGCGTTTTTATTGTTAGTATATGTATGTACATATGTAGCAGCTGTTGAAGCTTTGTTAAAAGTCACACACACACACACACACACACACACACACACACACACACACACACGTACACACAGTGTGTCGCGCACTTGTTGTAATCTACATGACAGACATGCCTAGTCTTTGCCCCTCGTTGGCACGCCCCCTTTTATGGTGAGGCCGTTGCACGATCGCATCGAGGTCATCGTTCTCCCCGGTAGCGAATGTATTTCTTTTTTTTTTTATTATTTCTTATTTGTATTATTATATTTTGCAATAAAAGCGGTTTGTTTTCGATTTCGATTAGACAAAGTTGTCTGAAGAGTTGTCTCTCTCTCTCTCTTTCTCTCTTTGTCACCCAGTGCCTTTTTTGATGTCATTAAACTTTCTATGGCAGTGCTTATCACAATTGTTGTTGTTGCTGTTGTTGTTGTTGTCGTGTCTCTCTCGCTTGCGCTCTCTTCCTTGCAGCAGCAACATGTTGCAGCTTGTGGCTGCTGTGGCCTGCGGCTTGTGACGCTGCTAACAGGCCCGCCTCATTAGTTCAATGATTTCGAATGTGGAGCAACAACAATGCGGCGCATCTATTGCTGCTGTTGCTTTGGCCTGGTATTGATTTATCTGCCATCTCACGTTCCAATACACAATAACAACAACAACAGCAATGAGAAGGGCCGCCTGCTGGTCGTGATCATCGAATAGCTTCACTTCCAAGATCCATTGGCATTGTGTTCAGTCAGCAACATCATCGTCATCGTCATCGTCATCGTCAACTTCATCTCTTCAGCAGCAGCAGCAGCAACATCATCGTCATCGTCCTCCTCGTCGTCATCGTCATCGCCTAATGCCATTGCATTTTCAATTGAATTGCTTGAACCACAAAATCATTGACAGCAACAACAACGTTAACAACCAGCAACAATGCGGCTGTTATTAGTTGTTGTTGTTGCTGTTGCTGCTGTCTTGGCATCAAAAGCATCAGCAACATGTCAGCGACGGTCACACGGCCAATCGCCCATTCAGCAAAAGAGGGCGCCATCAGTTCATGAGAAACGGCTGCACAAGATGCCACACAGCAACTGTTGCAGCTGCAGCAACAACAACAACTGCAGCAACTTTGGCATTGGTGTGGGCGATGGCTGGATGAAGACTAAACCAAAGGGTTGGCAGTGATACTCAGTTAGCGGCAAAGCACAAGAAGTGCTTTGTGCTTCATGGTAGGGTGGGGGGAGGGGGTGTTGATAGTGTTGCTGCTATGTAATTTGCTTGCTGCCTTGCATTGCATTTCGCTGTCGCAACCAATTTTTAAAACATTTCTCACATAATTCTGCGACTCGTGGCCCCGCTGCCAACAGCAAAAACGAGAATACAATACAACTGTTGCAGATGTTGTTGTTGTTGTTGTTGTTGCTGTTGTTGTACTAGAATAGCATTGAAGCTGAAGCATCTGGTATTGGTGTTGCTGTTGCTGTTGCTTTTGCTGTTGTCGGTGTCAACTCGAATCAACGCTGATCATGCGATAAAAAGTGCAGAGGCTTAAAGATTGAAAACCAAAGAAATGAACCAAAGAAAAGAAACTTTATTCTATAACATTTACGAGTATTATTAAAACGAAGTTTTCTATATAACGAATCTAAGAACTATTTTATATTTCGAATTCGTTATATGGAAGTTCCAATGAAGTAGTTGCAACATGAATGGAAAACCAAAACCTCGATTCAAAATTGTTCCTAATATCGTTATATACGTATATATATATATATATATATATATATATATATATTAGTATTCCAAGCTTTTCAAGTAATAAGATCATAGAATTATGTTGTTTGTTGCTTTTGTTGTTTATGTTGCTGCTGTTGTTGTTGCTGTTGCTGGCTTTGGCTTTTATTCATGTTTTCGCAGTCATAAAATGTTTGTATGAAAATGAAATACAACAAAAACAAAATATATAAAAGCCCGCAAAACGCAACATACTGCATAATAAACAACCATAACAGCACAACACACACACACACACTCTACCCCTCCCCCCCCTCCATCCTCAAAAGAACAATGAAAACAACAACAACAACAACAACATGCACTCCAACCAAATATGATAAAAAGCGACCAACAAAATCCAAACGAGAATTGTCAACCAAAACATCGCTGGCTACCACAAACAGCTGTAACGGATGCCAGGCATCCCACCCCCCTCTCCCCCCCCCGCACCGACAACCACCAAACCACGATCCCTTACCCTTTTATCGCTGGTAGCACCTAACCTCAACATTAACACTGCACGCCAAAAAGCTTTATGCTCCTATCCCCGTCGCCCCCCCCACGTGCATGCATATATGGAGGTGTTGCCACCGGCACTCGGGCAAAGACCAGAAGCAACAACGGCGACAAGAGCGACAAGTGTGGCGGGCAAAAAAACACGCGTTTCCATTTTTGCGCATACCGAAAAACTGCAATGTGCCATTGAGAGAGTGACCCTACCCTCCCCCCCCCCCGTCCCCACACACACACACCCATTGACCCCACCCCACCCCAAACTCATCCCAACCAAACGAGTTGCATTCACAACACAAGCCACAACACGCGCTGCTCTGCTTTTTGGTACTACACTTCACTCTCACCCCCCCCCCCCATCCAGCATCCTCCAGCTGCCATCACATTAGCATTTTAAAAACATATGCTTTCACACTTGACACACACACATAAAGAGGGTGGGGGGTGTGGAGTGGGTCATAAGCCAGGACAGGTGCATAGGACACATTGCGGCCGCTGCTGCTGCTGGCCAACACTCAACAGCAACAGCAACAACAACACTTTGATGACATTGACGAAAAAAACATGTTCGAAAATTGTACGTTAAATATGTGAAAAACTTCATTAAATCAAATAAAGTTCAAAAGAAAGTAATTTTATAATTAAAAGTTAAGTAATTGAAATAAGGATTCTTCCAATTCTTTCTAGAATTATATTTTAGTTAAAAGAGTTTCCAATCAAATCTTTACTTTTTACATTCTTAAAAGCATTTTCGCGAAAAAAAATATTCGAATTCAAGCTGAAATTGCTATGAAGTTTAACTAAGTTTACTTTTATCTACAGTCGTACTATAACTAACTTCAAGAAGGGAAAAAACTTTGTTTCTTAAAGGAACCATATTGCAGTGAATTAAGTAGAAAACTTCGTTTTATGAAAGTTTGTTATTTGAAAGATCGATTGTATGTTTAGCCTTGTTTTCATTCAAATATCATGTTTAAGCATTCCTCATCCTAAAAACAGGGTTGCTCTAACATTTGGGATGGCAAAAAAAAAAGGAAGTTTGCAGCTTTAAATATCTTCCTTCCTACTCTCTCTCTCTTTCTATCTCTATCTTTAAGCACTCCCGCTTTAAAATGTTATCCATTCAAGTATATTCTGGACTTAACTTGAAACTTTAATCGAAATTAATGTGCTTGAAAATTAGACCCAAAAACAAAAAAAAAAAAAGAATTAATCAACATTTCTGAAGCGCAGCCCAGCGGATAGAAACTCTTTGTGTGTGTGTGTGTGTGTGTGTGTGTGTGTGTTTGTCCTTGTTTTTCGTTTTTTGTTAGCGGTTGTTGGCCAATCGTGGCCAGGCTCTGGTTTGCCTTCCTGCTGTTTTGGCATCCACTTGTCGCACTTTACATGCATGAAAATTAAGTGCTTGTCACATTTGCGGTTGACAACGTTTAATTTTCAGTTTATTTTTATGTGTAGTGTATCCCAAACAACAACAACAACAACAACAACAGCAACATGCCAAGCAATAAAGTGTGTGTGTGTGTTTGTTTGGGGTGGGTGGGATAAGGCGTGTGTGTCCGGTCGCACATGCAAATGTGGCGAGGCGCAAAAAACAAGAAAGAAGAGGGGAAAAAACGTGGCAGCAGCAGCAGCAACAAGAATTTCAAATAATTAAATCATTTACCAAAAACAGCAACAGAAGCAACAACAACAACAACGAAATAGGAATGAAAACGGAATATATAAAATGTGTAATAAAGTGTAATAATAATAATAATAAAAAAAACGAGGAACACAAAATGAAGAAACAATTGTAAGCGGAAGTAGCAGCGACGCATTCAACTGTGACGTCGAGCTAAGCTTTGGCTTATATCAGCAACAGCAACAGCAGCAACAGCAACAGCCACACAAGCAGCAACGGAAGAAGAAGAAGCAGCAGAAGAAGAAGAAGAAGAGGTATCATAAAGAAAGACAAACGACGACGTCGTCGGCCATGTAAATTACGAGCGGAGAGCCAAACAACAAGAACAATAAAAAGTCGCATTGTAATAGTCACGAGTTGTTGTTGTTGTTGCTGCTGTTGTTGTTGTTGCAGCTAAAAAGGCATCAAATGAGGCAGCCAAGCAATGCACCTGTGAGGCACAGCGATCGCCAGCGATTAGATGGCCGCCTGCCCCAAACTGTTTACGGCTTCCGCATGCCGCCGCCGCCGCCGGCAACAGCAGCAATGACCACAAAAGCGTAACATGCAACAACAACAACAACAACAACAGCAACACGATGAAAAAAAATCGCTGCCAGCATTGTTCTGTCTCACCTCACACACACACACAACCGCACACCCCCGCACACACACACACATAGACATATTCCCAATTATTATTCCCGCTGTGACTTCTGTGTGCAAGTTTGCCCCTCTCCAGACCAACCCCCTTTCCCCCTTCCTCCGCCCCGGACTGTGCGACGTTCGTCGACACTTTGACGCATCGCTGCGGGCTGCGACCAGCGACCAGCACCAATGATGACTCAGTTGTGCCACAAGCGGACCAAGTTGTTGTTGCTGTTGTTGCTGTTGTAGGAGGGCGGCTTTTCATGCTCAAAAACTCTGGCCAGCTGTAAGTGGGGGGCTTCGGATGACGAAACAAAATAATATATATACTATATGCTAAGTTGTACTTGTCTGTGGCAAAGTTGGAGCCATAATGCTAACGGTAATTCTAACCGGCAACAAATATATTTTTTTTTTGGCATTTGAATATTAAGTAAAAAAATGATGGTCAGGTGGTTCAGGTCAGGTTCACTTCACTGATGCTAAACGAGATTAGGCATAAATATATACTATAGTATTTAAGTATAGGCATATTATGCTAATTGAGCCTATGGCAACAAGTACACTGGCAGAAAAAGGTTTTATGCACAAATGAAGAAAGAACGAAGAGAGTTTTAGTGGAAAAAGCATCTCAAATCTAGTAAAATTTTACTTTAATAAAGCTTTAATATTAAAACTCAGGTTATTTTAATCTTTAGTAAGATATCCAGTTCAAAATACATGAGCTTTTCGCTCTGTGTAGACACCTATTAATCACAAATATGTTGAATATTCTCGAAATTCATTTGCAATTATTATTATTTTTAATAGTTTTGTGTTCCGGTATTAAAATTACGGTAGTTTAAATACAAAAACAATTGAAATACAGTTGTACTTTCATATAACGGATCTCAGGGGGGTGCAAAAAAACTTTGTTAAAAGAAAAGTTCGTATAAGTAATAGTTTTTTTTTTTTTTTTTTTTTTTTTTTTTTTTTTTTTTTTTTTTTTTTTTTTTTTTTTTTTTTATTTTAATTTTAATTTAAATTTTTATTTTTTTTTATTTTTTTTTTAATTTTTTAATTTAATTTTTAAATTTTAATTTATTATTTTAAAAAATAAAAATTAAAAAAATTTTAATTTTTAAAAAATTTTTTTTTTTTTTTTTTTTTTTTTTTTTTTTTTTTTTTTTTTTTTTTTTTTTAGTTTAAAAAAAAAAAAAAAAAAAAAAATATTATAATATTTTTTTTTTTTTTTTTTTTATTAATTTTAATAAATGTTTTTTTTTTTTTTTTTTGAGGGTGGGGGGAAAGAAAAAAAGGGAAAAAATTTTTTTTTTTTTTTTTTATTTTTTTTAAAAGTTTTTTTTTTTTATTTTTTTTGTGGGGGGGTTGGGGGGTTTTTGTGTAAAGATTGGTGAAGAGATTTGAGAGGGGGGAAGGTTTTTTTTTTTTTTTAATAAAAGGGGGGGGGGTTTTTTTTTTTTTTGGGATTATTTTAAAAAAAAAAACCCCCTTTTTTTTTTTTTGGTTTAAAAGAGAAGGAAGGATAGATAGAATAGAGTCAGCAAGTTAGTTCGTTCTCAAGAATACTTTTTTTTATGGAAATTGAACTGAATAATCAACGAATCTAGAAATAGATATATATTTTTTAACATGTGTTCTGGTAAACCTTATATACTATGGCCTTTTACCCATAAAAAAGTTTATTTATCAATATATGTATTACTATATAGTTTGTCTAAAGACACTTTTTTCAAATCAAAAATGCAAGATGTAGAAAAAAACCAAGTTTTTGCCCAAAAAGCAAATCCAAACAATAAAACGTTATTTTTTGTTCCAACTTGTTCCCTGCCAGGAAAAAAAAATCGGCAAAACAGCTTTTTAAACAGTTAAAAAGTTTTCCTTTTATTGTATTACTTCTCGAATCCATGACTAAATAGGTATTTACCGTTAAATTTATATTCGTCCAAGCTAAAAAAAAGTTAATTGATTGATTTCGCAAGTATATCAAGCTATTCTCAAAAACAATACAATCGAAATGATGAAAGTAACAAATTTCATTTTCTTGATTTCTTTTTCACACTAACAGTTGGCTAAATCGAGCTGAAGATTATACAATTCTATATACAATTCATGGTGTGCAGCAGCTGGAATCGATTCCATTCCAACTTACAAAGCTGGTGAGTTAAAAGCGACAAAAAAACTCTGGCTTCGAGTAGATTGGAACAGAACGGAAACTGAGGTCATTTCTATGCACTTGTTATTGAGTCTTAGGCACGTTCATAGCATTCTTTAGCTGTTTTTCGAACGAATTGCTAAAGCGCAATGGCAATGAGCCCTGCGGTTGATTAAGGCCTTAAATCAATTTACCAACTGCAATGATGCACGAAGATATTACTAGAGGCATGAGTTCTGAGTGTGAGTGTGTGTGTGTATGAGTGTGTGTACTGTGTGTACTTAATTTGATTTTCGTGCGGTTTGTAACACTTTCTAATGCTTCTAATGATTATGGTTTGGGTTCCCATTTGAATTTCGTGCTCGTGAATCGGATGTCACCAATTTTTTTTTCGGGGCACAAACGTTTTTAAAATCTCATATAGGGGCTGGGAATTGACTAGCGGAAATGATCGGAGCTGTACGTTTCGACTTTAGCACTGAGGGAGAGCAAAAAAAAAAAAAGAGTATTTGCCTTCAACTGATAACATCAATGACTTCATCATCAGCATCATTATTAAGCACATCATCATCATCATCAACAATCAACATGTTGAATATTCACATTTTGCCAAAATCATGAACTTTGCTGCGCCATTTGAATGATAAGAACCGACAGAACCCAACCCAAAACACCAAAGTCAATTGGTTCAATGGGCCATGAAAATTCTCTAATTGGCGCACAAAAGCAAATCTTTGCGATTTATGTAGGTTAAAAAGCAAATCACATGATTTGAAGGATTACGAGAGAGGGAGAGAGAGAGAGAGAGAAAAAAAGGGTTATGGAAAGTAAGGGTTCTTTGAAGAAATTATACTAAAATCTTTGATTTATTATTTGATTTTATCTTGGTTTTGTATACTTTACTCTATATTTGTTAATATTATATTTATTTTTATCTTTGTTTTACATAATTTTCGCTTTTCTCTTTTATTTATACAAATTAAAAAGCAAAATGAACTAATTTTAATAAAAAAATATCCCAAAAAAATAAAGCTTGAACCATTATAAACTTTTTTACTATCGAAAAGCTTAACTACAGTTAAATTTCCATACAACGAGGCTCGTTGAAACATATACAGTGAAGGCTCTACTCGCGGACAGCTCCTGCAGGCGGACACCTCCCGTAGCCGGACGAAATCGATAGTTCCATAACATAATTTTCATACAAAATCCGTTACCACAGGTTGTTTCACTGTTTATGTCTTTGGATAGAAAAAACTTCGTTATATGGAAGTTCGACTGTATTTCCTTATAAGCCAACGATACCACTTTAATAAGCCACCTTGTTTTAACCATGTTTAATCTCAAGTCTTAAGCACCTTGCCCCGTTAACAACGTTTTTGGTCAACGAAAGTAACATCGGTTTTGCGGATTTCGTTCGCTATTGAAAACGAAACTTTTGCCGCTCTTAACAGATTTCACACACACACACACACACACACATACTAACATCCGCATCCGCTTGAACGAATGCATCCGCAAAAGAGAGTAGAAAAGAGAAGAAAAAGATGATGATTTTTGCCTTTGGGCTGTACAAGAGTCGCGCCCGCAATTAGAGAGAGAGCAAAGTCAAAAGGTCCAGATGGACAAGGATTGGGTAATGCCCAAGGATATGCCCAATGTATACGCTGCGGCTGCTGCTGCTGCTGCTAACTGTATTAACTGCAAATGGCCGGCTCAACAAAAACCGGCTGGCAGCGGATAATCCGACTTGATCCGACTGCTGCGGGCGCCTAATATCAAATAATAACGGCGAAATTTAATTGAATTTGCATTAAAAACATGTTTTTGTTCACGAAACAACCAAAAAGAAAAGAAATAAGATGAACAAGAAGAACAAAGCCGAATTAAGATATACACTTGGTATCAGTTTGCTCTCCTTTGCTTGCAAAAGTCTTTGTACTCAACTATTCGCATAGTGTATTTTAGTATAATAATAATCATAATAAAGACATTAAAAGAAACTTACGTTTTGCTGCTTTATATCCCAGGCGCAGGCCGAAGACGACATAAGTTGTTGTTTTTGTTGTTGTTGACCGTTGATTATGCGTGTTCGTTGTTTGTTGTTGTTGTTGTTGTTGTTGTTGTTGTCGTTGTTGTTCGTTGTTGAGTTTTGGGTTAATACCGAATTATTGTAAAATAAATTAGCATACAAATAAATATGTATGTATGTATGTAGGTTTGTTTGTATGTACGAAATCCGTTCGCTTTATTTTTGTTGTTGTTGTTTTAAGAACGACGCTCTAATTTTGCGTTGTTGTTTTTTGGTTATGGGACTTTATCTAAATTTGTATTTAGTTGCTTAAAGTTTTCTTGTCGCTGTTTCTTGTTGCCTTTCATTTTTTTGTCGTTGTCGCTGCTGCTGCTGCTGCTGATGTTGTTGGTGTTGGCATTATGACAACTGTTGGCTGTTGGCTGTTGCTGTTGTTGTTGTTGTACACTACTGCAAGTGGCTCACATGGCCCAACAAACACACACACACACACACACACACATACAGGTATGTGCATGTAGATAAATCCGTTCACAAAGAAAGATTTTGCACGAAAACAAAAAACACAACAAAAAAAATTGTGTATGTATGTATGTATGTAATAATAAAACTGTATAGTCACAATTTACACGAAAATCGTATAGAAAATAGTCGTGTAATAAACGAAGCAGAAAGCGCACGCACAGTGGTACAAAAAACTATGTTCAAAAAACAAAACACTGCAAGATTTAAAAGGGAGAAGACAAAAAAAAAGAAAACAGAACAAATTAAATATTTTATTATTTATGTATGGATGTATGTAGTTGTGTTCATTAGCATTTATTATTGCCAAAGATATGCAAGTTAATAAATTATTTATGCAAAAAAACAACAAAAAAAAAAACAGAAGAAGAAACAAAACAATTTTATGCACTTTGTTGTTTAAAGATTATTAATATTCCAGCATGCAAGCACATACATACATATGTACATATATGTGTATAAAATAAATCAGTGTGTATATATGTATGTACAATGTGTAAGATTATAAATTATCGGCGACTGTTGCTGTTGTAACAATAGCAACAACAACAACAACAGCAACCGCGTGTTTCACAACACAAATGTACATATGTAAATATATGTATGTATGTATGTATGGCTAGTATCCGTCTCTATACACATACTATATGTATGAATATTAAGCTTCGTTTTATTTTATTTTTTTGTGCATTTTATTTGATTTTATTTTATTTCACTCGCTTTTTGTTTCCTTTCACAGATACGCATTGAAGTTTGTTTTTGTTTCTTGCTTTTGTTGTTGCTGTTGTTGTTGTTGCTACTGTTGTTGCTTTTGTCATTTGGTTACACAGTCCAAATTCAAATCGGAATCGGGTCAAACTAAAATCCAAAAGCGAAACACAAACACACACATCACCAAAGAGAAATGCACACGGAGAAACGTCTTTTTTTTGTTTTTGAAATGCGACACATTATGCTAGAATTAGTTTTTTGTGTTTTGGCGCGCCACGAACAACTTTGAACAAAAAAACACAATAAAAAAAAAAAAAATAGAAAAATTGAATATTTGAAAACGAATTAATTAAATAAAATGCACGTTCCGAGCGATTTCACATAACTGGCTGCAACAACAAAAGTTGCAGTTTCTGTAAAGTTTTGACTCAAACTAACAAATGCCTCACGAATATTATAAATAGAAATAGCCAAAATAAATCAAATTGATCTTATATTAGCACAACAACAATTTGTTTTTAGTTTTGGTTGCACTGTTCGGCACTGTTTTTGAGTTTTTTGGTTTTACATTCGTTCGATTCAGTTGCTTTTGCTAGGCTTTGTAGCTAGTTAGTTGTTGTTGTTCGTTGGGCTGTGGAGATGAGCTCCATTTAACGATCACACGAGATGACGTTCAGCTGAGTGGTTAGAGAAAGGTAAAGACAGAGAGTGAGAGAAGAACCGCTTCACACGCACCGTTACCGTTCACGTTCACAGTTGTTTATGGAATGAGGCTTGAAAATGTGTGTGCGGGCGTCGTGGCCCCGAGTCAACCAACAACAGCAGCAACAACAACAGCAGCAACAGCAACAGCAACAGCAGCAGCCGCCAATACTACAGAGAGTCACTGAGAGCGCGAGAGCGTCAAACGAAACGATCGTGTCGTGGGCTAACTTCAAGCATTTTGTTCATCTCAACAACGAACAGAGTACGTCGTGCACACGTGTAAGAGTGCTCAAGAGCGGCAGGGAGAGACAGTCAGAGAGAGAGTCAATTGCTGGCGTTTGTTGGTTGCTATTGTTGTTAGTACTTAGTACAAGTGTTGTTTTAGTACTAGTTGTTGTTGTTGTTGCCTGCCGGCAATGCAAGTCAGATGGATTTTGGGTATATTGATCTCTTGGATAGTCTAAAAAGGCTTTGAGATCTTTAGATTCGTGTGCTTAGCTCGGCTATGCGTATTAGCTGAATAACTGGACTCTTGCTGAGATGCATCTGTGACGAATAACGAAGCAGATCGTTTCGCCCAATGATTAATGACAGAAGGGAAAAATGCAACTAATTGAGAAATTTACATAGAGAGAGGCACGCATCTCAGCTAGGTGTGGGTCTCTTTATCTATGTTTTCCATTCACATTTCACGTTCACATTCACAAAAGAAATGGGAAAATTTCCAGTGACATTTACAAAGTAATCAATTTCCCTTCTTTCCTGGTGTTTCCCTTGAGCATTTGCATTGGTCTAGGTCAAGTTGGATCAGGACATCTTAAGCCAATTGAAAATCTCTGCCAGTTTCTTGAATCCTTAATTTCAAGTTGAACATATTCAAATCCATTATGGTTATTATAAGTGCCATTAAGTATTCATCTTTTCCTTTGGCAAATTGTATTTGACGCTACTTTTAATTAGCCGTCGCCTGCTGTTGCTGCGCTTGTTGTTATTTAGGCCCACATAATGGCCAATTATGACCACTTGGACTCTCAACGCTCTCTCTCTCCCCTCTGTGTTTTGGGAGTTTACTTACTTTTTTAAATGGTCAAGTGTATTTGGAATGGATCTGATGGAACTTGGCTCTTACGTTCTGGCCATTCCCAAAACAACAGCTTTTATTTTTTTTGTCTTGTTCCGTCTTCATCATCAGCTTGTTCTGCGTCTTCTTCTGCTTTTTCTGGTTGTTGGTACTTTAAGTGAAATCAATTAAAAAATTTCTTTGTCTTTCGAATGTTTGACTTTGGTTGATGTTGTTGTTGTTGTTGTCAGCCAAGCATCTTCCAAGTGGCATTTGGAATTCAATGGAAATTAATTTCTTCTTCGTTGTTTTTTTTTTTCTCATCTTTTAGGTGCTTTTTTTTTTTTGTTTTTTTGGTATCTGGTTTGGTTTCTTGGCACTTTTTCATTTTCACTTTTGATGGAATTCGTTTTTTTCTTGTAAGTTTTTAATGTTCTTGTTTTCACTTTCAGTTTTGTTCGAACTTTGTTTTGGGGAAACTAATTCGATTAAACGAACAAAAAGATGTTTTTCATCTTGTTAAATGTTTGCAGCTATGAAATTGGCCTAAACATCATCAATGGCTTAAGCTTTAGGTATAACGGTATATCATTGACAGCAAGGGGGGAATCCCCTATCCATTAAAACTTATTCCACATTCTAACAACATAATAAATCCTTTTTCATTTGAAAAAAATATATATTTTTTCTCAACTTTTAGCGCCAGTTTCATGTTTGGATTTGAATTTGAAGTTGGCAGGAGAGTGGGGTGGGGTGGAGTGGGGGGACTTGGCTGCCGGCTGTCGATTTATGTCTTTGGTAAGTCAAAACGCAAATTGACAACTTAATGCCATCAAAGTTCAAAGTGCGCACAAAATAAAGCAAACGGCACAACATGCGGCACCCAGATGAACCCGCCACACACACACACACACACACACACACACACAGTAACATAAAAAGTCTGGCATTCGATTGCCAATGAATGCCATTGTTGATGTCGATGCCCATTTCTCTCTCCCATCTCTCTCTCTCTCTCTACTCTCTGTCTCACTGTCTCTGTAGATGGCATAGACATTGACATTCAAATCTAAACATAAATAATAACAATGATAAACATATCAACACGTCGACACAGCACTCACATTGGCCTTGGCCTGAAAAGCCGCCACACACACACACACCATATCTGTGTGTGTGCGTGTGTGTGTGGGGATACATGGGTACATGGAATAACAGATGCCAAATACCGATACTGAACGGAACGAAACGAAACGTGGTGGTAAAAAAAAGGGCAACAGCATTTTTAGGATTCATTCGCTTTGGGCCTACAAATCGAATCGAAAGCCAACAAAAACATTGACCATAAAAAAAAGCTAAGGCCATGAGTGAGGTAGTAGGGGGCGGAGGGGGGGAAATGAAAACCGCCTCTGACACGACAACGACATGAATTGCAACGATAAAAGGTTGAAAAACTTGGTTTAGGACAACATGAAAAGTGGCCGGCAATTTGCCAGTTTGCCAGTTGCCAGTTTGCCAGTTACCAGACTTTTTTTTTTTTTTTTTGCACAACCATAAACTAAAGACTCTAAAAAGAAAACATCTACGAAAAAAAAAAATGGGAATGGAAAAATATTGTATGCACATATTATTTAGATATAATTTGAAAGGGTTTTCATTTTTTCCAAGGAATTTTATATTGAGCATCATCAAACATGATTAAAAGTTGTTGTTGTTGTTGTTGTTGATATTAAGCATTGGGTCCACTTCTGATAATGTCCAATAATATTGTAACGGTATTTTCATTTGGGGCACATTCCCATGTCAAAAGTAGTCAAGAATCTTGCATTTATGGGCTTGGCATTTGAGTTTTTGGGTTTTGTTTTGCTTTTCTTACCAAACAGTGACGACAACATGAAATATGTTCTATGTGTGTGTGTCTGTGTGTGTGTGTGTGTGTGATATCTTTAGTGAGCCAGGCCCTGATAACGGACGGGTATACCAGGAAAATCGTGGAAACATGAAGCCAAGTGGCGTCGTCGTCGTCGTCGTCGTCTGACATTTGAACTTGGCAATGAGTCATCAGAAAGAAAGAAAGAAAACAACAAAATCCGAGTAAAATGTACGAGTTACAACTATTTGGAACATTGTTGGTTATTGTGCTGTAATTTGTTTTGACCTTCCTGGAATTTAACTCCGACGACAACAAAGACGACGTCCAGGTTCCAGCTCCAAATCGTCCAATGAGGCAACCGTTCAGCTATTAATAAGACACTTTACATACTATATGAAAGTATTGAGTACTTGTTGGACTAAAGGCATCAGTATCATATTGAACGAATTGGAATGCGTTTTCGAGTATGGTTTCTTCTATTTTGGGTGTGTTTTGGATCACTTTATGCCAAGTGCTTAAAGCTTTTCAAGTGTTCGAAGGGCTTTTATAATCAAATTTAAGAGATTCTTAGATTAATGTACCAAAAGAAGCATAAAGAAATTTTGGAAAAAGTTCAATCTATATTAAAATTCAGATATGCAATAAATAAAGAAGACAAAAAACAGTTTAATCACCCGTGAAGTCTGACAATATCAATAAACACCATTAAGGCAATGATAATTATGGATCAAATGCAATTTTTAAACCGCGTTTAAGTAACTAGAAATTTATTTGAAACAAAATGAACAACTGAATGATTTGAATGAACAATGAAACTAAAGGAATCTTAAGATCAAGTTGAGAGCCAGATGGTTCCTGGGGTTCATCTTATTTTTAGACGTTTCCAACTTAAATTTCTGGAAGATTCTTATTTCAAGGAGCTCTAGTTTTTGTGCTTCTATTGTACTTAGTAAGGTTTGTGAGTTCTTGAAAAACAAATCATGTTTCTAATATTTCAACTAAAATCTTCATAGATTTTCCTCTTTATTACAAGTAGAAACTTATCTTCTTTCGTATTCGACTTCATCCATAAAAATATATTTATAATCAAAAACTCTGTGTTAAAACTTTCGTTTCGAATGTTTTGTTTAATATTTTTGATATTCCCTTAATGAAGTTCTCTTTGTCGCTGCCCTTTGCTTTCATAACACAAATCAGACTGCCATAACTGACCTTTTTTTTATGCTATTGTCCTGTTTCCTGTTCCTGTTTCTCGTTCGTCCAATCATAACCATAACAATAATCATAATCATAAAAATAGCGTTTGCTTCACATAAATGTCACTTAGTGTAAAAATAGCTTAATTTCAACTTAATATGCATAACAAATATGCGGTCTTATTCCAGAACCCAATAGGAAAAAGTGCCAGATGTTGATGTTGTTGATGTTATTGTTGTTGTTGTTGCTGTGGTCAACAACAACTAATTATAATCAATTCTAATCGTCTTTAAATTGCTGCTCTGTTTTTTCTACTACCTTTTCTGGGCCGCACTTTAAAAGGTGTTCCAGTTGTTTGTTGTTGCTTTGCGGCAAGTCTTCCGCCTTGCAGGATTTCTACTGCACAGAAAGCCCCTTTGCACCATCTCTCTCTCTTTGTTTGTTGCTTCCTTCTAACCAGTTAAACGCTTTGATTTTTCTCTTGCTTACCATTTCGAGTTGTTGTTGTGGCTATTTAGTATGTGCACGTAATTCTTTTTGTAGTCGCGATTTTTATGGGCTTTTGGCTTTTCCGCTTGGTTCTATTTTGATACTGCGACTGTTGGCTGTTTGTGGCCTTAAAGAGAGAAGTGCCATGGCCAAAAATGAAAAGGAAACGAACCCATTTCTGTTATTTTCAATAGAAACTCAAAAGCAGTTAGTCGGTTGTTGTTGTTGTTGTTGTTTGGAGTCTGTTGTGGGATTGAGTGGAGCTGATGGAGCCCAATGGCAAAAACCGCAATGTGTCAGTTAAACACGACAATCTACTTAAAGTGCGACCCGCTTATGGACCATGAAAGCATTATTATATAGCCGAGAAAGTCGAGTTGGGGGTGGGTGGTAGTAACAAGTAGGGACTGCAATTGTCTCATTCCTTGGCTTTTTTCGTTGCTGTCAAATTGACATTTTTCATTTTCACTTTCGAAAAACCACAAAAACCGCCAGATTGTTGTTTGTCTTAACGGAGGGAAACAACGAACAGCCTGGCGCATTCCATTCCTGCGTTCCTGTCAATCACAGCTGATGTGTTCTTATGCCTCTCCTTTCTCCTCCCCCCTTGGCTCATTTGAACTTAATTTGACGTGGAATTTAGACTGCCAGAGCCCACAACAATGCTTGCCGGCAAAAACAAGCCACAAAACAACACCAGAGAACATCAGGAACCAGCTGAAGACACCAGGCGCTAATGTTTCCTGTCACAAGCCCCAAGCACACACACATACACAATGCCTATGAAGCTAGTTGCCTCTCTTTCTTTGAAGAGTTTGGCCAATTACCCACACCATGCATACCCATTTCCCCCCACTTTCCTGCATTTCTCATTGCCAATGCGATTGCCATTCACACGTTCAACGAATTTTTTTTTGGCCGAAAACGCGATGCTGATCGGGGGTGATGAATGGGCTGTCACTTGGAGTGCACACACAGCTAGGGATGCGATAAAGAGAGAGAGAGAGAGAGAGAGAGAGAGAGGAGAGAGAGAGAAAGGCGAAATGTGCCCCTGAACAAGAAAAATTCCAATGTCAAGCATCAAAAAGTGTAAAATATTTACAAACAAACCAAGAATCGATTAATTTTGATGGGTTTATCTTATATGGAAAGAAAATATACTACAGAATATGAATGTTTCAGGATCGGTTGGGAAATATTCATATAAAAAATCTTAATGTCCTAAAAAATTCAACAAGAAAAAATAAGATCTAAGGCTAAATTGTTTATTTGTGCATTTTTTTTCCTTTTAACTATTTTTTCATTATATCAATATTTCTTAGCAATCATACTTTATTGTGTTATGGTTTCATTCTACTTGTGTCATTTTGTAATAAAAAGCTATTCTGTTTAACTCTATTATTTTTTATTCTATTCTAGTCTTTTCCATTCTTTTCCATTCAATGCAATTCGAATTCGATTTTATAGAATTCCTAATAATAAGAATCTTTCAAATGTTGTCATCGTGTTGACTCAAACATTTCGAGTGCAACTAACTAAACAAACAACCAACTAAACTACTTGCCACGCATAATACTTAAATAGTAGCTATAACTAACATGTTGTAAGTAGTCTGTGTTTGGCTCCTTATCACTTGGTTATCTCTTCCCTTTTGTTGCTGTTGCTGTTGCTGTTGTTGTTGTTGTTTGGTGGTCGCTGCAACAAAACATGATCAAATTGACTGGCTGGCATTTGTTGAAGTACCACAACAAACCCCCCCCGCTCCCTCCCACTCTCCCTCTCGGGCGCGCTGTAAGTCTGGCATCCGCAGTTTGTAAGCCATTGCAAGCACCACCTACCTGAACAGATATAAGCCACCTGCCGCCCCCACTCCGCTCCACTCTCCACTCTTCTGTTTGCGATGTTTCATCTGTTGTGCTCTGTGTGCTTTGTGGGCAAGGGCAACAGTGAGGGGGGAGGGGATAAAGAACTCTTCTCGTGTGTTGTTCAAATTAAGTAAAAACCCATATCAAGGCAATGCAAGTATGAGTGTGTGTATGAGTGTGTGCTCGAGGGGCGGACAGCAAGGGGCGTGGCTTGGACCACTGTGTGCATGTGTGTGTGTGTGTGTGTGTGTGTGTGTGTGTGTGTGTAGTCAGTGTCTGTTATGTAATAGCATGTTACGTGTATAACTTTTATTATTATGATTATACTTTTGCTTCTGCTTCAACTACCATGACTTTGTTCTTGTTGTGGCTGTTGTTGTTGTGGCTGTTGTTGCTGTTGTTGTAGAGGAACTGTAGCTTTTGGGAAGCTTGGGAGTTGACTGCAATGGTGAGGTGAAGGGGGGGGGGCTAGTGTAGATACGTGAAAGTCACGTGAGTCATTAAAATGAAATAGCAGCCAAGGCAAAGCTGAAGCGAAGAGACACACGAAGTGGCAAAGGGAATAATGTGGTGCAAAAAAAAGGGACAAACATGGAAGAGACAAAGGGGTTGGAGGAGGAGAATAGTAGTGTGTGCAAACACAGGTGTATCTCTTCTACGCCCTATCATTTCGCCATTCCCCTCCATTCGCCCTCTGGCCACGTTGTTGACTGAATGATGAGATGCTTACTACTATTAACAAAGTTGTTTGTTGTTGTTGTTGTTGTTGTCGTTCTGTATTTTATACTCCTTTTGTTGGGTGCGCTTGTCAACGCTAATGTTATCGGAGCTGAGTCTTTGAGCCTGCAACAACAAATAGCTGCCATGCCCCACATGCCCCATGCGCCAGTGTGACAGTCGCATTCACTGAGAACGTTGCAAGTTGGCTAGGGAAAAAAACTTATTGCCAACGTCATTGCCCGGCATTAGAGATCGTCACGTATATATATATATAGATATTATTGACTGTTGTTGTGTTTATGTCTTTTTGCCAGGGCAATTAATTTTCGAGACACACACATAGAAACATGGTCAATACATTAACCCCATATGCATCTAATGCCAACTCATCTTCTATCCAGAGATGCTAGAAGCCAAGAGAAAAAACTAACTAATCGCTTGAAGACTTTCGCTTAATAACTTAAGATATAACTACAAATAACAAATTTTTTTCTAATGCTAAAAATTAAAGATTAAAAACAGATTGCTTAGCACACACCACAGTTAAACCTGCTGTTGGGACCTTTGATGGAAACGATGCAAAATCTAAAAGGGAATAACTCCCAATTTTCCATCATACTGTTCGATATCAGCTCATTTCCATACTTGCATTTGCAAAACAAATATTCATATGCCATATAGTTTGTTGGCCTAACAACATTTGGTGCAACGATGCATTCAACTGTAAGCAGTTGCAAACAAATTTTTAGCACAGACTTTGGTGCAAGCCCAGAACATTGATTAAATCTGGAGTCGGAGGGGGAACGATAAATACTTTTTGATTCCATAAACCGTTTAACAATCCGTAATAAAATTCTGTTTATACACTTTTTTTTTTGTATATATTACTTTATATGCGCGTTTTGCTAGTGTTAAGTGAATTGCCAAGTGCATATTTGATTTCAGTTTCACTTAATTGATTCCATTTCAATTTCACTTAATTGCACAATCACAAAAAACACTCACAGTTAACAGTTCTATAGATTTATTTCTAGCTTTTTGTGCCAATTTGTGTTTGACCGATTGACTTGCTAACCGGCTGACAACTGGCTAAGAATGTCCGCAACTAGCCGACTTTTGTTTTGTTTTTTTTATTGCTTTTAGCCTAGTCAGCGAAATGGGGTAGCAATATTGTCAATTTGGTTGCCATGGTCACCCTAATTGAAAGTAGTGCCTTCTAAAGAGGGATGAAATGCAGTTACAAGCACATAAATAAATATACTAATATTGGTTATTAATCATAACACGAAGCAACTGAAATGACCATCAAATTTGCCTCCCCTGGGGAGTGCATGCAGGTGTTTTTTTTTTAAGGTATACTTAAAGTTTGTTTTCAATAAACTTTTATTGGTAGGAAAAGCATTTTTTCATTTACTTAAAACTTTTTGCCCAAGTGGCGAAGAATCTGAAAAGACTATAAATACTAGAGTATGAACTTTTAATGTTCCAGCAGAGAATGGGAAAATGTTTAATTAATAGGAGTTTCTTACAAAAAAAAGCGTTTTCAGTTAAATATTTACAACAATATCTTAAGTTTTCGAACCTTACTTGAAACTTATTTTATAAACTGTAAATTAACAAAAATAAAAAAAAATTAAGAGAAAAAAAAAGTAAGTTTTTAAACACAAAAAAATTTATCTAAACAGAAGAAGAAGACCCACAAATATTGTTAAATTATAGAACTTCTTGCGAGGAGACCCCAAATTTACAATGCCTTAAATATAAATCTTTAAGTGATTGCTAAAAAGCCCAGAATAAAAACCAAACTTTTTTCCAAGGGATATTAAAAACATTTTTTAATGCAAAAAAAAATATTTATTTTTACAACCAATATTCTTTTGTACTTTAAACGAATCAAGTAGGAAATTTTCATCTTTAATTTTTTGTTAGTTATCTAATCGCTATCAGGTGGAAAGAAAAAAACTTTTGCAGTGGCAAAGATTGATGTTCTTTCGTATTTCTTTGCAAGTATATTATTCTTAGCGCTGTTTAAGCAATTAAAGTACATTGTTTTAGCCTTGAAAAGTTTCAATGCACAATATTTTTTTTTTGTATACTCGATACGCGAACGAGCAACGCTAAGTTTTTTCATCAACGTTAAAAGCAAAATTTAAAGTTGTGCTTTAATGTTTGCATCAGGTGCAAAATTTAAAAATTGTTTTTAATTCCGTGTAATATACTCGATTTTCGGCTCAGATTATATTGAATGAATTTTTCGGGGAAATCTATTTGTTGGCCTGGCCTTTGGCCAGCTTTTTAGCTTTTCAAATCAAATTTTTTATAAAATTTTTCATTTTGTTTCTTTTTGTGTTTGTGGCGTGTTCTATGTGCATTTTCTGGCATTTTAGCAGCGACTACCGGAAATATGGAATAATTAATATTTGGTTCGTTGTTGCATTTTACTTCATTTTTACTGCTCGTTTCTTTTGTTTTTCGCATTTTTTTTTCGTCCGTATTTTATTACAAAAACGAAATTTCCGGCTAAGGCGACGTCAGTGGCGCCAACCAGCTAAGCGTTTGGGGCTAGGGGCAAGGAGGGGGCGGGGCGGCAGGGGCAACCAGGCTAACCTAGCCGGCTTTCGACGGCATTAGCTGCCATAATTTTAATTGCGTTTAATGACGCAGGAATTGAATGCGAATGTTGGCCAAAAGCAAGCAACGCGAAAAAAAAGAACGCATTAATTACAAAACAAGCAGCAGGACAGCGGTACAAAAAAAAGAGCGAGAGAGAGAGAGAGAGAGTAATAAAATAATAACAATATAGCATGGCAACGTTACCAACACGCCTCCGAATGTGCCACGCCCACACCAGCACGCTTAGTGGTCGCCGGTCGCCGAGAATGGCAGTAAATTAGGCGCTCGAGACTAAATACCCGCAAAATTCACGCACTTGACACAAATTCCTTTGGGGCGGATGGCATTAAAATTGAAATTAAATAGAAAGCAAAACCAACACAAAAAAAAATGGACAGAAAAAAAAGTATAAGTGTGTGTGTGTGTGCGAGAAGCACGCAAAGAAGAAAAAGAAGTTGAAAAAAAATATAATTCATAATAATGCTGAACTGGCGGTCGTTGAGAGTGAAGAGAACGCATTGGGTTTGAAGGGGGTGTGAAGAGTGGAGAAGGAGGAGAAGAAAAAATAACTGCTGAATGGCTGTGGTTGAGTGGCAGCAGGGCAAAATGGCGACCACCAAAGCGGAAGTGAGCGCAAATGACAAAATGCTGTTATCCCAAAAAAATGTCCCAGACCCAAGAAACGTTCGTACGTTCATTCGTTCAGTCAGTCAATCGTTCAGTCAGTCATTCAGTCAATGAGCAAAGCATTCAAAACTCAATGAGCGGAATTTGACTCAAAACTAATTTCAACTGCATAAATTGCATTTATATGCCAATGAATATGTATAATCCAATGGCAATCCAATTCCACTTGTGGATGAACTATATTAAGAAATGCAGCTGCCAAGGGAGCGAAAAGCTCTTGTGATAATTTCTAATGATTATTCCAAGAATGAGATGAGCTCGAGAGTACTCGGTAGTAGGGCAAATAGTTGGTTTCGACTTAAATAAGTGTTCGTAACAAATATATATATTCATTAAAATTCACTTCCTTTTTATATTTGCAGATGGCGTGCGTTTAAAAACGCGTGCAAAACGCGTGGGAAACGCGCTAACGTTATGTGACTTTGTGCAGTAAGGTAAAAAAGCATTTGAAAATATAAATGCAGCCACGCTGATTGAGACAATCGAGTGAGAAATCTATAGTAACAAAGACCGAGAGAGAGAGAGAGTACGAAATCGAAAATGTGCAACGGCAGCAAAGCAAACACAACGATAACAACTGCAACTGCAACTGCAATGCTCACAAACTTATTAGCGAAATGCACGAAATCAACAAACGGTCCCAACGGCAGCAACGGCAGCAACGCTAACAATTATCAGCAGAGGTGCACACGAGCAACGTTGTGGACTGTGGCAGGGGCAGGGTCTGGAAAGCAACCACAAAAACAACGAACAAAACGTCAAAACATGCAGCAGCAGCATCAGCAGCAGCAGCAGCAGCAACAGCAGCGGCTGGAAGAAAAACAGGAGCAGCATAATCAGCGGCAACATCAACAACGTCAGGAACAAGGACATCAAATAAAGCAAATGGCAACGGGGACAAATGGAGAGGCAGTCGCCGTTGCGGCAGCCAAAGAACATGAACACAAACATGAATTTGGACGAGACCCAGAACAGCGTCGTCGAAATTGCAATAATGTTGCCAGAGTGCTGCCTCAGCAGCAGCAGCAACAGCAGCAGCAGCCGTTTAGGAGGCAACAACAACGTAGCTGTCTTTCGATTGTTCTGTGGTTGACTCTGGCAGCAACGACAACGACAGCAGCAGCAGCAGCAGCAGCGCAGCAGAACACCTTTTACAGCAACAACAACAAAAAGTTGCTCAGCGCAACGCCCGTTCGTTGAGCAGCGGCCACAACAACGTTGGCGTCGGCAGCAGCATTATCGGCCACAGCAGTGGCAAGAGCAACGCAAGGGAACACTATGAGCTGAACAGCGGCGCCAGCGTCACAGCTGTTGCAACTGGTGGAGCTGCTGCTGCTGGCGGCGGTGGGGGTGGGGGTGGCGCAGCAGGCATTGAATGTCCCAGCTTCGATGATAGCTCCGCCTGTCCATGCTACAAGTTCGAGGATGGTAAGTGCAAATGGGCGAGCGAGCAACGAACCGTACTAATTAAACGCATCAAAGCCGAGCCAAGCAAAGTTTATTGCATCCAACAACAACAGCAGCAACACCAACACCAACAACAGCAATGTGTAGACAAGCACAATAACAAATCACGGCAAACCCCAAAAGCAACCTTCCACCCAATTCGGTTCAGTTCGGTTCAGTCTCTGTATCCTTTTAGTGTCTTCATATGTCCGTGTGTCAGTGTGTGTGTGTGTGTGTTTGTTTGTCTGATTGTGTGTGTGTGTGTGTGTGCATACTGACCACTATTTAAACGCCAACACATGCTCTGCATGCCAAGATTGTTTACTTTGACACCAGAGGGTGGCACAACAGAGCAGCAAAACAGCATTTAAGTCTGCTTTCTCAGCACTCTATACAGTGGTTGGCAATAGTATGCGAACACGCACATACATACAACAGTAATGCAAATATTTCATGTGCAACAATTGATTTCCTCCGAAACCCTGGGAATCCAGGTTCAAACGCAAAAGCTTTGTTCACTTTAATCATATTCCATCAGAAGTCAGTTTAATATAGGTTACTTATCATTTATCTTTAATGAGCTTTTATGAGCTTTCATGAGCTTTCAAGCTTTTGTTTTCTTTTAAGTAACAAACTACTTCTTAAAGCAAGTTTTGGTAGAAGTTTCAATGTGCTTTTATAACAATATTCGAATACTTATTGATACTTGATGCGTGTCAGGCTTTCTGCCAACTCAAGCAACGTTAAATTGAGGCCATTTTGTATGCTCAAGGAGCTAAATTCAATATAAACTAGGAGCAATAACAAAAGCCATTACATTTGACTCTGTTGGGGGATAAAGCCCAGATGCCTTATTAAAATGCATGTGATAGAAATTGTGGATGAATTCTAAATTCCATATGGTTTGCTTACGATTCCTTCGCAGGCCTATTCCTTGAGTGTCCGGGCACAACGGCTGTGTCACTTAGGTCAACATTGGAACGCATCTCGGCGCCCATACACTCATTGTCCATTTATGACTTCGATCGTTCGGTCACGTCGCTCTCCCAGGATGTCATCCAGCCGGGCGTGCACATTCGCCATTTGCAGTTCTCGCACTCGCATCTGGAGGCGCTCAAGGAGAATAGTTTGCGCAACGTGCGTGGCAGCCTGGAGTCTCTTAGCATTGTCAATGGCAAATTAACGCAGGTAAGCGGTCAACAAATCATATTATGTATACGCCATATGCGTCGCTTTTCACTTGCAATACGTGCCCAGAAAACTTGCTTAAAGACAGAGATGAGGTGTTGGGAGACATCTCGCTTTTAAGTGACATCTGCCGCCCGTTTTCTCGTTTATTTTTAGGGGGCGTCGCCTTCAACAAAGTGAGTGAAAGATGAGGAAAATGTAGGGCAAAGGCAACAGCAACAGCAACGACAACAGCAATGGCGTCAGACACCAAAATAATTGCATGCAAATTTATTGCACTTCACAACAATTTTGCTGCTGTTGCTGCCATTCGCTGTTGCAGTGTGCTTAGTGTCAGGAAAGTGGCAGTTGCAGTGCCGGCGCCCCTCCTCGGAACGCCCTTTAAAATAACGGTGTGACGATCGTTTGCTGGCTGCTTAACAAACAAGACACACGCCCAAAAAGGCAACAGCAGCAGTGGCAGCAGCAATGACATTGTAACAAAAACTATTAAAATACCTTAGTAATTTTTGCCATTATTTTGGTATTACGAGAGACACGTAGCACAACAAACGACAAGGAATTTCTTAAAAATCAGTTGCCACAACTTCGTACATTTACACTTAAAATGCTATTCAATTCACATTATACACACATATATCGTATACGCATTTATTAAAATGCATTAATTAATTATGAAGTGCGCACAAAAGTATGCATTGCAATTTTTAACATATTTTTAATATGCAGCCCAATTGCAGCTGCTTTGCATATTTGCATTTCAAGAAGAAAAATTCGTTGCATACTCTTGGGCTGGCGGAAATAAGTAAGCGGTGCAAAACTTTGCTAAAGTCTGACAACTACTTAATGTGGTTTTTACTCTTTTTTGTAATTTAAACAAACTTTTTTTTCGCTGTGTGTATAACTTGGCACAAATGTGAAAAGCATGTACCATAATGTATGTAGTTGAACATAGTATAACTTAAATTTTGGCAACTTTAATCAAAAAATATGCGCGCATGAATTGATTGTTGCGCTTGCACAGCTGCATAATAAAATACATAGCTAGTTGCTTTTTCAAAATATTTGTTAGGTGGTGGCTGGCTACGGTGGTGGTGGTAGTGGTGGTGACTGGTGGTGATGCTGCTGGTGCAGCTAAAGCTAATTAGCGGCGCCAACATACGGCGCCAATAATGTTGAACAAAGTTGGGCAACCGAAAAAATGCAAATGGCTTTCTAAGCCATTAAGTTTGGAAAACAGCCGCCACAGCAAGAGTAGCAGCAGCAGCAGCAACAGTGGCAGTGGTAGCAGCAACCGTGGCAACATTGCCAACACGTAAACCCGACAAGCGAAGCTTCGGCAGCCATAAAAAGTAATTTGCCGCCGCGAAATAACAAACGATCCAAAGCCAAAAACAATTGTGTTCAATAAAATAATTTTCGCCGAACGGCGCATGGCGCACGGCACACAGGGCGGATGGCTGATGGCTGGCAAAACTCAGCCAGCTGGAAACATGCGTTATGGGCGTGGCACCACCCTTCCCATCAAACCCCCACTTGGGGCTTCGCATTCAAGCTGAACCACAAAAAAGTAAAAGAACTTCCTGCAATTAAAGAGTAAATTGTAATATTACTGCAAAAACAATATGTTCAAGTGTTGATTTATTAAAAAGCAAACAAGTTAAAGTTGATGACGATGACGATGAAAATGTGGAGCTTGTGTCATTTAGCCAACAGTTGTTGTGCCATTGCCAGGAGTGGATCTGCGGGTTGTCGTCTTCGGCAGCTCTGTGGTGGTTGTTATCTCTGGTGTTGGCGGCAGAATTGGCCTAATGGTCACCTCGGGCTTCCTAGTTGTGGGCAGCGGCAGGCAGGCGTTCGGCTTATCACCCAACTGCATTTGGCCACAGCGACGCCTGTCCGCCGGCAGCCAATCTACATAAAGTGGTGAAGGATTAAAATGTGACAAGGTGACAAAGCATTCGGACTTACTGTTGCGTGGCCGAGCATGACAATTGTTGTTGAGCAGCTGGCAACGATTGGCCAAAATCTTGCACACACGATGGTTGCGTGAACGCACACAAATCTCATGCGAGGAGGATGTGCGTCGACAGGCAACGGGACGCCGGGGACAGTCCTGGTGGCACCAATATGCATGACGCACGCCCACACCACGCACCCGACGGCAATCACGCTCCGGCGTATGTGTCCAAGTCTGCTTTCTGCTGCTGCTCACATCCCGTCGATTTATCTCGAGCATCTCGCAAATGTTGTTGAAGCGACGACACATGCCGTTGGCATCACGGCCACAGACGCGTGGACTGCGTGTTGCACAAACGGCTGGCAGGCGACACAATTCCGGTGGAGCCTGTGTCGATGCATAACTTGATGGCACTTGCAGTTGCAGCATTAATGCCGTTGCAAGCACAGTTCCTGCAACACAGACACAGAGACACAGAGAAAGAGAGAGAGAGAGAGAGCGATGAATCCAAGTGGAAGTCTTATGGCTAAGCGCATTTACCTATTAACGTGGCCAACTGCATGCTGATACGATGTAGCTCTGATTCTGCTAGTTGTTGTCAGCTTGTAAGTGCTGCGTTCAACGTTCTTATAGCTCATCGCAAATTGATACAACAATGCGACAGGCCCCGAAAAAAAAATGAAGAAAACAACAACTGTTGCTCTCCATTCATTGCTGGCATGCGTCGCTTTTGTTTTGCTTCCAAGACTATTGACTGTTAATTAAAAATAAATGAAATAAAGTTAATTATTACGAAAAACATTTTTTTTTTTTTTGTGTTATTTTATTTAAATTTATATTAACAATATATGTACTTATTCAATAACAAAATAATAATTATAATTTCTTACTTCGACAGACATTGTCTCTATCCAGAGTTCTCGAGTCTTTTTATAACGTTTGATTTAAACTTTGAATTTAATAATAATTTATTTGGCTTATAACCATTTTTAAATTTTTTGTAACAAAAAAAAATATGAAAAAAATATTACATGTGTATTTTATGTTAAAACTAATCTTATTGCGAAAAACATAATTAAAATCAAATTTATATATGTACATGAAGCGATGACGATCCTTAACATTAAAATGATCAGATTCTAATAATACGATAAGTATCTAATATATCTATTTACTGGCAATAAACGACTTGACTTACTTATTAAACAGTTCTCAAAAGTTTTAATCAATAAAATTGCATAAGACACGTGCCTTCGATTTATACAATTCAGAACGAAAACATATGCCACAATCAGGCCAGTGCATTGAATTGTAATGAACAATATGAATGTGGCAAACAGCAGTAGCTTCAACAAGACAATACGGTTACGGCAATCGTCTGGCCCTATATATATGCCAGCCCAAGCGTACTGACAATCATCAGCTACTCTCGTTAGCCACTGATAACAGTTACAGTTCCAGTAAGTTCCAAACTTAAAACATGTTCAAGCTTACCACTTGTTGTCTGCTGCTCGTTGTCCTGGTGGCTGCCGCTGAGGCACGCAAGCGTAGTCCAGCTGTATGTGTGGGTCGTTGCACTGCAAAGGATGTGCATACCAAGGAGCGTGTGTGCACCAGGGATGCCAGGACGAACATGTGCACCAAGCAGCGGCCATGCAATATGCGTGAACGCAACTGTGCTCTGAGGAAACTGGGTCTGGCTCCGCTCAAGATGACCAGCATGAAGCAGTGTGCCAATGTGAAGGGCAGCTCGGGCAGCGCTCGCTGTGCACCACGACCACGTCCAGTGCGACCAGTGCGACCAGTGCGTCCAGCGAAGCGTGTGAGGAGTTGCGTGGACAAATCCTGCGTCAATCAGCGGCCCAACAGTTGCTGGCGCACCAGGGATGGACGCACACTATGGTTAAGCGTGTGTGATGCTCGGCAGAGGAACTGCATCAATCGCAATCGGCCACATTTGCAGCTGATGCGCATTAAGGATATGCAATGCCGTCGCCCGAAGGTTGTCAAGGGTTAAGCGGAAGTGAAAGCTCGTTCCACGACACACACAAACGTAACTGCAATGGAAAGCATTTAATTAATTAATTCAATTTTGTTCAATAAGCATTTCTCGACAGTCTTCAGATTCTCTGTCAGTTTTTTTTTTGTATTTTTATATTATTATTTTTTTTTTTTCTTCTTTGTTCGTTTTACTTCAAATTCAAAGCGCTCGTAAATATTTCATAATGTTGCGACAATAAAAATAAATATCATTTTATGGCAGCCATTTCTTTGTTCTGCTTTTGTTGCCTGCTGGACTGCCTGTCTGCCTGCCTGCTTGCTCCCTTACTATATCAGCTCTGTACACCTCTCCGTCTCTGTCGCTGCTTGCTTGACTTGGCCATAAATTTACTGGGGCGCTTTTCCAAGGCGCCAAAGCCAAAAGAGAAGCGAGCGTGCGGACCAAAAAGGCGTCGCAAATGTTCAATAAATTAAAATCGACTGCCATAAATTTCCATGTCAGTACATTAATTAAAAGGCCGTAATTCGCTTGGCCATGTCACATGGCACTGACTCCTCCATTTCTGTATGTCCAGATCGGTCCACCTGCCTCTGCATCTGCATCTGCATCTGCCTCTGCCGCCTTGCCACTTGGCAGCGCTGTCGTAGCGGAAATTTTGTAATTCAATGCAATTAAAAAGCCAAACAGTACGCAAAGGAGGAATGCGTCGATTTCCGTGTGAATTTCATTATACTCCAGCTGTGAATCAATTTTAAAAATTAAAACTTGTCGTGCAATGTGTAATGCATTTAAATAACGTCTCGATACGTATCCTTGATCCTTGTTCCTCTTTCGTACATCTTTGATTTCCACTTTTCCAACATGAGATGCATCTAAAATCGTATCTTATATATCTGCAAAGGAAGCAAAGTGCATATAATAATTATATGTAGTTGTTATCAATAAATAATTAAAAAATAATTTTTAAGTCTGTTAACAATTTTGTTTCAATACTTGATATTCGCACTTATTTGCCGCCCAATTTGAAATTTCAAACTCGTAACAGTGTAGCTTTGACAATGAGAAAATCTCGACAACTCTATAAATTGCATTGACATATGTCAAAAAAAGTGATATGTATCGAAATCATAGCTGCTTTTGCTGTAATAAATAGACGAAAGAAAAAATTCATAAGCTCATTCAATAGAAAATCTCGGCGAGTCACTGTCTTACTGTACGAAAGCTACAAAAAATCTTAACACAAAAATCAAAAAAAAAAAAAAGAACAATTTTTTTATCAACGCATTGAAAATAGTTTTTTTTTTCATAAAACAATAATTTGAAAAAATATTTTCAAGAATTTTTACAAGCAAATTCTTTTTTTTATAAAGAATTTGTACAAGCAAATTTTTTTTTTTTTCATAAAGTAAGAAAAAGAAAGCGAAGTAAAAATGCGTCGTCAACCGAAACCGACCGTTAATCGGGGGCCGAAGGATTCCGAGCCATCAATGCCGAAATTGGGAAAGAGGAAGCATCCCATGCCGGCAGTAGGGGAGACGGTCGGCGACTCCGACGACTCCAGCAGCAGCAGCAGCAGTAGCAGCAGCAGCGAGTCCAGCAGCGATTCGAGTGATAGCGATAGCGGCAAAACTTCATCATTATCGGATAATAGCACACGCCGGCGGCGTCGTTACCGCAGTCGTCGTAAGCGTTACTACAAATCAACCAGACGATCCAAGTCAAGGTCAAAAATGAAGAAGAACAAGCATGGTGAAGAGAACTTGGCCCTAACGCCTGTGCGAGCCGTTAAGCACGAACCAGATTTAGATCCGACAGAGTTTGCTATTTGGTCGCCGGTTCAAAGCCGCGCCGTGCAGTCCTTATTGGAGTCGGGGAATAAGAGCCGATCAGCATCGCTGGTCAAAGAAAAGAAACCAATTACTCCAAACAAGGCTAAAAAAAAACCCGAGCTTGAGAAACCAGCTGCAACGACTAGCACAAAGCCTAAGGAAACTAAGTCCAAGGATAAGGATAGGGAGTCGCGATCATCTACAAGCTTTAGAGGAAAGCACTCACCGATACGTAACCCCAAGAAATTGGTGTCACCATTGCGTTCCGCTGTGATTACTATTGATAAATCTCAGCCATATACAACGCCAAGACCTAAGGACAATAACAATAACAAGGACAAGGACAAGGAAAATGACAAGGACAAGTCACAACGCTCAAAAAGGCATTATACGGACAATATGTCAAAGAAGAAGCGTTCGTCGAGCCGCTCATCATCACGTTCCAGAGATGGCAGAAGCAAAAAAACCCGCGAAATGCTCTTGCGCGCAGTCACGGTGACCAGGGATAGTCCTGGCTCACGCCGTCGCAGTCCAGTTTCGTTTAATTCCAATCGCAGCAAGGATACACGCAGCATTATGCGTTCGCCATCGAAACTTCGGAACATGCGCTCCTCATCGCGCACAGCTGATAACCGTGGCAGGCGTGATAGGCGCTCAGTGTCGCGTTCCAACTTACGCATCACCTTTGAGAACCGTCGTTCGCGCTCCAGATCGGCGAACTCCTCGCCAGCGCGCTACCGACTCTTCAGTCCGGAGCCAGTGAACAATTTGCGTCTGCACATTAGGGGCCTGACCCGCCAAGTGACCAAGCTGGACATCATCGACATCTTCAGCCACTATGGACCATTGACAAATGTTGACTTTCCTATGGAGCGCTACCATGGCAATGGCTTCAATCGGTATGGGCGCGGTTTTGCCTTCGTTCAGTTCGAGAATGCCGATGACTGCGAGATGGCGCGCAAGAACATGGATGGCGGCAGAGTCGATGGCAAAACTATATCCGTCACGCCCTTCGACAAGAACCTCTTGCGTTATCCAATGCGTCGTCGCTTCGACTCGCCAACAAGAGATCGCTGTTTCAATTAAAGCACACACAACGACAAATAAGCCAAGTGCGCATGCTTAAAGAACTAATACTTAACACTGTCGTTTTGTTACACATTTTTCACACACATCAAAACAGCGGGCACTAATAAAGGGCATGAACATTGTTGCAAGTGTTTTACTTTAAAAAATATAACGTCAAAAGGGTTGAAAAAGTTTTACTTGCAAAGCGTAAACAATAAATCGCAGTTACACATGTCTCTCGTTGCTTTTGGGTGTGTTGGTAAACGTCGTTGTTGACACTGTTGTCTGGTGCTGTTAATATTTGCACAGAAAATGTTAAGAAGTGTGGAGCAACATGCAAATGCAATATTATACCAACGAGAATGTAAACATTACATATATTACATTCTCGATATTGCAAGCTGCAGCTTTTCTTTTAAAGTTGCGATTAGTTTCATAAAACTATTCGATATTGATATTTTAATGTTATCTTTAATTCTGTTTATTAAAGCATTCACTGCAAATAAACTTTATTCCAAGATATTAAAATATTTGCAATTTTTTCCGTCTTGCAACTTTTATCCACCACTGCTCCCTTGCACGCAAGCTTAAAAATGCATGCGATAATTTTTCATTGCGTAAAAGCGGCTGAATTTAAAAAGCAAATAGTAAAAATAGTGTTGAATAATCACTATAATATTTGATGATTATGATTTGTAATCATGATTATTAATCACAATAATAATTATCAAACAGTTGCACATCATTCAAAAATCGAACAAAAAAATTAAAAATATTTTCTTATCGATAAAAATAATATACTTTCCTATCGATAGTCATAGTCGATTAATTTAAAAATTGCGCTCGTCAACAGAAACAGCATATTGAAAGACGCGTTATGAATAGGAAATGAAACGGACATTAACCTGTTGTGTATTGACATGCAATAATTGTAATTACTTATTAACATCTGTACAAATATCAATATTGAATGCGACTTTAATCAGTTTCACAATGTTTGTTTTTTTTTTTGTACTTTCCCGCACAGCTGCCGTCAAGAGCGCTGAGCTCAATGCAAAAGCTAACCGCATTGGACTTTGACTACAATGAGATTGTGCGTATTGATGACTACAGTTTCTATGGGCTGCGCGTGTCCAAGCTGAACATCAAAGGCAATCGCTTGCAGTCCATACCGGAGCATGGCTTTGCTGGCTTGGAGGATTGCATGCAGGAGATTGATGTGTCCGAGAATGGCTTGCGCACATTCCCAATGATGGCGCTGCGTAAACTGGATCATCTGCGCATTTTACGTCTGTCCAACAACAAGATATCCACATTCTATGGCGACATACAGCTGGCCACAAATAATGCCTCAGCGGCAGCGGCAGCAGCAGCCGCCTTGCAGCTACCATCGCTAATCCTGCTCGATCTCAGCTCGAATCAGTTTGGTGAGATTGTGCACGATTGCTTTCGAGCCTTTCCGCAGCTGAAGACGCTCTCGTTCTATGCCAACCAAATCGAGATTGTGCAGGCCGAAGCATTCAAGAGTCTGAAGGAGTTAATGTCGCTGGATATGTCACACAATCGCATCATTACACTGGACCCTAAAGTCTTTGATAAGAACAAGAGATTGCAAACCGTGGATTTGAGCCACAATCACATACATGCTATCAGCGGTGTCTTCTCCAATTTGCCACAGCTGCGCGAGGTGTTCCTATCGGAAAACAATATACTGGAGCTGCCAGCAGATGCTTTCACCAATTCGACCAATGTCGATGTCATCTATCTGGAGTCGAATGGCATTGCGCACATTGATCCCAATGTGTTTAGCACTCTGACCAATTTGGATCATTTGTATTTGCGCTCCAACTTTATACCGCTTGTGCCGGTGACCCTGTTCGATAAGTGCACAAAGCTCTCTTCCTTGTCGCTGGACAACAATGAGATTCAGGACCTAGAGATTGGCATGTTTCGCAAGCTGGAGCAGTTGCGCGAAGTCCGACTGCACAACAATCGCATACGGCGTGTGCGCAAGGGTGTCTTTGAGCCGTTGCCAGCCTTGCAGGAGCTGCACATACAGAAGAACAACATTGAGGACATTGAGCCGGGCGCATTTCACACTCTGGCCAACATGCAGCATATCAATTTGCAGGATAATCAGCTGACCGTCCTTGAGGATATATTTCCGGAGCAGAACTCATCGCTGCTATCAATTCAACTAGAGGCCAACTATCTGCACAAGATCCATCAGCGCACCTTTCGCCAGCAGCAGCGCATCCAGATCATGTGGTTGCGTGACAATCGGCTGCTGAGAATCGATCGTTCTCTGTTTGTGGACACACCGCAGCTGGGCCGGCTTTATCTAAGCAACAACCACATACGTGAGATTGAAAAGGATACCTTTGCCAGCTTGGGATTGCTCAAGTTCCTGGACCTGAGCGGCAATCAGCTGCGGCAGCTGAGACGCGACTATTTTGCCACGCTGCTCAGCTTGGAGGAGCTGAGTCTGGCCAACAACCAAATAGAAGCGATTGAGGGTTATGCTTTCAGCCGTCTCAAGCAGCTCAAGCTGCTGGATCTCTCGCACAATCCGCTGGTGCAGCTTACACGTGACATCTTCATGGATGAGCTGCCGTTGAGCACACTCAATCTGCGGAACACTTCGCTGCGCAAGCTGGAGCAGCACACATTCAAGTCCATGCAGAATCTGAACGAACTCAATCTCGAACGCAATCGTCTCAATCCGGCCGATATACAGAAATTGGATGTGCCCAGTTTGCGGCGTCTGCATCTCTCGCACAATAACTTCAGTCATGTGGGCATTGGAGGAGCTGGAGCAGTTGGTGGTATTATGTCGGGCATGTTTGACAAGCTGCGCTCCCTGCAACACCTATCGATGGCCAATTGCAGCTTGAGCAGCATACCCGATCAACTGTTTGCCAAGAACACGAATCTGGTGCGCATCGATCTATGCGACAATCAGTTGTCCGAGATGAATCGCAATATCTTCAGTGGCTTGAATGTGTTCAAGGAGCTGCGACTGTGCCGCAATAATCTTGTCGAGTTTCCGCACATTGCTCTATACAATTTGAGTACGCTGGAGACACTGGATTTGGCTAGGAATCAGCTGAACTCTATTGATTTCTTCAAGCTGAGCGGCACTTTGAATCTGAGGCAACTGGTGCTAAGGGATAATAAGATAAGCTCGCTGAGTGGCTTCAATGCGGTCAATCTGACACAGCTGGACAATGTGGATCTGAGTGGAAATCTGTTGCTCTCGCTGCCAGCCAATTTCTTGCGTCATTCGATTAACTTGCAACGTGTGGATTTGTCCAGCAATCGTTTCCTGCAAATACCCAGCTCTGCGCTTTCGGACGGCTCCATACCGCGTTTGTCCTGGCTGAACTTGACGGGCAATCCCATCAATAAGATCTATACGGTTAAGGAGGAGCGTTATTTGTATCTTAAGGAGCTGTACATCTGTCAGACGAACCTCTCCATACTCACGTCCAAGGACTTTGAGGCATTCCAGGCATTGCAGCATTTGCATTTGGTCAACAATCGCATCACACGCATCTCGCCCGGCGCCTTTAAGTCGCTGACCAATCTGCTCACCCTGGACATTGGTGTCAATGAACTGGAGTTGCTGCCCAAGGAGCGTTTGCAAGGATTGAAATTGCTTCGCGTGTTAAACATATCGCACAATACACTCAAGGATCTGGATGAGTTCAGTGCCGAGTTGGCTCAGCTGCAAACACTTGATTTAAGCTTTAATCAACTGGATCGCATCTCCAAGAAGACGTTCCGCAATCTGCATGGACTCGTCGAGCTTCTGCTGATGGGCAATCGCATGACCGCTCTGTCCAACGATGCCTTCCGCTATCTGCGCAAGCTGCAGTTGCTCGATCTGCGTAAGAACTACTTTGAGCTGGTGCCGCTGGAGCCGCTTAAGCCACTGGAGACAAATCTGCGTCAGTTGAAACTGGATGGTGAGTATACGAACGATTGTTGTTTTTCCCCTTGCTCGCTCGCTAATTTGTTGGCCATTCGCATTCATTTACATTTACAGAGAATCCACTGCATTGCAGTTGTGATGCACAAAAGCTGTGGGAATGGCTGCGGGATCATCGCAAATGGTCGCTATCGCCAACGGGTGGCGATAACATTAATTATCTGAGGTGCGAACACCCAACAGAGCTGCGTGGAAAGGTGTTTGGCCGCATGGAGCCGCAGCAATTTTGTGACGCACCATTAATACCCAAAATGGCCATACAGGATATACAGCCGTATTCGGTTGTCGTTTCCTGGCAGAGTCGCGACCATTTGGGTCTCACCGGCTTTGAAATTGTCTACCATGCCACCAACGATGGACTCATTCCCAGTCCAGCAGACCGCGACGACGCGACAACCAAAACCTTGGATAATCATCATCGAGAACGGGAACGGGAACGAGAGCGTGGTGGCTATGACAGGTCGCGAAATCTAGAGCGAGAACGAGAACGCGAACGAGAACTGGAACGTGAACGTGAACGTGAAAGAGAAAGAGAGCGTCTCGCCCAGTTTGCTGCCACGGATGAGGTAAGTGGCCGTAACACAAATGCGCGAAACACCAGTTACTGACACTGAGACTGACACTGAACGCCAAATTTGAAAGTAATTTGATAGTAAATACTCAATGACGTTGCCGCCACGTTGCTCGGCATACGGCCCTTACTCCTTTGGCAATTTGGCCCCGACGGCTCTTAATTTCCTTTTAATAAACGCTTCGAGAGGAGGCATTGGGTTGCAGTTGAATTGTGTATTCGATCTGCGATTTACTCTGGTTTACTTGATGTGCATAACAAAATTTAATCAACTTAAACCATGCTTTTAAGTTAGGGAGTATTAATTACCAATCAAAACCAAATATTAAATAGTAATGTTTTGTTTGCTTTTTTCATTACAAAAAAAAAAATATTTATATATATATATTCGCTTCACATCTATTTAAGATGTAAAAATATAAATTAATCGGAGAAGGAGCCATTTATTAATATAATTAAATTCTAGAGAGCCCATTTGGGACCAGTAGAGTAAGACTATGTAAATAATTAGACTGAGGTTTATTGGAGTAAAATATTATAATAAATTAGCAAAAATAAAAAATAAAAAAAAATAAGTTTCGAAGTATTAAGTACAGGAAAATTACCTTAATTTGTTTTATAAAATACTTCCCAAAATTATTTAATCATAAGGGCAATCGCACAAATATCAAGCCCAATGCTTAAAATTAAAGTTAGGTTAGTTAGAAAAGTGCGACCGCAGGCTGTAAGAAATCATTTGGACACAGCGACATGACATTGATGATGAGATTGGGGTGAAGGGATGAAGAAACAGACAGGAAGCAAGAAAGGAAAACCTTGAGTAAGAAAAAAAACTTGTTTAATTTATTCCACAGATACACGGAAAGCGGCTAAACGGCACGGCCAGCTCGACAAAGCTAACGAAATTGAGCCCGAACACGCGCTATCACATCTGTGTCATCGGCACCGGTAATTGGCTCTCGGAGCCTTTGGCCAATGCGCTTCAAAGGCTCCACTACAATGAGTCGCGGGACGAGCTGCTGTCACTGGGTCCATCGCCAGATGGCAGAGATATCGCCTTGCCATCGCTGCCGGACACCTATTCGCCATATCAGCATCTGAGCGTTGCCGACGATGAGCTGGAGCAGCAGCAGGCAGCATTGATTGAGAACAGCATTGTGACGGACAAAGTGCTGAACGAAGTGCTGAAGAATTCGCACATCTCGGCCTGCACCGATGTACAGACACTGGACTCGACGCCCAGCCTCATTACTGATGAGAACGGACTGTCCAGCAATGGTTTCATACACTCCATACTAACTCGGCGCCTGGGCCTGATTGTTGGCTGCTGTTTGGGCATCATTGTGTTCATCGTCATGATATCCGTGCTAAGCTATGTGAAGTTGAAGAAGCAACGCATTGAGAATGCCAAGCGTCAGGCGACCATGCCGCCAGAGTATATCTCCTATCGTCACTTCTCCATACCCAATGAGGAGCATACACGCAATGCGGCCAGTGTGGCTGCGGCAGCAGCAGCTGCTGCTGGAGCTTCGTCATCGTCGTCGTCGGCAGCGGCGGCGGCACCTGTCAACACAATGTCAAGCGTGCCCAGCGGCATCAGCGCACATATAAGCGGCACAAGTTTGAGCACCGGCACCACCACCACCACAGCAGCAACAACGCCAATCGGTGGTGTGCCATTGACAATGGCCAAGTCGGCCAGTCGCAGTCCCATTGTGGGCATTGCGGGCATAACGGGTCTAGTCGTCGAGAATGGCGATGCTGCTGCTGGCAATGTAGCTGTTGTTGCCGTCTCCACCTCACCAGCGAATCACAATCAGAACCACAGCCACAGTCACAATCACAATCACAACCATAACCATCATCAGGCGGCACATCGTGCCAATAACAATGGCGCCATTGGGGGCTATATGGCAGCGGGCGTGGTGCTCAATACAAACCATTTGAGCGTCTGTTAGAGCCACTCGATACTCGACACTCGATACTCAATCGACAGTTTTGCCACAAGGCTTTAATCTATTCAATGTATTCTATTTGCAATGCATTTGCCATTTCTAGAGGCCTTTTTTAAGCGCTGCCACTTGCTGCGACTTGTGTGTGGTTTGCATGTATGTTGTCTATTATCTGAATGGCACTCATTAATGGATAATACACACGAAAGGGCCATAGATGTCATCATGCATACATCATGTGTTCAATTCAATTCAATTCAATAATCTCAAACCATTCGACTTACTCAATTCAATTCGGATTCGGCGCTTGATTCGTTCGACCTTAAAGTGTCTTGAATCATATTTCATACATTTTTTCAACATTTCATATTTCATGTGGCATTCAACTCAATTCATTTAGCACAAGCATAAAAACCAGAAACTTTTTCAATCACAGTAAATGCCAAAAAGGATATTTTTATTTTTTTTTTGTGTTTTCAAAATGTGGCCCAAAAAAATGCATTTAATTTATGAAGTAAACGCCCCCCAAACTACCAACAAAAAACCCAAAAACGAAAAATAAAAGCTAGGTTAGTGATAATCAACATGATACGTTCAACGTTCGTTTAGTTATGACAATTTAAAGAGTAGCGGAGTAAATCCGAAAATAAAACCAAAAACACAAAAAAAAAAATAATATATGCAATGTAAATAAATGTTGGAAACGAAATGAAAGCTCAGCGCTGAAAACCAAAAATCAAAACAAAAATTAAAAATCAGTTTTTAGTGCAATGATACGAGAAATGAAAGCAAAAAAAACAAACAAACGAAAATACTTATATTAAATATAAAAGTCAAAATACCCATAATAAATGTCGGCAGCAGAAATCAAAGTAAATGCCAGTTACATTTAAATAATTGTACGGCAATATTTACATGTACGCACACACACACACACAAGTACACACACATACAACTGTAATCAGTGTCTATCTTTTTTTTTTTTTGAGAGCCAAAAAATAGAAACTTAGAATTAAAAAAATCCAGAAACATTTTTTTTTAAGCAGCGCGGTAAGTAAGAAATACTAAGTAAATAAAAATAAATCTATAAGAGAGCTAAAAACTCAAAAAGTAGCATAAAAATGCGAACATTGAGCTGGCAAAAAGAAACATATTAACTAACTAAATATATAACAAATATAAAATTAATTAAGCGAAAGCAACATGCAAGAAAGAAAAAAAGGAGAAGAAAACTCAAAGAGTTTCATTTGTAAAATGCATAAATCAATTTTTTCTCATAGTTAAAATATTGTATTTATAATTTTAAACTTTCAACAATAAATCAATGTTTTTTTTTTTAAATACTAAATAAATATATTTAGAATTAGTCAAGAATTTAGCTATAATTATAATATTAATATAAATGCAAATTGATGGCATTTTATATGTATAAGAAGAAGAAGAAGACACACATACATACATAAATATTTAATGTACATATGTATGGCTAAGAGCAGCGTCGTAGCATAACAATTACTTTATAGCCAGCAGCAAAATGCGTCAACTAAGTGAAGCAAACAAATGAACGAAACGAATAACCAAAAACAATTTATGGCAAAAGTGCAACAATTTACATAATGACAAAAGCAACAACAAATGCAAATATATAAAGATAAAGAATTGCTAGCAAAAACTATACGTAAGCGAGCGACACAAAAACAAACAACTAAACAAATCAAATCATAAGAAATGTTGCCCCATTTATGCATAGTCCAGTTCCGTACACACACACACACACACACACACACACACACACACACACACACCACAACAACACCTCTTCCTCCCCACCACCCCTTAAAACAAATACGACAATTATGGGTGTAAGCAAACTCATTCATGTACCTATGTTTTCCAAGCTGCTCCCCAGAAACCCAACCCAAAGCAACCAAACCCGACCCATTGCTTAAATCCAGCTAAACAATAGCATACTTATATGCGCATATACACAAGGCAATCTACTACATGCATACATACATATAGTTAGATATATGTATATGTATTTATGTTAAAGTTATGCAGTTTAATGTCAGAAGAAACAAAAATACTTAACTTACAAATCAAAGCGAAATAGCTGCGCAAAAATCAAAAATCGAACTTAAGAATACAAATTTCCAATGCAAAAAAAAAAAAAAACAGAAAATAAGATTAAAAACTAAAAAAATAAAAATGACTTGTAAGAACTACATATATATATTATGTATCTGAGTATCTTGTGAATGAAGGCTTTCCAGATACTCTGCCACATAAGTGTGTGTGTGTGTTAATAATGCTCTCTCTCCCTCTTAAACATTGGATGTTATCAGCATTGATTACAATTCCAATTATTCTATTCAAAATGTAGAACATGAAATGTTAAAGAGAATTCACAGCAACAACACAACAACAACAAACACTTAAACAAACACAATAAATGAGCAAAAGCAAATTATTATTAACGACAAGAAAACAACAACAACAACAAATATTGTATTGAAAGCAACAAACAACTAAATATAAATAAATGACAAAACGAAATTTAACGAAATGAGTACTTATTGGGCTCCACTATGAGTATGGGTATGGGTATATGGTATGGTATATTGTATGGAAAACTGAAACCAGAAACACTCAAACCATCATCTAACACCTCCCATCTAGCAGCAAATGCTTTTTGCAATTTTCAGCTATGTTGTAGTTAGTTATTTTGTCTTCTCGTACATTTTTTTTTTGTTTTTTTTTATTTATTTTTTATTTTTAGAAAATTTTAATTAAATGGAAATTTCCGCTGTCTTGAGCACGTATTCTCATCAACGGCATTAAATGCAATGCGGAATTTTAATTAGGCTCGCAAACACTCACACCCACACACACACACACACACACACACATATAGCAAGGGAAAGTTGTGGCAAGTATTGAAATGTATGTGTGTGTGTGTGGGGGGGGGGTGGGCAGGTGTGCTTGGGTGTCCTGTGGCAAGCCCAGTGCAGGAGCCGCTTGTCTGCGACACGAACTATGTTGCCTGCAACAGCATTGCAGCCATAAAAGGTGTGTGGGGTGCATGTGCAACTAGAAACAACCAACATGCCAAGCAACAAAAAGTTTATTTCACATCTAACGTTGTATTCACACCAACTTGCAACAACTCTAATGCCAGAGTATTATCAATATATACAGCGAGAAATTTGTGTATGATCTCTACAACAACATGATGCTTATTATATCGTGTCGCAGAGCTAGTAAGGCCATGGATCGCATGAAAGAATGGATGAAAGGTGCACTTCAAAAACAAGTGTTGTTTTGGCGGCCTTTAACGAATAACGCCAGTACAGCTGCGACTATATAATTTGGCATCATTAAATATATAGAGTTTCAATTAAAAAAACATTCTGCATATAAATGTTGCATGCAACGCACACACGCACACACATTAGCTTGCAACACAAATTGGCTAGTAAACTGAGATGTTGGCACAAGGATGTTTGTTATTTGCCCCAAAAACTGAATGACGACGATGCTGCCGTAGAAACAGAGTGGGGCGGTGGTAGGCGGAGTGGGAATAACGAGGAGCGTAGACAGTTGACGTTGACTACATTTGCATTACGTGCAACAATAAGTAGGTAACTAAGTAAGTTGCTTCATTAAAACTAACTTTAATTGGCAAAATTTCCGCATGCCATCAGCTTTGCATCTGTAAGATACAACAGCAATGTGAGTGCGTTTGGCGAGAACAAGATACTTGACAATATCGACAGTCCGACCATTTAACGCTCTACTCAACTAGTAAAATACTTTTGCAACTCCAGCTGCGCCTTCTGCTGCAAACTACAACTTGCATCCGACCACAAGTCAAGATGCGACAAGTCATCCTGCCGCACAGTGAGCTTTAAAAATATCTGCATAGAAAGTTAGGAGTAAACTCTAGATGGGAATACATTTACCCAAGATTTTTTTCCATATGACGAATCATTTGAATTTGTTATATAGAGAATTTTCTTATATGAAGGTTCCTACTCAACGAATATCGTATTTGCCACACTGTGCATCATCGCCATCTTCATCAACATCTTGGCGACGCGGATGTCAACAGTCTGCCTAGGCTGTCATTGTGGCTCAGACTTAATTGCACGACAAGGACAAGGACAAGCACGCTACAAAGAAGCGGCAGCATCATGGTTTCATATCTATTTCATGCCGTGTGTCTATAAAATACAAAGGACGACAAGAAAAATTGTAATATTGTCTACACGTTTTTGATCTCAAAGCTTAGTTGAAGAACATTTGGTTTGAAACAAGTTTATGATAAATAATAAACTCTTAGTCCATAAGCTCAAAGGAAAATTTCGAACCTGACTCATTAGCCCTTTCTCCTATCTTATAACCCATGTATCCCAAAAACATGAGCTTAATAAAAATATCTTTTGCCATTATCATTGTTGATAACAAAATATGAACAAAACAAACGGAACATATTTTGCACATAAACACCTCAAAACTATTGAAAATTACTATAAACAGCTTCGACAAACATATGGACTGAACTTGGTTGGCCATCAATAACAACAACAACAACAACAGCAACAAAAGTAACAATAAAAGTAACAATAAAAATGAAATAACAACGATACATATATATATTTGTAAATATGTATATATGCCATCCATGAAACTGACCACCACCCAGTCAATTTATGAGCGTCAATTTGTGGGAAAAAAGCCAAAAAAAAAGGGAGCGAAAAGAAAAAGGCAAGAAAAAAGCTGTCTTTGACTTTGTCGAAGTTTGTACACTCTAGGAAGACTAAATTAAACATTAAACAGTTGACTTTTGATGTTGAAAAATCTTTAAAGATATTCTTTAAGGAAACCATTAAAAAGATAAAACAGTATCGACGGAAATAATTAAATGGTTGGGTCTGTCACATGACAGACCTTATGATAAATGTATGCTACTCTTTGAAGGGATATTTACGAACAAAAAATGGCAGATAAACAAACTGTGGTCCGAAAAAGTTTTTCCATTTGATCAATGAAGCGAACAAAATATTCGCGCCAACAATAGTAGTGCGAGAATTCAGTTGAGGGTACGAAGGGCAACTCCATAAGTCATTTAAGTTGGACTGGCATAATCCGAAAGTAGTCAAAAACATTTGATTTGCCATGATTTGGCATGCTGCACCAAAAACCATAACAAACAAACATAGCTTCTAATCGATACGCAGTTAAGAAATGCCAGAACAAATAAATTCGCATTTAAAGTGTTAAAGGATACAAAATGCATTTACACGGATGCTGCACAGGCGCTTATCCGATTTAGTTAGTTGGTAGCTAGGTAGATTGTACAAATGCTGAACAGGGAATATAGAGAGAGCTTCCCTGTGTCTGTGCCAGTTACTAGTTCCGGACTAATGCATACATACATATATACATTTATATGTATGATGACAGCTCGATTTTTTCGACTCTTTACGCTTTTTACTATTCATAAAAACTAACAGAAAAATAAAAAGTAAAATAAAAAATAATAAAATGCACCAAAAGTTGCGGAAAACATTTGGAACAAAACGTAAAAAATAACCAAAAATGAAAAAACAATTCAAACAAAAAGCTACTCGGAGGTTGGCAGAGGAGCTGCTGCAGTGACAGAAACGTACGGACGGACGGACAGACAGATAGACAGACGGCCCGTGACAGTGGCTATGCGAGGACAATGAATGGTCACATGACAAAACATACGTTTTGTGTACAAATTTTTGTCATAAATTTCGTTTGGAGGCCCCTTGGCGACTTTTTATACATATAATTTTTTGTGTTGCATACGCAGACACAGAGTTTGGGGGCTTAATACCCTGAACCTGACTAGGAAAATTAGGGTATAAGCTGTGCATAGCTTAAGAGCTTGTTAATGCAGGGTATGGGCAAGTCGATCATTAGTTTTGCTTACTATTTGAATTGTGTTTTGCGTGGTGTAAAAACGTAATTATTAATTGAAATACGCATAAACTAATTGCGCAATTTACTTAAATCATTTTCATGGTTAACAGCTTAAAATGCCTGTAGCAGAATACGAAGAAACAATAGCTTGAAGCCTTACATTGTTTTAATTTTATTTATTAAAATAATATCTGCAAGGATTTTAACTTTTCTTTGCAAAGCGATTCTATGGACGTCGGCCCTATACCATTTTACGCACTTGTTTGTTTTAAAGTTTGCATTTTCTGCTCAATGGGTGTGCGTGTGTGTGAAATAAAAACAAGTTGAAATGTAATCGACTGTCTTAATACTTTAATGCGAATGTTTTATTAGTTTAACTGAAGTATTGAATTATAATAACATTAAATAAGATGGCAAACTGTGTAGTTGAAAGATATTGATTTACTATGATATGATCTCATCAGTTTATGGGTCTTTACATACGTTTCATATGCTTTTTGTAATCATGCGAAACAGTGTATGAAAACATTAGTAGATTATCAGGGAACGTGCTGCGTTGATGATGATGCCCCATCGAGGGAGTCGCCGCCGTGTGTTTGACAAGGAAATTCCATTATAAATGAAAGTTTTAAATTTCACAAAAAAAAAAAAAAAAAAAAAAAAAAAAAAAACGGCAACAGCAGCGGTGGCAGTAAATCAACAGCAACTGCAAAATAAACGGCAAGCAGTCAAAGACAACAGCAACAAATGAGCAACAACAGAAAAGAAAAGCAACAGCGTGCCAGTTATTGGTATTGTTACTGCTTGTTGGGATTGTTGATGTTTGTTGTTGCTTTTGCTGTTGTTGTTGTTGTTGTTGTTCGAGCTGCCGTGCCGCTGCTGTTGGTGCTGTTTTTATAGCTGCTTAAAGTTAAAACGGCCAATAGACTTACAACACAGAGAGATAGCAAAGTTAGTGGCAGCTCGGTTAACGTACAAAACACAAACAGAAGCTGCTTGCCAGCCTGCCTGCCCGCCTGCTTGCCTGCCTTCTCATCTGATGAATGACCACTCCATAAATTTTTATTTCTACTCAGCTCAAGCTCAATCTTTTGCTGCTGCTCCAGCTCCGGCTATAGCTCCAGCTCAAGCAGGTGCTGTTTGTTGGTCAGTTTTATGGCCGCTGAGAAAAGCACTTTTCTTTTGGGCCATGATTGCAAAGAAAGTCCGCCTTAAGCCCGGGCAACAACAACAAAAAAAAAAAAAATGAAAAAATTGTTTGTCTGGCATTCTGACAGCCAGTATTCAACCGGACGCTGATGAGCTGCAAATTTATTTTGCCATTGCAATTTCAATTCGCCAACAGCTTTTCGCATTTGTCAATTTCCATTTGATTGCCAGTTTCTTCGGTTTATTATTGGATAGATATCTAGAAATGTATAGAGAATTAATTATTATTAAAGACAAACACACTGCCATGTCGTGAAGTCAGTTGTTGCAAACCAAGTTTGTCATTTATTTGGACATAGACGACGCTTCGGACATCTTAGTGGGAAGTAAACCATGATTGATGATGTTGATTTAAGAACATGAAACGTTTTTGAAGTCGTACTTCAGCACTAGACCACTAAATGTCAAATATCTTTCATCAAACACGAAGTTCGTTCTGGAAATCTTTAAGAAGAATCAAACAAAAGAAGTGTTGATTTAAAAAAGTTCAAGATAATTACAAATAATCTAATCTCCACGATGTTACCTTTAAACGAAGAGAATCTTCTGGCATTTCGCATGAGTATCAAACATGTAGAAGAAAGAACCCTAAAGGGACTTCAACATCATCAATAGTTATGAGATTAAGATGCGTAAACCTTAAATAGATAAAGAAAATCTTGTTTAATTGATGTAACTTTAAATGGAACTAGATCTTTTAGAACACTCTCGATTAGAGTTGTACATGGATTTCATTTCTCATTCCTTCTTTTTTTTTTGTTCTTTAACATAGACTAAAGTGTGGCAGAAATGGCAAGTGTAAAGTGTAAGCAGCCGTTCCACGCACGTTCGCGCACATAAATCAATTACAGTGCTCAGGGAGAAGAAAAAAAAAAGAGGAGCAAAGGAGCCGCCCGCATAGGGCGTGGCAGCTGCCGATAGTCCCTTGAGGTATGTGTGTGTGTATTTGTGCTGGAAATGTAGATGGAGACTTGTGTGAAAGCGAAAATTGTTAACGCAATAAAGAGGCTGGCAACCTGCACTTTTCTTGGGCTCGCAAAAATTTGAAAAGTTTTTTAATACTTTTGAACGAAAGCGAAAGACAGTAACGGAAAGATAAAACGAATGAGCAGCAGCAGCAGCAAAGTTGGAAGTGCCACAGAGTGTGGCATTATTAAAGTTACTTTACGTCAGGCCAAGCCACAAGGATTTGCCAAGGATTTAAGATAACATACCTCAATGTTACATAACTACTATGTGAAACTTTAAGAGCAACTTTAAATACTGAGCTGAGAGTAGACAAGCCACGCCATGCTACACCATGCCACACCATGCCACACTACGCTTAAAGCAAACCAAATCACATACGGCTCGCTGCTTGCCGTTATTGATAGTTGCACGAATTGTTTGGCCGTTGGACACCGGACTCCACACACACACACACCCCATACGAGCACACACATGGCTGGTTGGTTTGGTGGTTGCCGTTCATTATTGATTGATTGACTGGCTAGTTGGTTGACTGACCGACTGACGAATTGTCGCCTTGATTGATCGTCATGGTCGCACATTAGTCCAACGACACACAAAACTTGTTGTTGTTGTTATTGTTGGTCCGCAGCCGCAGCCACAGCCTGTCTAACTGTTGAGTTTCCGCTGCACTTGCCTCTAACCAATATACAACATAGAGAAGATTAACTGTCCCAACAAAACACATGTATAAAAACTTACTCTTGCTCTTAATGATGGCAGCCCCTTTGACGTCGAATCCTGCACTGAAATGCAGCTCATTACATGACGAACTTGTGTAAGCCTCTTGCACATTTTGCAGGCTTTGCGACGCGACACGTGATGTTGCAACAGCGGCCGTGTCAATGTCAGCAGCCAGCGGCAGCCAACTGTTTGTGGCTTTTGCTTTTGCAGCCACCAGCCAGCTTTGATGAGCTGACTTCGTCTTCGTCGTCGTCTTTGCTGTCTCGCTGCTTCTTGGCGAGACCACAGACAGCGGGGCGTCGTCTACCTTCTAATAGAATGCAGTCTAACTCAATGCAAGGCTCAACAAGTCAGATGACAAACCAGACGATTGAATACCCTTAACGAAACAAAAGGAAAAAGTAAATTAATAAATGCTTGGCTTGATGAAGGTTCGTGCCTTAAACTTAAGCAGTTTGTAATTGAAAATATCAACTTGACAAGATCAAGCTTATTGATATGTAAACTGATAAGCGAGTTAGTTAACAGGCAGTGTTCATAAAGTGAGAGAATTGAGTTGATTGTCTGTAGTTTGTTATTAGTTTTATGATTGGCTTTGCGCCGCTTTTGCTCTTGCGCTCTTGCGCTCTGTGGCATAATGTCAATTGATGTAGCTTTCCCTTTGGCATTCCTTTCAACCGACAAACCACTTCATTAGATGCTTATTACAGCAGCTGTCGAATCTTGAATTTAATTTTGGGGCATACCCTGGCAAAGATGCTGCTGCTTCTGTTATCCTTAAGATCAAGTGACAGACGCTTTGCAAATTCCTTCTTATTTTTTTGGTTCGGCTGTCGCTTCGTTTTGCTTGTTTCGCTTGTTTGCCTCCTCCTGTGCGGCTTTATTATTGTGCTCTGTGCCAATTTCCGTTGGCGACAAATGCGTTTTGTAAATACAATGTCAAAAGGATTTTCGTTTTTTTCTATGTGTTCGTGCGTGTTTGTATGTGTGTGTGTGTTTGTGTTTGTGTGTGTGTCGAAAACGACCAAAAATGTATCCCATCAAAATGTCCTTGCCAATGTGCCGCGTCGGCTGTGTGAGAGTCAGCGAGCTGTCATGTTCACAATTTGTCAATGCTGACAACACATATACGGGGTGATATAGCACATATATCCATCTACTAGTGCATGGATTGTCAGCTTGAAAGTGCCCCGATACCCTATAAACTTAACCACAGATGTGACGAGCTCATTTTCTTTAGCTTCAGCTTCAGTTTCATCACACTTTTGCATATCCATAGATATGCGTATTTTGGTTCGATTTTGGCCCACCCAACCCACACACACCGCCTATGTTTTTCATTTGCTGACGTAGTCTAACCGCATTTGCATGTAAATTATTGCAATTGAACGACATTCTCCTCCTCCTTCTAACCAATCGTCACTGTTTGTCTATACGAAAATGTCTTCCAAAAAAGGGCTGAAATTGAAGCTTTAATAGGATTTTATTCCAATAAAGTAATCATGTGGTTTAATCTGTTCTCTTTTCGTGCATATTTGGCTATAATTGAACATTCTTGCATTCAACTTTTGAGTTATTGGTTTTTATTAATTGGCCTCTCAACTGTTCCAAAATAAACCATAAATTGTGTTATACTTATCAAAGAAATGGGTTTTTACTCGTATAAAATGCCAATGCATAAGGTATACGGCATGTAAGATAAGAAATCTTCACTACAAAAGCTAAACAAATATATAGAAAAGAAAAATATATCAATAGAGGGTGAAGGAGGAGGGTAACAAAAGTCCATTCTAATGCTGTATGGCTTCAATTTGGTCTTGTCTGTTGCTTTGTTAAGCCAGAAAACGCATAAGCGATAAATGAAAAGGGAACAATTTCAATAAAGTTTTGGCCACAATGCAGGCAAATCGAAAAACGGTCGCAACGACGAAATGCAAACCGGAAACGGAAACTGAAAAACGATGTAAAAAGCAAATTACATTAGACTGCTTGTTGCCAACATCTTTCACCCTCTCTCGCTCCCCATCTTTCTGTCTGTTTGTCTGTCTGTGTATGTGTGTGTGTGTGTGTGTGTGTGTGTGTGTGGGGTAGCAATAGATGGAGGGTGTTTGAAAATATTGTAAATGAAGCACAGATCTATGTAAATTGCAAAGCATAAAAAACCCACAGAAGCGAACCCCAAATGTAGTCAATGCAAAGTAAACCGAAATCGAAATCAAATTTAAAAATAAAGAAAATTTCCAATTTTAAGCAGCATTTAGAGGCTTTCCACAAGAACAATAGAAGAACGGATAGCTCTATAGGTAAATACATATCGCATACGAAATCTTTACAGTACGTTGTCATGCTTAAACTTGAGAATATTCTGTCTTACAGCTGCGTTTGTTATTTAGTGTAATTCGTTTGAGCTTGAGTAAAGTTTACTTTTATAAATCAGGTAAAACTGAAAAGAATTCATATCGCACTTACCATTGAACTAATACCAAAGCTAATGAAGAGCAGTCCATGGGAAGACAATCATGGATCGCGTTCTCGCAAGGCGCAAAGCAAGGCGAATCCATAGCTGAATGTACTTTGTGGAGGCGTAACTTTACTTTCTTGACGCTGCATTATTTGTTTTCTACGTGTGCTGACTTTTCCGACGGCTGTCTTTAATTGGTTTCTGCAATAATTTCCAATTGCATGCCGTGATTAAAAAAAAAAAGGGGGCACCAAAATGAATAGATAAGAGCAGAAGCGACGAGCTTAAATGATGTTAGCACTGATGAATGCAACGACAATATATGAGTTTTTACATACCGCAACATGTTTGCTCAATAGACGGCGTATTTCTCCAGTCGGACATGGAAAGTTGCTTTTGGGAGCACACACGCAACTATAGGAAGTCAGGATCACTCCGTGTTCAAATTGATCAAGGGCTCAATATTTTCATAAGACACAAATTGCAACGATTTATAATTATGCTCAACTTGTTGGAAGTCAATAAGCAGGTTGCAAACACCAAATACTATTGGATTAACCAACACTGGAAAAGTCTGTTAAGTAAACAGATATATAAAAGAAAAGATGGCGTCAGTGTTATTAGGTCAGTTAAGCGAGTAGCGAGTAGCTTTTGCAAGCGAGCATAACCTTATATCGAGTGTGTTCGATTCCTCGTTCCTTTGATATGTCAGGTTGCCAATTAGGAGTTGCCACTTTGACATATGTCAAATTGGTAAGAAAGGAAGTTCACAGCGAACCGTTTGTTATTGGCAACACTCTACTCGAAATGCTAATTGTTATCAAAACGTCTTTAAGGATATCGAATCGAAATCATAGCTGCAACATTTTTCTCTATAAAAGCGAGCACCACGTTGAAAAAGGCCTTTTGCGTTTAGGATTTTGTGGAATCAACATCGTTTTCAAAACTTTTTAAGACAAAAAAAAAAAAAAAAAAAAAGCTTAAGAAATTCTCTCGCAATGAATCCATTCAAAGATAATTCTCCAAAAGATAGTGGCAAACTTGTAAAATCCGTTAAGTCTGAAGCGGTTAAAGTAAAGAAAATGAAAAAGAAGGCAGCTGTGGCTGAAAACGTGGCAGTTAAAGTAAAGAAAATGAAAAAGAAGGCAGCTGTGGCTGAAAACGTGGCAGTTAAAGTAAAGAAGGAGAAAAAGAAGGCTGCTGTGGCTGAAAACGTGGCTAAAAAAAGCAGCAAGGCTGCTAAACCAATTGAGTCTGCGCGTGAGTCGTACTTTATGCCCATCGAAATCGCTGAGAAAAAATTGGCGAAGAAAAAAGCAAAGAAAGTCGTGAAATGTAAGTTATGTGAAAAAAATATGTGCATGCCGACATTTTGTCTTTTATTTTCCATACATATATGTATAGATATATAAATGTATACATATATGAAAAGTGATTTGTCATTGAAAGTGTAAAGCATAGAAAAAAAATGTTGAAAAATGTGTGTCTGCCGACATTTTGTCTATATGTGTACATATGCATATACATTCATATATCTATACATATCTAAATACTTGTACACTTAAAAAGTTAATTGTCATAGAATGTGTAAAGCAAAAAAATGAAAAAAAATGTGTTCCTGCCGACATTTAGTCTATATATGTTATGTATATATATATATATTAAAAAGTGATTTGTCATGGAATGTGTAAAGCCTAGAAAGGAAAAAAATGTGTTCCTGCCGACATTTTGTTTCTATATATTTATATATACGTATGTACATATGTATATGTACATATGTATAGGTAACTTGAAAAGTGATTTGTCATGGAATGTGTAATACATAGAAATAAAAATAACCGACCATATAAAGCATATATATTCTTTACCAGCATCGCGACTTCACTCGATGTATTCCATAGCTCGCAAATAATTTTTGTCCGTTTTTATTTTCCTGACGCGTTGCCCACGAGAACAACCGAAAAAAAAACACGCACAATCGTTCTCTGCGCTAAACCAACTGAGTCTGCGCGAGTCACACCATGTGCCCATCGAAATCAAAAAAAAAAATGGCAAAGAATAAAAAAGAAACGACGTGAAAAGTTAGTTATGTGAAAAAAAAAATGAGCATGTCGACATTTTGTCTTTCATTTTCAATACATATACAAATGTATGTACATATATATGAAAAGTGATTTGTCAGTGAAAGTGTAAAGCATAGAAAGGTAATTTTGCCGACATTTTGTCTATATAGGTACATATATGTACATATACATACATATGTACTATATCTCAATACTTGTACACTTAAAAAGTGATTTGTCATGCAATCTGTAAGGCATAGAAAGAAAAAAATGTGTGCCAGCCGACATTTTGTTTCTATATATTTATACTATATACATATATGTATGTATGTATATATGTATATGTACACTTGAAAAGTAATTTGTCATGGAATGTGTTAAGCATAGAAAGAAAAATTTTCGACCATATTAAGCGTATATATTCTTAACCACCATCGCGAGTTTTGTCGATACATACCATAGCTCGCAAATAATTGTTGTCCGTTTATATTTTACTGACACGTTGCCCACGAGAACAACCTAAAAAAAAAAACACGCACAATCGTTCTCTTTCTGCATTTTTCTTTCTGTTGAGCACTTTACGTTGCTCTGTTCGTGAGACGCTATTTTAGCGAACATCGCTAAAAGTAAAAGACCGATTGACTGAAAAGTCACCGCAATCGGTCCTTTCAATGTGTCTTCTTTTCGATGCACAGTTGTGCATTGCGTAACATTGTGAAATTCGATTTTATGTTTAATTTTCTTGAACATTTAAACATGCATATTTTATATTTCAATCTAATTGTTTTATTTGAAATTAAAAACTTTTATTTTTAATAAATTTATTTTGAAATAAGGCAACGCAAAATTCACAAACACACGTGACGCGTTAAAGCCGTGAAACTTCACAAACACACATACATGTGCAAAAGACTTTTATTGTTGTCGTTCATGGGCAAACGGTCCGGCAATGAGCAGAGCAAAAGAAAACGAAAAAAAAATTGCTCGTCAGTTGAGCGCGTGCAAAATACTTATACGAACAGTGCAATCGGTTGCTCTTGCACTTTTTGCTCAAACTCTCAGTGAAGACACTTATTTTGTGACCGCACGAAAGAACGGGCAACCGAGCTATAATATAAACACATCCGTTTGTTTTTACTGTAAATAGTATCATCTCTTTTTAAGTGTGTTTAATATTAGGCGTGTCAATTAAAGTTTTTTCTTGTTATATTTTCAGTCGCTGCTGCAGAAGGTTCTTTCGACCAGGCCGCCAATGTCATTGGCAAAGAGCAACCAAAGGAGAAGAAACCATCCCAACTTAAGAAGAAGGTAAAGAAGGTTGCCAAGGTCAAGAAAACTACCGACGACAGCAGCTCCAGTGTGGAGGCCAAGATCAAAACCGACGACAGCAGCACCAGTGTGGAGACCAAGATCAATAAGGAAGCCAGGAAACTCAAGAAAAAGAACAAACTGGCTGCTGCAGCAAAAGCTAATGCAGAAAAAGTCGATGCTGCATCTAAACCTAAAGCTAAGGCAGAAAAAGTGGATGCTGCTTCAAAAAAAAAAAAAGCTAAAGCAGAAAAAGCGGCTGCTGCAGCAAAAGCTGATGCAGTAGCTAAAGCTAAAGCTGCAGCAAAAGCTGTAACTGCAGAAAAGGTGAAGAAACTGTCTAAGCGTCGCAAAACTACTTCCAGTTTTCCGGATTCGGGATACGAAGGTATTAAGGTATATAACGACATTGTTGTTAACCCAGCTAGACGCGCCCGTGATCAGCTCTTTGCCAGTATGCTGAAGAAGAAGAATGCTAAACGCTCCCGCACCGAAGAGCCGGCGACCGATACGATTCCAGACATTGTCTTAAATCCGGCAAAGCGTGCCCGAGATCGGCTATTGGAGTTGGCAGTCTCTGATGATGCCAAGAACGCGGTGAAGTCTGCATTTGTGGCACCATTGCCGACTGCTGCTCCGGAGGTGCCACCCGCACCGTCCAAACGCTCTCGCTCTTTTCAGAGGACGACAAGCAAGGAAAGGATGCCACCCAAGATGCGTTCTGCAGATCGCTCCTAAGCGATATTCTTAGTACATCAACTCAGTTATCTTTGTCAAATACAGCCTCCCACTATGTATGATACAAAGAAACAAATATGAGAGTTGAAGCAGCAATAATTAATTCATATGAATCATATATCATATCATATTCATATGAATCAATTATCGCTGGTTGAAGACTAAATACAAATCATTTAATGAAATCTTGTGTTTGCTATTATTTAGTATTCAAATGTACTTCCAATTAGCAGAGAATATAAGATCCAACTATTGAATAGATCCGTAAATTTCGTGTTGTTGAGTGGAAGAGAGAGAGAGAGGGGGAGGGCGGGGGGGCAACTTGCTTGCTTATCTGTGGCTATACAGTTAACATAAAAGCACAAATCCCTATTAGATTTAGTGGTGGCAGCCACAGCTACTCTGCTACGACCTGCCAAAGCCAACTGAAAGCAACAAACACTTTGCATAATCAAAGTCAGCCAGATGGGGCATAGAGGCAACTCTACACACACACAACTACAACTCCAACTCGAACTATACGTATTTATTCGAAACCTTGGCCAAAGTGGAGACCGCTGCTTTTGTCTGGCTGCCCGCCACTCGAGTCTCATGGGAGCGCTTTGCGATGCCACGCTGCGGGACTCAAACAAAGGACAACACAAAAAAAATACAAAATACAAAAATTACAAAAAGTACAAGAAAAAGACAGCAAAGCACCGGCGGCAAATACATTACTTATGAACGAGAAGGGGGTTAGTTGGTAGTTAGGGGAAAGCCCTTGGGTTAGTAATTGGATTACTTAACTGATTAGCGCACAATTATGTTGAATAATTGGTAATGCATTAGCATCGAGTATGAATATTGGATGAAAGCGTGGCCAAAGCAAACTCCCAAAGTAAACGTTAAATACTTCAAGCATACAAAATGTATACGTATGTGTGTGTGTATGAAAAGCAACATGAACATAGAAGAGCTGAGTTATGGAAAGCGAGGCTGGCAAATCTGTTTGCATCTCGAATGAAATAACTGAAATGTCTATACCTGCAATGAAATAGATGCGCCAAGAATGCATTGGAAGGAAACAGTGCTGTGCTCTGGGATTATATTAAGAGCACCTCCGGACGTAAGCAAAAGAAACGAAGAAGAAGGAGCTGATGTCGATGAGAACGAGACGAAGACATTATGCGTTGATTGTGCCAGCAGCAAAACGGAGAAGGAGAAGGAGAAGGAGGAGGGACGTAGAGCAATGGCCATTGCAATGCAATTGACGACAATGACAGCCCGAGCAACGAGAGCAATGCAAAGTGCCGGACGGAAATGCAGACCAGAACCAGAACCCAAAACCAACAGCAGCAGAAGCAGACGCAGAGTCAGAGTCAGAAACAGCATTGGGGCAACCAAGAGGAAGAAAGTTGGAGTTGGAGTTGGAGTAGGAGCCTGTTGGGCCATTTTCTTTGCTTTGAAGCCGAAAGTTGATGCTGTAAATGGCAGGATATACACATACATACATATACGTATGTTCACCCACACACACACATACACACACACACCACACACACAGGCACGCATTCTTGTGCAATAGAATGGATAAGCATTTCAAGTCAAATTGCTTCAATATGCGTTGTGCATTAGCCGAGCTCGTTTTGCGTAAATGCGCGCACACAAAATACACACACACTCACACACACACACACACATACACATACGCATAATTGGCACAAGAGGTCCTGCAGCTGTCGCCAGGCTGCGTCACGTTGGTCGCTGCATCAGCAAAAATTTGTGGAACACCAACGATTGCTTTGCAGGGAGGTTTATGGTAGAGGGGGAGGGGGGGGGAGGAGGGCAACCGCCAAGACGCCATCGATGGCCATGTTAGTCCAACAACGAATGATGACGATGATGATGTTGGTGATGATGGGTGCGCCATGGCTAAGAGAGCGCCACAAACCTTTATTCAAATTCAGCATTTTCATGGCAATGGCGTAAAATCATTTTATTGCTTCCTGACTGAATGACTTTTACAACCTCGTCTCGGATTCAGATTAACCCAAATGCGATGCTGCCACTGCTGCTGCTTCTCCTACTTCTGCTTCTGCTGCTGTTGATGCTGTTTTTGGTGGCCCACCAAAACCACTTGGAAACCCCTCAAACACTCGCACTAACACACACATTCAAACATTGCCGACTACTGTGAAGCCTTTTCAATTTAAATAAAATTTCGCTGACTGTCCCATTTGCACAAGGTACGAACGAACATTTCACATTAGACAGCCGACATAATGTCCTTTTTTGTCGATCAAGTTAACGTTATACATATAGCAATCATATCATGCGAATATCATCAATTGTCATAAACGTATGAAAGAACGTCTTCACAGTACTTATAAATTGTGAATATCTTCACATTGAAGATTACACAACATTTTACAATAAAAAGCAGCTATAATGATACATTTTTCGGATGAAGTTAAAAACAAGAGCTAAGAAAATCTGGAATCGTTATAATCGTCGTATGAAAGAACGTCTTCACAGCACTTATAAACTGTGAATGTCTTCCAGAAGGTCAACGACAATTAGTTAATTGCAAATGACAAATGCGTTTTGGCTTAAACCATATTGTAACACAAGTACTTATGTTACAATGGCAATAACAGCAACAACAACAAGAACAGCAACAGCTATTAAATGATAATTAACAAATGTTACATTTGCAATTGCATAAATTTGAGGTTTACTTTTGCGGTGGTAATCACTTCGAAGCAAATGAAAATACTTTAGAGTTGTTGGTATCCACCCCACAAACCGCACTTATTACAACTGATTATGAGTTGATTACGCCATCTGTTCCAGTGTGTGTGTGTGTGTAATTGCATACATTTGTTTAATGAGCAGTGAGCAACAAAAGTGGCAAATAGGGCCACAAATCGGCTTACACAGACTCAATACGATATATAAATGGGATGTTAAGGAGATATAAAATGATGATGAAGCCAAAGCTAATGATGATGGACACTCTGAAACAGGCAGTTTATACATACATATATATTAACATATGAAGATGAATTTAAGTTGTAGATATAAAAAGTTTGAAAACCATTTCAAGTTGCAACACAAATCCAATTCCATTCGCAGTGAAAGCAAACTGAAGTTGTGAATGGTAGTAGGTACAACACGTGCCATGGTAGGTACCTCCAGGCTGCAGTATGCCGTAATGAATGTCGGTGGAGCAGGCAGACTGACAGGCAGCAAAGTGGCCTCGTTTCGCTTTGTGTCCTCCTTGCTTTTGGCCAGTGTTGCCAAGCGGGCACGTGCACACTCTTGACCTTTATATCAATTTGAGCGAGCGCCCATAAAACCATTATAAATTATGGCTTTTGTTTTGTCTGACAGCACACATTTTGCATTCTGTAGTGGGTGAGTGGTTGGTGTGTGGGTGGTACGGGGGGGAGTGAAGCTTCATCAATTTGCCAGGCTAGCGCACACGAACACCAATCCGTGTGTTGTATGTTGTGCGTATGCACGGATTGCTGTTGTTGCAGCGTTGCAATCCCAGGATAGAACGCTAAAAAAAAACAAAAGCGAAAGTGACACACACACACACACACACTCATCCTGGCAGCCAGACAGACGACACTCAGTCAGTCAGTCACTCAGTCATGCTGAAAATATATAAAAAAAAAAAAAAAATATAAAAAAAAATAAGAGAGAGAGAAACTTTTCTAATTGTCGCACAAGTGCACTTGGGTCTGCTCTATCGCCCCCTGCGCGCATCTTCTTGTCTGTCACGATTATACTTGTTCGCTCATTATGCATGCAACAACAATGGCTGGCAGCAGCAAGGCGACAAGGGCAGGGACATTCCATTTTTCTTTCCTATTTTTTTTTGCTCGCTTTTCATGTTGTTTCTTTAAGTGCCGGCAGGTTGCGTCTGCGTCTGGTGTCGCCACAGTTGCGCCTTCGGACACAGTTTATCACGTTTGCAATTTGGACACGCAACTTTGCCTTTGGTTGCATGTCTCATTTGTTGCTGCACCTCTCTCACTCTCTCGCTCTCCTTGTCTTTTTAATAAGGCACAGCGTAATCGTTAATGCCATCGCCTGGCCTTGCATCCATATCGTTCCGTGAAAAAGTTGCCTTAACTTTCGCTCAAGTTGCTTTTCTGCAATTTGCATATTAATGTCAATGCGGCTCGGATCGAAAATTGATCGATCTGGCCAGATTGGCAATGCGTAACGCGCGGCTTTTCATGGCATACACAAAATGGTGGAAAAGATTATTTTATTTTTTTTATTATTAATTAAAGGAAATCAAACGACTTAATTCATTTGAATGAACACTTAAATATCACAGAGTTAATTTCACATTACAATTAGCAAAATAATATGCAATTTCTTATTATGAAAGCATCTTTTGGCGACCACAGGGTTGATGTGGCCTTATAGTTATCGCCTTTAAGCTATCGATATACAGTGTATAATCGATAAAAAGCTGCCCAACATATGGTATGCAAAGAAGTGAGAAAACAAATATATTTTACTGAGTAAAAAGAAAGTGTTTTAGCTTAGTTATCTTCAAAAAGGCAAAGAAAAGTTTCAAGGATGCTATTTTTGTGGCTTTAAGCTTAATGCAACTTTGCTAACTATCGTATTTGAATCGTATTCTCTAACGACACGCACCCATCGCCAATTAGAGCTCAGCTTGCGAAAGTCATAAACATTTATGTATATATTCTATGTAGCATGTAACTTAAACATATACATATGTACATATGTATACATATAGTGGCATCACTTGACTTCGAGGTTTCAACTAATGTTGCTTCTGCTTTTGGTGCTTTTTGGTGGTAATTGCGTTCGTTGCAGTTGGAAAATTTGTGTTAACGGAATGAACTTGAATTTGGCTTTGCATCGCTTGCCACTTGCAATTGATGAGCAGCATCAGTTGGCAAAAGCGTGCTCTCTCTCTCTCTCTTTCTCTCGGTGCACCACAGCGACACTCGTAAGTAATTCAAGTGAAACCACATTAAGCTTACTTTGCTAATTGCGAGCGACACGTCGCCAGCCAGCATCGCGTTCTACGCTGTGCAAGCGCATGTGAAAACTCAACCAATCCCCACCCACCCCAGCCCCTCTTTTTCCACCCACACAAACTCGATTATCTACATAGCGTAGCAGTTGTGCGTGTGTGGGGGGGGGGAGGGCGGGGCAGCTCCTGTGGGGCTGTGACTCTAGGTCCAGGACTGGAGCCAGCCATCCAGCCAACCCGCCGAGCAGGCCAATCATTTTAATTAATTTGTCAGAGTGTTGGTAACACACAAAAATTTATTATACTCCAACGTCTCCACATCGTCGTCGCCATCGCCGTTGTCGTTGTCGGTATCGTTGTCGTCCTCGCAAACTGCAGCAAATTAAGCAGCGTATGTACACACACACACACACACACACGCGTGTGTGTTTGCTTGTGCGAAGGAAATCAGTGTAAACGCGCCGTGGGAACAAAACTTTTGATTACGAAAACCAAGAAAATCAATGGTTTGGAGGCTAACACACACACACAAACACACACACTAACAACCGCATTACGTTAGTAGCTAATGTAGTGCATCCCCTTTTTTGGGGGGCTTGGGATACCTTTGGGCGTTGTCCAATGTGATAAAACGACGTGGAGATTGTCACACAAATGACCTCGACACAGTGCCACATTCGCTGCAGTTGCAGCTGCAACATATCAAAAGGCAGCTAGCGCGCAAAGAGAGCTAAGCTAAAGTATGTGCTATTCCTATAGTTAATATTTTTATTATTATTAATTGCATAATTTTATTGATAAACTTTTTGTTTTTAGTTTTTTTCTTCTTAGAGAGGCAAATAAATCCAGGCAAATACTGTTGATTTCTCCTAAAATGTTGACTGGGAACCAAAAACTTGAAGAAAGGAACAATAAGAATTCTCTTGAATACATTTCGACGACTATATGGCACAAGTTCACACTTTTTATTAGTCGCAAATAACAATGACTTTGTTCAAGAAAAGTGAATAGTTTTCGGTGAGTACAAACCACGAACATTTAATTACCTTTTGTATTATAAAAGCTCACAATAACCCAAAGAATTTCTTATGTATTTGAAGAATATTTGTTGTTGACGAAGAGTTGTGCTTCACACCTGCTAACATGTTCAGGAAAAACATATAAGACGAGAAAAAAGATAAGAGAGGACACTAACAGAACTAACGACAAAAATACAAAATGTTTAAAGACGTATACTTAATATGATCTTAAGAAGTCTATTATAGTTTTGTCAGGAATTGTGTAACGAGTAGAAAGAATCATGTCCGATTCCATAAAGTATATATGTTCATATGTACATGTAGAGCATCGCGAGCTGAGTTAATATAGCCGCATCCGTCTGTTTGTATGCTTACGTGTTCTTTAGTACTGAAGCTATAAAACTGATATATTGGCCAAGTCCCAATCAGACCACAAAATACAATTACTGGCATATTGAATATAGCTTTTTATACTATGTAGTTTTATATAAACGCATAAATTTAATAAGCTTTCGTATTCAAGAAATTACAACCTTAAGACTTTTTCTAGAGTACAATAATATTGAAGTTTAAACAAACCTTTGGTGATGAGTTTTAAACTTTTTATTAATGCAAATATATTTTTTTTCATTTCAGTTATCATAAGTGATGGTTGAAGCTCCTTCAAATGGAACGTGGAAATCTTCATATCAAAAGTCGCACTTTTGGGCAATCTCTAAAGCATCTCTCCATCGCTCTCACTCCCGCTTGGCAGACAGCTTGAAGCTGCAAAGTACAATGTACACTTGAGTTGGAGGCAAACAGCTTTTGGGGAATGTACGTAGCTGTCACGATGTTACATTTGAAGATTTTTCTGTTTTGTGTGAGTGTGTTATTTGTTTTTGTTGTTGTTGTTGTTGTTGCTGGTCGGAGCCAAAATGAAATGAATTGCCCAAAGTGCTGGCGGGTGTTTAATTTAAGTGCGTAACAACTAAGCGGCAAGCCACGAGCCACCTGCCACACCCACTTGGCCCGAAGCTGCCACAAAAACCAGCTGACTGGCTGTTAGCTGATGCCGTTGCACCTGACCCCGTGTGGCATACGTGAGTGTGGCAAGTAGGTAGCAAAGAGGTGGCAAGCTGAAATTGCACGCCATTAGGACAAGTAATAGGCGAGGCGACCCAGAGTGCACTCCAAGTAGTTTCTTGTTGCAAGTTTTAATGACTGCCGCTTTTTGCTTGAGCTGCCACGAAAAAGTAATCGTCCAACAAGGCAACACACAGTGCTTAATTCACGTGAGGGAGAGACGGGTGAGATACATTTGTATCTGATATCTTTTTTAAATGTAATAACCGATAAATGAATAATCCTCTATCTGCATCTGTATCTGTATCTGTATCTGTGTCTGTCTGTCTGTCTGTATGTTTTGCATCTGTTTTCTGGCGGTTTAGCGGTTTATCGGTTTGCTTAGTACGCGCTTAAGCCTATAATTCCCATCAGTGCAAATTGTGTTGCATGCCCCGTTGAACTTATTGACTGTTAATTGTAATTTGCAAACTGGGCCGTCTGCCTCTGGCTGGGTTTGGGTTTAAAGGATTAACACTCAAAAGCATTGAATCCATTTTTAGTTACACACACACAAACACACACTCCCTGTCTCTCTCTCTCTCTCTCTGTTTGTTTGAAAATATGTTAACTGACAATAATAATTAAATGGCTATGGGCAAAGGATGGGGGGGGGGCGATATTAAGCGGCTTAGCTGCATTGCAATAATTGACCATCAATTGCTGTATGGCTGTAGATTTGATTTTAATGCGAATGTTAATGCCGTGAAACGATGCGACTGCTGCCATGCGACGGGGCCATAAACAAATGGGCATTTCGGCATTTGCCGGCTAACAGATTCAGCAGCAACATGTTGCGCATGTTGCGGCGCTTGGCAGCAATGTTGCGCTGCATGCGCAGAGTCAGCGGCAACATGCTGCGGACGTTTTGTGTTAAATGGGACATTTATGTGGCAAGCAGCTAGCAGAATGGCAACGACGTTGCAGCCAGCAGTAGCTGGAGCTCTTTGCTGTTTGTTTAGGAGGGTGTTGGGGAGGGGGAGGGAGGGTCGCAATTTGCTTTGCGTATGAATTGCAAATGCAAATGAAAACTCTTGAAAATTAAATATATTATTTCATTGTCTATACTATATGACTGTATGTGTGTGTATGCAATGCGAACACAAACACACAGCGTTAGTATTTGTTTTATGAGATAGGTGGAAGGGGTTATTTTCTCAAGGAGGGATGGGATGGGGTGGGGGTGTGTTCCCCTCTGTGGCAACATGCGTGCCTTGCAAATCACGTCGTGATATTTACAAATGGTTTCTTGTAATTAAATTAACACAAAACGTGACATTGTCACTGACGCAGATTTTTAAGCGACAAACACACATACACACACACTCACATAGACAGACAGACACAAATCACGGCGTGGCATAAAAGACACAATGCAACGCCGAGTCCCCAAAGTGTGTGTGTGGCAAGTTGGAAAGGAAGTCGTTCGCCTCAACTTGGCAACCGAAATTGTAACTTTCTTTACTTAAAAATTACTTTACTCTTTGTATTTGTTGTTGTCTCAAATGAAATTTAAAACACAAATGAGCAAAAGTGCGTGACGTGCGCTCCCTCTCCCCGTGTCTGTCTCCGTCTCCGTCCCGTCTCAGCTGTCAGTCTGAGTTTGTCTGTGTGCGTCATTGGGGAACCGACGAATGGGAACGGGAACGGGAGCGAGAGCGAGAGCTGTGCCTTTTGGACCGACTGGAGCGGCCTTAAAGTGTAGTTAGTGTATCGCCCCATTTGAGTGTGTTTATTTTGTGTATGTGTGTGTGTGTGTGTGTGTGTGTGTGTGGCGCCTTACAAAGATTAGGAATGTAATTTACAATTTACAGCATGCTCGCAAATAAATGTCGACTTCTTTTTATACAGCCACTTATGCCGAGCACCACCCCTCCCGCCGCCTCCTTCGACACGCACACACACATACATACCTACACCTTGAGACTCTCCCTGGAGCACACGTATGTTGGAGCCCTTTGCTGGCTGTGTGTGTGGCACAAAACGATACAATATGTGTATCAAAACACATGAGCTGAATGCGAGTCGAAGAGAGAGAGAGAGAAGAGAGAGACGGACACGGAAACTAAGATGGACACGAAGAGACGAAGACGTACCACTCGGTCTGCCATTGGAGCACTGGAGGCAGGCTTCATCATGCCGCCACCACAGTGCCAGCAGCAACAACAACAACAATGAAAAATACAGAAAAAGATTGACAGTTGTTGGCGCAGAAATGTGCAAACAAAACACAAAAGTAGCAACAAAACTTTTCTCTCGAATAAAGGCGCAAAAATAAAAAACCCCGAAACGCATTCGCATAAGCTACAGGGTTACCTTATTTGTTATCACATAAGAAATACTTGAGAGAAAAGATGATAATATGCAATAATATTGTTTTACATAAGAGACAAAACCAACTTACAGTTATTTCGGGAAAGCTTTTGTTAACCAATTACTTTGATCAGAAAAAAATCAGAGATAAGTAACCCTAAGTTTATCGTTATAAGATTACTAAAACACTTATACCATTGACTTCTACATTAAAATCTACTTATTTTAAAAAATTTCAATAATTCTTAAAGAATTTCAAACTGCTAAAAATATATTTAAGGATTATTCCTTGGTTTTTTTTAACTTTCCTCAACTATTTGACACTTTGCAAGCCCAAAATTGTATGACCCTGTATGATGATGTGAAATCTTGTGAAATGTGAGTGTGTGTAAAGCAAAAGAAATCTGAAAATTCCTTATCACACCTGTCGCCGCCCACAGTGTATTGGCGTTGTGTGTGGGTGTGTTTGGCACAGAGAAGGAGTGGGAGGCGGGGAATGGGAATGGCAACTTAACGTTGGCAGCATTGCAAGCGACCGATTAACTACCCGCCAGCGTCAGCGTCAACACGAAAGTATTCTCATATACCGACAGCGCTATAAATGCGAACGCTTGCGGCAGGATATGTGTGTGCGTGTGTGTGTGCGAGTGTGTGTGTGTGTGTGTGAAGTAACAAGCAACGTGTTGAGAGAGGCAAATGTGTAAGTTGGACGTGATGCGGCTTGTGGGCCACTCGTTATCCTCAATGCTTGGCCAACTTACAACACACAAAAAAAAAGTCACTTACCGACTGACTGAATGACTGACGTCATAGCTACATACATACATACATACATATGTATGTATATATGTATGCTTGTCAGCTTTATTTTTTGCGTGATTGGCTTTTTTGGGGAAGGTTGGGGGTGGGGGAGGGCGGAATGTAAAAAGCAGTCACAAGTTGGTTTACAGTGCAAACATTTAAAATCATGTCTCGAGTTGACAGACTTCTTGTAAGAGTAGAGAGAAGTTTGTTAAGTTGGCTAACTTGATGGCCACAAACACGTCCATTACGCTGAGGTGTGACAATTAAAGGTAAGTTTAATGAAAATAAACAATGTTTGTTATAAGATCAGAATTCGGAAGAAAGCTTGCAATCATGTCGATAACTGCACAGAATGATATGCGACAGAAATACTCCCTTTTATAATAAAACGCCAGACAATCTCAGTTAGTCTAGGAAACTTCACAGGATATTGAAACTTAAAACACTTCATTAAACCAAGGGTTAAAAGAAATGTATTGGAACAAGCACATCTACCCACATACTTTGCATCAAGGGTTTTTTTTTTTTGTAGCACTGACCATTTACCACCCACTTAAAAGGACCGCAACAACAACTTCAGCAACAGAGGACAAAAAATCGGGGCTAAAAGAAAGGAACAGAACAACAGCCGAAGCGAAAGTGAAGTGCATAAATTTTACACCTAATTAAAAAGTAAATGTTCTTTTATGCAAATCAAGTTGTAACCAAATAAATTGCCCCACCAAGGACAGGGACGAAGGTCGAAGGGTCGAGCGTTAAACGAGATCGAAAAAGAACTTTAGCAAATCCGCGCAACACAACAAAAAAAAGCTGAAAAGAAAAACGAAAGTTCAGTCCAACAACAGGAAAAAACGTTTACTAAACATGCCGAACATTGAATACCCTTGCAGGAATAATGATTTAATCACTGTTGGCAGAAACATTTGAGCTTTAAACATTTAAACACAATGTGGTTAAGAGCGCGACTCAAAAATATCTTAATACGTTTAGCTAGGGTATACAAAAAAAAAAAGAAAATTAAATGCGAGGCAAATAACGCAAAAATACTCGACCGAACACACAAACACTCACACACACACACACACACATAAACATGTTGTGGAAGATGGCGGTATCTCAGCTCGACAGCGTGTTAATCACACTTAATCTCATTTTTATTTCTGGGTCAGCATCTTTATTTATTTGTATTGTGTTGTGTTTGTTAGATCTCTGCCTCTCGCACTCTCACCCTCTCTCCGTCTCTGTCTCCGTCGTTGTTGGCTGTTGCTGTTGGCATGCAAAACGAAAAACTAGGCGCTCTGTCGCCACCCCCACATGGCCGCCATGCCGTAAATATCCTTGACAAATCTTTTCGCCCTTTCGGCGCACGAGGCGCAAAATAAAAAGACGCTGCCCAAGCCCAGGATGGAGGCATTCTCTCCTCGCTCTTCGAGCTGCCTCAGGTGGTGTTCCAGTCACCGCCGACGACACCATCGCCATCGCCTTTTTTTCGCTCTCGTTGTTTTTTATAGCCAGGTAATTTACGTAACGAACCTGACACTTTCTAATTTATAGCATCAGGCAGCAGCGCAGGCAAAGGCAGAGGCGACGGCTATGGCTATGGCGACGGCGATGTCTGCGTTAGTCTACGGGCAATGGGGAATCAGCATGATGACAATAGAAAGGACGCGACGTCGAGCTGATGATCATAATAATGCCATCATCATTATGATGATGGCCAAATGATGATGATGGCAATGGTCTAGCCGTCGCTTTTTCCATTGTGTGGTGTTAACCGCAAGAACTAAACAGCTGCGGGGAGTTGCCAGATTGTCAGGGTGACGGGGTGCCCTGTTGGGACTGTTGCCTCTGGAGGTCAGCAGGTTAGTTGACAGGGTTTTGTAAAGGTCGACTGACAAATAAATAAATATACAACTTCTTAAATAATTAAAGACTCAACAAACAAAACAATCGAATATTGGCATTCTAAAACTAATTGGCAACTCTCTGCAATGCTTTCTTCAAATCAACCAGCAATATGTCCATTAGCATCGCTCGATAATATATCGATATATATGTATATTGAAATCATTGCTTCGCCACGTTCAGCACGCTCTTTTGCGTTTGACATCTCGAGGTGAACGGATGTAAGTGAAGCTCCGCAAAAATTTGTTCTTTGCAAAAGAAATTCATGAAAATGAGAGCCAAAGCATCCAAAAGCAAAAATGGCGCGCCACCAGCCAAAAAAGTTATCAAAACTGCTAGTAATGATGGCGCTGCTAAAAAAGAAAAGCCGGCAAATAAGGAAATGACAAAAGAACAATTGGATGCGCGCGTGGTGTTGTTAGCGTCGGCTGAAGCTAATCGTTCATTGCGCATTCGGGCTATGCGCAGTCGGCGCATGTCAGTCAGTGCATCGCTTCTGGCACAACCAAGAATTAACACGCGCTCTAAAGTTAAATCCAAAATGAAACCAAAAGCATCAGCGAAGAGCAAAAATGCCACGCCACCGGCCAAAAAAGGAGCCAAAACTGCTAGTAAAGCGAAGAAAACTACTACTGGCAGTGCTAAAAAAGTGAAGCCGGCAAAAAAGGCTATGACAAAACAAAAAATTCGCAATCGGCGCATGTCAGTAAGTGCGCCGTCGCTTGCGAAAAAAAGAACTAAAACGCGCAAGTGCACGAACAAATGCTCGTGCGAGAAATGCAAGCAAAACAACGACGCACAGGCAAAAAGTAAACCAAGCCAGGCAAAGCGTCAGGGAAAGAAGAACACGAAGGCTGCGCCCAAACAAAAGAAGAACATAGGAAAGAGCGAACCAGCCAAGAAGAAGAATGGTAAGTTTAAAAAAGCAAGGCGCGAAATAAAAACAAATTGTACCTAACAAATCGTTAATTTTTTTATTTTTCAGCAGCACAAAAGCCCAAGCCGAAGCCAAAAGCAAAGCCTAAGAAGAAGGCCGTTGCTGCAGCAAAGGTCACCAAACCAAAGCCTAAGAAGAAGGCCGCTGCTGCAGCAAAGGTCGCCAAACCAAAGCCTAAAAAGAAGGCCGCTGCTGCAGCAAAGGTGGCAAAAAAAAAGCCTAAGAAGAAGGCCGCTGCTGCTGCAAAGGTCGCCAAACCAAAGCCTAAAAAGAAGGCCGCTGCTGCAGCAAAGGTGGCCAAACCAAAGCCTAAGCCTAAGCCGAAGGCGCCTAAAAAGACGGCTGCGAGTAAGGCTCCTAGGAAGGCGGCTAGGATGAATGCGCAAGTAAACAACGACTTGAATGCTGATCTTGATTCTGATTATGGGAATCCGGCGAAGCGTGCCAGGATTGAAGAGGAGGTTGTACGTAACATTGGTACAGTTAACCGTGAGGGCAGGTCTCGTTCCGTTTTTTTTTAATTCAGAGGCAAACATCTATTAAAAGAATTTGCACACAAACATATTAAAATTGTAAAATTAAGTTAAATATTCACATGTTCATCTTCAATATTTAACGAAAGTTTTCAATAAAAAAACATTTTCAATTTACAAAAAAAAAAAAAAAAAAAAAATCGCTTGGAATTTATTTGTTCACCTCCACAGTAATGGCACGAATGTTGGGCTACGTCACACGCACACAATGGCTTGACTGAACCGAGTGAAAAAAAAGAGAAGAAATGCGACAAAGGTCCAACCAAATCCTCACCTAATATGCAAATTTAATGAAGTAATTCAAAGGGTCGGGCAGGCATCGTTGGAAAGGTATGTATGTGTACTGTGTGGGGCATGAATGGCGAGCATTTTATTTTAATTTAGCAGCTCCTGTTTGCTCGACACCTACACACACACACTTACACATACAGATAGAGAGAGAGGGACAGCTGTAATAATTCACGCAATTTGCCGCACATTTTGGCCAAACGCTTTGAGCGAACCCGAACTCAAACTTGGCCAAATATTCAAAGCAACTTTGGCTCTTGGTTAATTAATAAAATGACCTCTGTCGCATGCCTACACAGTTCTTTTGTGCCCCGTGTTTGGTGTCGCTTTTTCAGCATTTCCGACGCACCAAGCAAGCGCGAGAGAGAGCGAGAGGGGAAGAGCCAACGAAAGGTAAAAAAAAGGCAGAGAGAAAAGCGCGCACAAGAAACATTGGCAAAAACGATGCCAAAATATAAATTAAGAGTTAATTGCGTTACTATTAAATTTAATTGTCGCTCTGCGTTCATCACTTCCACCAAAAAAAAAGGGCGAAAAACGAAATAAATAAAAACATTCAAGCAACGCATCCTAAAGAGAATCATTAAATACGAATGAAGCGAAAGAAAGGCATGCGAAAATAAATATACATGTGTGAGTGTGTGTATGTGTATCAATGCACAAGTATTCTTGTATGGCCTTTAATATATGTAACTTAGGGATGTTTTGATACTTATCGATAGGTCAACAAGCTAGTTCGATGGTATACGATGTATTGAATTGCACGAAGCTTTTTACAGTGTGGAGTAAAGCTTGCAAAACAGATGTATACTTGCATGGCCTATGGTAAATGCATCTTAGGGAAGTTACGATATTCAATCGCAAAGCTAAAGGGTTAGATCACAGACACACGATGATCCGAATTGCACGAAACTGTTAATTTGCGACGAGCTGTAAAACTTGCAAGATGCCGGAAACGTGCAATATCGCTTTTACTCGCTGCATGAAATATTTAATAACGATATATATCGACAAACTTAATTGTTTTTAATGCTGCTTTTTGCGCGTAAACATCAAAATCATGCTCAGTTTTGATGACATCATTTTGGTTTGTTGCCTAAATATAGAAAACAAAAGAAAAAAAAACTATCGAAAAAAGCAGCCCTGCATCAAATTGCGTGTAGCGAGCATCCAGTTATAGCTTGCAACTTTTATATCATTCACTTTTCTTTACAACATGCCCAAAGCTTCATGCAATTAGTTGGATCGTGTTAAATAACAATAAAAACATAATATTGTTTCATATGTAAATAATAGATGTGCAAGAAGAAATAAACCGGAAGACAAATATTTCCAACGAGTACATTCGATATCGAAAAGTTTCATGCCTAAAGCTGCATTTTTTAATAGCGATCTTGATAAATAATTATGTGAAAAGATTTCGATCGTACAGCTGCTTAATCAACGATGGAATATTGCAATCAAACACGAAATGAATGTGACATTCGCGGTAGATGGATGCGACATTCGCAATGAAGAGAGTTTTGTGTAAGCTTGATTAACACCTGTAATTACACATGTACTCATTTGCGCGAATGAATTTTGAGCGTTTTGTAGTGAGGCCGTGTAATTGACATGCCAACAAATATGATAATGTGATGTGCATATGACAAATGATGAATTCATACGCCATGTTGTACCGACAACACATAATGGTGTGAACATGTGTGCAAGAGCATAGCCAACTCCCACGACACTCGCCTCCTAGTCCACGAAGCACATGTTGCTGTCGTTGCCATGTTGATGATGCTACCGGTGGCACAGTGGCATGGTGGCATGGTGGCATGATGGCATGATGGCACGCTGCCACGGGGTCCCTCTTGTATGCAACATAATTGAAAGCTGCATGCGTCAACATAATTTCCTGACAACTTTAGTTAAGCATGTAAATTAAGTTAAAAATAACGATGACATTGGTTACATAAGCGCAAATGCATGCAAAAACTGCAACCAAACTAAGCGGAGCGAGGCAGACTGAAGCAGCGTAGCTTAGCCCAGACCAGACCAGACCAGACCAGACCAGCCAAGTCGAGTCGAGTCGAGCCTGAGCATGAGCATGAGCCAGGGCAGCTGAGGCATGCCACACACAGCCAGAGCGCGTTCGCTAGTGGTTGGCTGCTTGGTTCGTTGGTGGGCCCAACCCTCTGCCGGCCGTCACGTTGCACATTTTTCTTTTTGGAGCACAAGCACGGCTGCTCGTAATTGGAGCGTGGAATATCACTCTTCATGTTATGACATTTTTTCGCCAACAGCGAATAAATTGTGCACAGCAAGAAACTTTCTTGACTTACACATACACATGAACAATATCTGGTCATTTTTAAATATCAAATATGACAACTTCATAGAAACAAATATCATCTTCTGCCTTAAATAATATATGAAAATATTCATTTGCCTTCATTAGAAGTTCAACTTTAATTTTTTTCAAATGTGCGCTAACAATTTGACTATCCAATCTATAATTGACTGCTGTTGTTGAACTTCGTTGAACTGTTTTCAATCGTTTTAAGCGGTTTCTAAACTTCGCTAAATACTTCGGACGAACATAAGTTCCTTAACTAGAGCCCGGTCGCAGTTGGTACCCGGGGTGAATTTCGCAACTTTGTTATTCCAGAATTTTATTTTTTTTAAGAACAATATTGCATGTCGAACTTGAAGAAAAAAATCCAATTAGAATGATATATGAAATCAACTCAGAGGGCGAATTGAGAAGCAATAAGACCTGAGGCCACCTAGCGTAAATCTGTATAATTTCCACTTTTTACAGCACTGGATTGATACGTTATTTGAATGTTTTCGAAATAGTATTGCTGTTTTTACTTGAGAAGAGGCAAACATCACATTTCACCTACTCATTGCTGTGAAGAAACTCGTTGGAAAATCATATAATAATCGTTTCTTAAAATAAAATGCAAAAAATTGTTTTATTCCTTTAATGACCAAACAAAATGTTCTGCCATAAAAGAAGCTGAACCTTTCTTGCTTCTTATTTAATGCTTGTAAAATAAAGATTATATTGTTAGCAAATACATAACTTAATTTTTAAGCATCCAAATTTAAATTAAGATTTTTCGGAAGAGTTTTCACAGTGTGTTTTATCCACTTAAACCTCAAGGTGCATTGGCTGGTTATCAATTTCAGCACACTTACACCTTGTCCGACGAAGGTATTGAGCAAGATTTTGAAAACCATCGAAAAAACCAGTGAACGTTTCACCGAGCCGATATAATCTTAACTCTCGGTATCAATTATAATAAATATGTTTATATTTCTGTTTTTGGTTGTCTCAAAAACTATCGTGCTCTTTTTCACACAAAAACTCAACTCTTTACAGCACTTAACTGAATGTTATCAAAAAGTTCTTTGAATTTCGGATATATATCATCCACTTAACTTAGGTAAGCCACCATTCAAGTGCACAGAAAACACCAAAAATCAGCGAAAAGTGTAAATACTTTTTTTTTGTTTTTTTTTGCCTTAGTCCAAATTCGCTTAGAAATCTCTCATAATTTGTGTCTGTGCATTATCTTGGTTGCCTTGCAAGTATTAACATGCCACACGCACACATACACACGCATGCAGCAACTAGCTGTACTTGTGTGTCTTTGATGGTCGTGCTGCAATGTTTTGACTGTGTCCCACACACACATACACACACACGGACACATCAACCTTTGCAACGCAGCCATTTTCCGCTGCTCAGGCTCAGCTAGTGCCATGCAAAGCGATATGCAAAAAGAAAGCGACGCCAAGGTTAGCAGTTTCAGCCAACCATATATTTTTCATACATGCTATTAGTATATGTACGTGTGTATGGTTAAGGACCCACACTTAAACACCTAACGTACACACGTACACATAGTTGTGTGTTAGTCACAAGGCTAAGACAAAGCACATAACGGCAATGTTCATATTTTCTTGGCTTTCTGCGCTGCCCTTTTGGTTTAAGGATGCATGTCACAGCGGCAACAACTGCAAGTAAAATGCAAAAATATGATAAAAGAAAAAACCACACAAAAGGCTAGATGTCTCCTTCATACAGACGTTTACATACACTTGCTGTTGTCAAAATCTGCTTATTACATTCCAATAATATTAATAAGTTCCAAAAAAAAACCATAACGCTCTCCTGCGAGGAGATTCCTGTATAGGAATGAAACTAGAAGAAACTCTCTCGTCAGTCTGATTGCCTTAACGCATTTAGTTACGGCCCATATATAAATGTATGCATATGTGATTATGTACTTAGTTAAGCCATGCTTAAACACTGTAAATTAAATGAATGAAGGCAGACGGAACACTTTGTTTGCTCTCGCCTCTCTTGGCCATTGTCAGTTGATTAAGCTGCTTGTAGTTGTAGCTTAGCTGTGTTCAGTGTGTTTTCAAATACGTACACTGTACACACTACCTGGGCAAAGCACAAACAGAAGCTAAAAATTCGATCAGCTAAAAAGCTATTGCTTAATACAACGCCACGCCACGCCACGCCACGGACGGCACACCACACCCCTTGGCCATCATCCACATCCATTGTCATCTCATTCTTGGTCTCAACGTCAGCGTCATGGATGGCAGGCAACAACTTTTGTGTTGGCCATTGAAGTATACTTTGTTAACTCCACCACTCCACAGCTACAATCAGCTGCAGCTTCTTCTCATTCTCAATCTCCTTCTCCTTCTGCTACTATCTCCCAAAAACAACAAAAACAACTCTGGGTAAAACTGTTATTAACGAGAACGCCCACAATGCCCGTAAAGTGCTTCATATTACGCCACTAATTGCATAATTTCGTTGCCATTTTTATTAGTCTCTCAGTGCGATGCTCTCGCCTTTGATGTCGCCAGCAGAGCCAGAGACCATTGCCATCATCATCGCCATCGTCATCACCATCGTCATCATCGCCATCGCCATCGCCATCGACCATTTACCATCTAGTCTCCATGTTCCATTTGATAGCTACCCGCTGTTAGTACTACTATGCTGCAATGGCATGTTCAATGGTTGGGGTTGGTCTTCAATGTTGGTGGCTCGTTCCGTGCCATTTAAGTTGGAGCAGAGTTCGAGAGGGCAAACGAATTGTGAATCGTCCAGTCGCCCACAATCGTCATTCGATTATTATAAAACGGTAGTATTTATTGCACATAACATATATATACACACACACACACCATCCCGCACACCCACTCATACTCGTCCATTATGGAATCTAATGTCCTTGGATTGTCAGCGATTCACTTGACTGCGATTCATTTCAGCTCAAGCCAGAAGGATCCAAATGGCATGCAATGTAGTCTTTTAACAAATTCGTAGTCAATGTGGTAAAAAAATAATTTTTAATATACAACTATCGTATTGGTGTCAAAGCAGATTAAATTTAACACATTTAGGTTGGTTGTAGTTGTTGTTGGTAATCATACAATTTTTTTAAAGTTTCAATAACTTGGTTTTTTTTTGGGATCCCTTATAATATCAAAGGCTATATCTATTTTAACAGCGGTGGCTTTATTTCATTGCAGGAATCAAGTAGGTAAGCATGGCTTCCAGGAGAGTTCTCGAAGCCCCGAGAAACTACGAACAATTCAAGTTCAGCATCGGCAAGCGCAGACCAAGCTCAATTACAAAGCAATTACACCCGCAACGGGACCAGAATCAGCAGTGAATTCAGCGTCAGCAAGCACCAACCAGATCCCTCCAACATCCGCGCGATCCAGCTCACTTACTTAGCAATAACAGGGACAGTATCAGCAACTGCAAGGTAAGCGTTCGCGATCGACAGGCGATCAACCAGAACAGCAGGACAATCGTTTGCACACGGCTGCCAATGTCTCTCAGGAGACGGCAAGGGGGACATCAATCACAGCATTAGATCCAGCAGTAACAAGAGCGGATGCCGTGATTTTCACATATCAAAGTAAATTTTCATAATGCACAGTCGACAAAATAAAATTTTTAAGAGGTTGCCTCGCAAACATTTTGGTCAAGCCCGTTGGGTTCGCCATATATACAGGAATTGGTCAAAAAGCTTGGCACCAGCCATTGTATCGGGTTTCGCATCAAATGTCCAGAACATTAGCTACGGGCCGCATAAAAAAACAAGAAAGAAGGCTCTAGTCGAGAACTCCCGACTAGGACATACCCTTAACCCCATACTGTGCACTTACCCAGTGACCAATATGGTCAAAGTGGCAAAATTTCAAACTGCGATATCTTCGGTGTTTTTCAACCGATTCTAATCAAATTTCTTGTAATGTTTATAATTCTGTCAATAGTTTGAAACCTCGTTCTTACAATTTTGAAATTCAAGAATTTTTTGTTATCGATCACATGTGTATATCGGAAACCAGAAGTGTTATCGAAAATTTAAAGCAAACTTGATCTTCTCATGGTATAGGAGAGCTTAAGTTTCAAGTTTGAAGCCTCTAGCTCTTATAGTCTCTGAGATCTAGGCGTTCATACGGACGGACAGACGGACGGACGGACAGACGGACAGACGGACATGGCTAGATCGACTCGGCTGTTGATGCTGATCAAGAATATATAAAACTTTATGGGGTCGCAGATGCTTCCTTCTGTCTGTTACATACATTTGCACAAAACCATTATACCCTTATTTACCCATTTTATGGGTTAAGGGTATAAAAATGGCAATCCAAATGATCCTAAGACACACGGTGAAGCAGCTAAAACGCAAAGGAAAGTACCTCAGGCAAACACTGTTGCGGGAGAAACGCCCCAAGGTCCAAACGACGCGACTTAACCCGCTGCAAAAAGACCTTTAGGACGTCCACGAAAGGATCTGATTTTCATTCGGAATGCATCAAAAGCCTTGTATTAAGCTCTAAAATTACATTGCATTTAAATCTATAAACTTAAATATTATCCGATTTTCACGTAAATTTTTTTTGACCAATTATCGACTTGGGAGTTTGACGGAACTTCGAAATGCAATAACTTCCTCAAATCTAGCCCGATTTTCATATAGAATACATCAAAAGTCTTGTCTTACGCTCTTAATTAATACTGCGTTTAAATCTAAAACCTTAATTTTCACCAAACGCCGCTGCAATAAGACCTCGAGGACGTCCAAAAAAAAACTGTCAGGCTCATAAGCTGCAATGTCCTCATTTCTCTCCAAGCTTGACATTTATTATCTCCTGGTTCGGCCTAATATGATGTTGTGCCCGCTTTCGTCTTTCAAACCGCATACACGCACACAAGCATGCATGTACTTTTATGTATACGTGCGTGCGCGTGTGTGCAGTATTACGCGGTAAGAGTGGCATACAGCGTGTTGGCTAGTGTGGAGGAGGGCAAGACGTGCATCTGACATTTGCTCGCTGTTCGCTTTGCGGTCGACGACGGAATTTGCATGCCAGGCTGGCCATTTAACGTGTCCGTGTCTGTGTCTGTGTCTGTGTCTGTGTCCGTATCTGTATCTGTATCTGTGTCGCTGAGGAGGAGTTTTGGGGGGACCTTTTGATTCTGTCGGCATCGCCGGCTGCTTTGCTGCTTCTGCTGTCTATTACAAAGTCCGCACACGTTTTGCGTAAATGTGCATTTTTCTCTAAATGTTTTGTAAATGTTTCCGTTTCCAACTTTATAATTAGTTGGCACGAGGGCGGGCGCAAAAGAAGAAAACGCAGCGTCACATCGCATCGCATAGCAACGCAACGCATTGCAGTGCAGCAGGAAGCGGAAAAACGAGAGAAAGCACTGCGGAAATTGTGTAAGTTAAGCGCCTGCCACACAGTCCATGGCACGCAGCAAGTGTCGACCCAATGTAGCACCATGTCACTTGTCTTGCCTCCGATTACCAACCAAATGCAGCTATAGCTCCAGCATGCAGATATCGCAATACACAGAAAGAGACGTGACCCATATTATGGAACTGATTTATCCATATTAAAGGGTTTCCCTATTGCAATTTAACGCTGATCTTGCAACAATGAGCGATGTGCAGGCCTCGGAGACTGTTTAATTAGATTGACAGAATTCAGCTCAAGGAGGCACGAAGTGTTGTGTCACTTACCTGGGCTGTGGCACGCAGTGGCACTAAGTACAGTTAAAGTGAACCTAATCCTGAATTTTTTTTATTATTTCTGTAAAATAAATATGTAAATATACCTATAACGTTATTCCTAAAAAACTTGTTAACTCTAAAGATCTTCATATTTATATAAATTTACTTTTTTGTCGGCTTTTGTCATGCAAATGCTCCACTGTGCGGCTGGCTTCAATTGAAGTTTTAATTAAAAGCAGCTACATGAATCGCTGCCTCGCATTGGGCCAACAAATGCACTCAAGTTGCTTCTACTCTACGCATTTGCAACACCTGCCACAGACGCTGCCAGCGACTTATTAAAAGCTGTCAGCGTTATGCTAATTAGACAGCGCGACCCACAAAATGTCGCCGCAAATCAATCAGGTTACGCTCCCCTGCACATTGCCTTATGCCGTGCTGAGGGCGGCTTTATCAAAAATATACAAATACAAAAAAGCAGAAAAAAAACGAAATAGAAAGGAAGGAAAATAAGGAGGAGTGGGAAGGTAGGTGGATGCCACCAAATTAACGGTACGACAGCTCAACGCAGGCTGATTAGCGTAATCAGAGCAAACGGCGACAGCTCGACCAATTTCAATGCAAATTTTTAGCTGGCGCGCTTAAAAGTATGCAACAAAAAATTACTAAATTTCTGGCTTCTCTCAACTGAATATCCAGCATCCTATCTTTGTCTCTCTTGGGTGGAGAAGATTATTAGATATTTGTCTGGCACACACACAAACACACAGCTGCCCATGGGTCACTTCAACGCTGCGCATACTTTAAGACAAAATTACAGTTATTACTGATTGAAGATTTTGTGTAGAGATTCGGAATAAGAATTTGTTTAATATTTAAATTGCATTATTTTGTTTTTTAAATAAAATCTCTTTAAGAAGATAGAAATGGAAGAATATAAAAGTGTGGTGCAATAAATAAAACTTGCAACAGCAACAGTAACAGCAATAGCTGCAGCAGACTCCAAAGCCGAAATGCGCTGATGTGGAAACGGAAATGGAACATAAACGGAAGTGCCGACCGATTGCAATGGGGCAACATCTGTCCGAGCTTCTCGCAACGCTCCAGTTGCAGTTGAAACTCAAAGGTGTTGAATTGAAACGATAGCCGCTGCCGCCTGAAGGTCAAAGCGATACCTGCATGAGTGCACAATTTAAACTCCAGCTAATAGCAGAAATAGCAGCAACAAAAGCAACGCCAGCATCAGCAGGCATTGTGACTTTGTTTAAAGAGCACACAGAGATGTAGTTGCTTTCTGCTGATCCCTCAGCTGAGTGAAGCAGGAGACTTAAAAGAAGAAAAGAAAGTAGAAAAGAAAGAAGTCGAGAGTCAGGAGCTGTCGCGGCCTGCGTCTGTTGCAATGTGTCGCTCCAGGGCTCCAAAATGGATGCGCGACATTATTAGCTATTTCAGCGAGCAAGGCAAAAGGCAGACAACTGAGCTGCCACTGAAACAGACATGCAAACGAGCTGCCGGCGTAAGGGTTCCTACTATGCTTCTGCCGCTGCTGCCGCTGCTGCTGCTACACAACACGCACAGCAGAAGCAACAACATTGACAACGCCGTGTTTATATGCAACATTGACAACTTGGCGTGACGCGAGTGATGCCAAAATACACTAACTGGGAAGCAGCAGCAGTTGCCCGTTACCATCAGCATTCTCATTACTAATATTGCTGCTGCTGCTGTTCACGGGTAAAGTCATAAAAGTTTTCTAGCTTACACTGTCGCTGCTTTGAAGGAACGGGGGGAAATAACTGTGGTTGCATGCTTGTAACTTCATCGACCACATGAAATACCATATGCCCTGGCAAAAAGTTTGACGAAAATGCACGACTAACATGAAGATTTATAATTATGTTGCTAAGGATTTTTCTCTCTTCGATAATATTTCGTATAACCATGGAAGGTAGGAGCCTAAGTAATATTTCTGTCTATCTGCATGCCACATAGGTTTATTTATTTTTTTTTTTGAAGTAAGAAAGCCGAGCATCTCAGACAGAAGCTATTTTGCATAAAACTGCTGGAGCTGCTGCCTCCTATATGTATGTGTATGTATCTGTGTCAGTTTCAGCGCTTGTGTGTGACTGTGACTATATTACATTTTATGTCAAATGCGCACGCTTTCAATATTGACAGACGCCGGCACAGGAGAGATGGGAACACCACCTGTACTGTAGGTTTGGCTTTTGCTGCATCGACTGGCTGCAACGGCATGTCAAGCTAATGTTAACTTATTTTCGTATTTCGGCATACCTTCCAGCATGCCGGAAGTCGCTTCCTACCCCTGCAACCACAGCTTGCCGTCAAACTTATATATATTTTCAAATAAAGAATTTTCGTTGTCACATAAACCACACCCAATCAGCTGCTGTTCGCATACAGTAACAAATGTATTTCTATATAGATATAGCTGCCTAGAAGGGCTCGCCGATGGGTTTAATGGTCAGCTCATGCACCTGAACATGTGGAGGGGTGCCGAGGGCATACATTATGCCCGCCGAAATGTCCTCCGGCTGCAGCATGGGAAGATTATTGTAGTCGCCGGGCAAGATCTCCGTATTGGTCACACCGGGACTGATGCTCTGCAAGATCAGAACAAGATAACACAGTGCTGTCAAAAGATGTGCTAGCCCACAGATACGATACTTACTGTGACTTTAATCTGCGTATGCAGTCCATTTAGCTCCTGGCGCAGTGTCTCCAGCAGCGCTGTAATGCCATGCTTGGAGGCCGGATACATGTTGAGGCACTGCAGCTGCTCGCTGGGCGGATGAATAACATGGTGACCGGTCAAGCTATTGATGAGCACCACATGGCCAGCCACCTGCCGTTGCTGCATGGAGCGAAAGGCGCGTTGGGTGCAATAGACCACACCCATCAAATTCACCTGCAGCACATGTTGCAGCTTGTCCAGCGGCATGGTCAACAGCTGGCCGGAATACAAACAGCCAGCATTGTTCACTAGTATATCAATGCCGCCCAGCTGCTCCTCGATCCAATCAAAGGCAGCTGCCACCGATTCTTCCACACCCACATCGCACTTGTGCGCATGGAGCTTTGACTGCAACTCTTGGGGCAGCTGCTCTTTGAGCGCCTCAATTTTATCCACGCGACGTGCCAGGCCGACCACAGTGAGGCCAGCACGTACTAGATCCTTGGCCACAGCGGCACCAATGCCTGAACTGGCACCGGTCACAACGGCCACACAATTTGCCCAGCGTTCCATGATTCTATATCACTCTCTCTCTCTCTTCTTTTTTCTTTCTCGTTTTTTTAGTGGAGTTATATAACAATTTGTGCTCCGCGGACTGAATCTATTTCGCAACTGAATCTCATTTGCGACAAAATCTTGCTTATATTCAGCTAAAAATTAAGCAACATACCTTCCCCCCCCCAATACTGTTCTGGAAGTGCTTTGGTCACTTGCCCAATTGAATTTTTAATAGTTGCTGCTGCCTTCTCACAGCTGAATAATTAAGCGAGTGTCTCGCTCAATCCGCCAGTTAGCCACTTGTTCATTGAGACAGAATTTGGCAGTTTGGTGTTTGCTCATTTCATTAATTATTTGTCGCATTTATAAGATTCCATGCCTTTACAAATAGATACACATGTTATTTTTATATATATTCATGCACACTATTTTAAGGTCTTACGAGCTTGAAGCATTTCAACACCCAGCTTATTTGTATTCATACACATGTTCAACTATCTTTGGATTATTATATACGCAACAAAGAATTGTGTGTGGAAAAAATAATATTTGATAATGAATTGGTTTTAGGTAGGTTACTTTGTATATATTTTTTTTTCATATTAGGATAAGTAGAGAAAAAAACATGACATTGATTATTGGCTAATGTAAATAAAGCTCTTATACTTTAAAGTAATTAAATTCAAATCTGTCGAATTTAAAAGGCTCATCATACTTTTTCTGAGCTTGATAAACATTAGAAACAAATATGATAAAAAAAAACCCATGCTAGGCAATCTGTAAGAGAAAAAAAAAGAGTTACATTTCTATACATCGGATCACTGAGCTATTATAGATAGCAACGTCAAACAGCAAATTTCCCTCACTCGCATGTTTTGTGGAAGCCTGGCGCCAACTATACATCGGTAGCAGCAGGCTCACAACCCAGACGATTAGGAAATTTTGGCCGTTTGATGTCTCTATCTAGCCTATCTCAGTGATCGTGTAAACCAAAAACTCGGCTAAGCAATTCTTAAAATGGTTCGCCCATCGGCTTGATAGTCAGCTCGTGCACCTGGACATGTGGCGGTGTGGCCAGAGCATACATAATTCCATTGGCCACATCCTCTGGCTGCAGCATGGGCAGCCGTTTATACGCCTGTGGCACCATATCTGTATCCACTAGACCCGGACTGATGCTCTAAAACAACAACACAAACAGATTAGTCAGACATACACAATCTAAGCAACAACTTGCTACTAACCGTAACCTTAATATGGGTCTTAAGGTCACGAAACTCTTGGCGAAACACCTCGGTTATAGCAGTCACAGCATGCTTGGTGGCCGGATACATGTTCAGCTCCTGCAGGCACCCAGGCAGCGGATTGAAGAGATAGTGACCCACAATGCTGTTAATCAGAAACACATGGCCAGCAGTGGCACGTTGTCGCATCGATTGAAAGGCGCGTTGTGTGCAGCGGATAACGCCCATGACGTTTGTTTGCAGCACCTGCTGTGCAGCCTCCAAGGGCATTGTGACCAATTGGCCACTGGACAGCTTGCCCGCATTGTTTATCAATATGTCAGTGCCGCCCAGCGTCTCTTCGATCCAATCAAAGGCCTCGTTCACCGACTCCACACTGGTCACATCGCATTCCCTGATATGCAACTGATCGCGCTGTGCCTCGTCAAGCTGCTGACGCAGCTGCTCCAGTCGATCCAAGCGACGCGCCAGGCCGACCACCGTGACACCTGCTGCAACCAGTTGACGAGCTAGTGCAGCTCCAATGCCTGAACTGGCACCAGTTACAACCGCAATGCAATTTTGCCAACGTTCCATGTCAATAGCTGTTGACTGAATGAAGCTTCACCTGTTCACGCATCCAACTGGAAACCTTTGTGCCTAGCAATCACAGCAGCCACTTGAGTATTTCTTTCACAGCTGTTGTTTGCTATCGAATTTCCATTGGCCATGGTCGTAGTCAGATGGGGGATCAATTCGAACAAAACAACTTTTTTTCTCACACAAAAGATTTCTTAAAGCTGCCTACACCCATGTTATAATTGTTTCATAACTTATCGTTTGCGTTGTCTAAGATCATATGGAGAGCACTCGTGTCTAAACCACAAGTAATTCAAGCTGCCGGCACAAGCGTACATCAATCTTCGTAGACTTCGGAATATACTAAACATTATTAATATCAAGAGTTCAAATGCACTAGCAAAGGCGAATGAAAGTAAAGTGTTGAAAATTATAATCCAACAAAAAATATAAAATTCTTTAAAATTAAACATCAAACATAATGTATAATATTCGAAGGTAAGAAATGTTTACCTTTGGTATTTAGGGTTTGCATAAATATGCATGAACAGCCTGTCGCGTTCTAAAGACAAACATTTAGACACATTTAATTTGATTTATATTTAATAGCTTAATGCAAATTCCAATAAGTGACGAATTTCTTATATGTATATGGGAAGCAGAGTGCAAGTTGCGAAAAAAAGAGAAAAAAAAAAACCAAAACAAAAGCAAGAGTTTAACAGCTGGCGAAAAAGTTTTTCTTTTGAAATATAAATAAAAATCAATTTGAGGCGCATTTGACAGCACTGAAACTCAAATACAGAAGAGCAAAAAACCCATGCCAAACGTAGGGACGACGCCTTCAATCAAATGCCAGGCAATAGTTAGCTAATGTTAAGGACAAACTCAACCAGTTTTCTCTTTACCCAAACATGGCCCGTAACTGTTTGTCAGTGCGCAGGCAGCACACGTGTTATTTGCACACGTGTTTATGGAAATTGAGGAACGTATTTCAAGTTTGAGAGCATCAGCTCAAAGCGGCATTTGTGTTTACCCAGCATCCAGGAACGACAAGCAAGCAAGAAAAATGCGCATGAAAATTTCACTGATTACGTATTTGAGCAGCGCAAAAGAGCCTAACAAGTGGCACAACCAAAAAAACCGAAAGACAAAAATAAACCAAAAAACACCGAAAAGTATTCCATTCAGCGCTTGCTAAAAACTCGAAGCAAACATGGATCTGAGTCTATTAGTCGCATTAGACGCACACGGCTAGACGAACTCCACATCATGCCACATGTACTTAGACATCGGTATCCGAGCTAAGCTATTACATTTCATAAATTATGATTACTTATGGTCATATCACAATCCAACTCTATACAACTATAATATATGCTATATGGTTTATGTGCATTTTGCAGTCATATTTGCACATGCAAATGCATAAAAGGGATATCAAACCAGGGGTATACACAAGATGGCCAGGCTGTTTGTAATTCAAGGCTCGAACAAGTAGAATTTCTTGCAGCATAACAATTCTGCACTAACTAATTAACATCTTATTAGTACAACAATTGATTGCTTAACACTGTTTAAATTATTAAAATTGCAAATAACACTTTCTTAACTCGTTTCTCAATCAACTTAACTTGAATCAATTGATTGGCATTATATTGTATTCGATGGAAGATGTGTGTTCACAAAGACTTTGCAAGCACAACTCTTTAATATCGTTAGTATAGAATTGTATATTCAACTATGCTGCATTAATTATTCAAATACTTGTTTATATGTATGTACATACATTTCTTGTTTCAATTTCATCACATATGCATAATAGAAGAGTACAAACGGATCGTTTTGGCAAGTCTGCATTGCTTCGACATTTTTAGGGTTTTTTTCTTTCTTTCTTTCTTATTTTTTTTTATTTTTTATTTATTTTTTTTTTGATTGGTCGAACACACATGTATGCACTACAAGCTTGTATTTACAGGGGGCTGTGTGGAAGGGTTGGGAGAGGTTAAGGGTGGTGAATGCGGCTGAAACAGCTGCTACTTCTGCTGCTGCTGCTGCTGCTGGCCATAATTCAAATTTGCAGTTTTCTATGCTAATTCGTTTGATATTGCACAGAAGATGCCTCGCCGACGACAGACCCCAAGACCCTTTTTAGCTGTTCACGAAAGAATGCTACAAATTATGCAGCCTTGTGCATGTGTTTTGCATAGTGTACGTGTGTGTGTGTGGGTGTGTGTGTGTGTGTGTATTGGCTAAGAACATATGCTAGAGGGCAAACTGCAAAGGCAGCAACAGCAAATTGTTAGGGATACAAGCGAATAGTGCAGAAACACAACGCATCATTTGCATTTGGCATGACCCTCGATGGTGTCAAAAGCAGCCTTACCCCATCAAAGGGACGGGTGCGTTTGTGTGTGTGTGTGTGTGGGAGGAACATGTTTAACATCATATTGTTGTTGGTATGAAAATGCTTCATCGTTTATGGTACATATTGCATAATTATGCGCGCATCTGGCCAAGTCAAAAGAGAGGGCAGCCGGATGAGATTAGGCCTTGGGCCATTTGGCCATTTTATGCGTGCCGCTACGATTTGGATTTTTATACCGGGGCAGCAGGTGGAAAGCAACGGAACCACTTGGCGTTGTTATGGCAGCCATAAAAATCGGCGGATCGCATTATGAGCATCGCACACAGTGTGCACCATAAATGTGGCAACAGCCCGTTTGCTGCAACAAAGTTGCCAATCACTGTATAAAAGTAGTACCTTGCCAGCCATGCCACCATGCCACCGCGCTGCAAATGTTGACAATGTAAAATGTGCATAGGAAGCTGCATGATTGATTCAAATTTAATGCGCTTTCGAATTTATTTTTGCTGTCTAGCCACTAATTAGTTTTCAGTTCGTTGCCAACTGAGGAACTGAGAGTTTTAAGCTATTTACGAGGTTTTTTTTGTATACCCATAACCCATGAAATGGGTAAAAAAAAGGGTATGATGGTTTTCGTTCGGATCCGATAAAGTATATATATTCTTGATCAGCATCAACAGCCGATATAGCCATGTCGATCTGTCTGTCTTCCTGTCTGTCCATCTTAAGGCCTGTTTACCCAAAAATTTAATTTAATTTAATTTAATTTAACAGTCAGCTGACTCAATCAAACCTATGCGAACCTATGTGAGCGTTTACCAAAATTTAATTTAATTTAATTTAATTTAGTTTAGTTCCGAACCGCAGGTTGCGATTCTTAAATCTTTTCGGTGTTGGTAAGCTTGAAAATACAAAACAGCTGATCAAAAAGTGTTGTGCAAAACGTTTACATATTCAAATATTTAAATGAACAAGCATAAGCTTATTATTTTAGTTGAAAATCATGTTTGTTGTGTGATAAAATGTCAAAATACTTAAAAAATATAATTAAAAAAGATAAGTTTGGGCTTATATATTGCCATGAGCTCAAGTAAAAATGTGTTTGAATACCAATTCAAAATGTAACGGAGTGTTAACAACACTGCTAACATAATTTTACACGCTTTACACACTGTTTCCTTAAATTAAATTAAATTTTGGGTAAACGCATACATTTTCTTAAATTAAATTAAATTAAATTAAAATAAATTAAATTAAATTAAATTTTGGGTAAACAGGCCTTTAGAAACTATATGAGGTAGAGACTCACCTATACCATGAGAAGACTAAGTTTGTTTCAAATTATCGATAACGCTTCTGGCTGTTGATACATACGTGTGATCAATGTAAAATCAATGTACGCGTTAGTTTACGGGTTAGCGGTATGTCCTAGTCGAAATCCCTTGACTAGAGCCTTCTTACTTGTTTCATTTTAGTTTTGTTTGTTTGTTGCTGCCAGCTTATGAATGACGCTTCCGTTAGCAAAAAAAAAAAAAAAAAAAAAAAAACTTAAACGAAATTGGCAATGTTTCAAGGCAAAAAAAAAGTGTAATTTTAATGCTTGATGCAATATCAAATCAAATATAATGAGTTTAATTTTAAGCTTAACGATTAGAGAGCTTACATATGCTAACGAAGTTTTCTTTATAACGGATTATTGAAGCACTGCGATTCGGTTCCATTAAGAAACTCTCCTGTTTTACGAATTTCGCCTACAGCAAAGGTTTTTTTTGTGCTCTTATCTTATCTTTTACTGTTAAATGCTTATATAATTTTAGTCAACTTAACAAAAACGCTTGTGTTTTGTCTGTTTTCCATCTCAAAGTCATTTCAATTTTTGATCACGATTATCAGTTATTAAATTTGGAATATTGTGCCATTGCCAGATGTCCAAAATCTCATATGTGTAAACATATTCATTTTTTTGGCAGCAGCTTGTTTCATTTACTGTTTCCAATCATTTATTGATTCATTCGTGACTCATTTGCTCACGTTCCGGTAGACGGATGAAAAATCCACACAAACCAGTTGATTCAAGAGTCCAAAAGTGGACTCAAAGCTGGCCAAATATGGCAAACGAAGGATCCATTAACAGTTCTGAGTTGTCGAGCCTTAAGGCATTTGCTAACTCACTTATGGCCAGAGCACTGTTGCCTTCATAAAACCTCAATTTCTCTGATGAATGTGTATTTCTCTCTCTCTCTCTCTCTCTCTCTCTCTCCCTCTCTCTCTCTCTCTCTCTCCCAGCACTGCAACACAGTAATGTTTGACGGTCGCTGCCAGTTGTCTGACAGCCAATTTTCATCACGTACGGACAGAGCTCAACTCACCCAAAAATTCCATTGAATTATATAAGTGGCAGCAAATGAATGCTAAAGTAAAAACGACAGAAAAAATAAAATGCTTCTTTAAAGCAACATAATATTAATGTATAATCTCTGCGTTAATGATGTCTCTTCATTTTTGGAACCTCAATCCTTACTAATAAGTCATTTGCAAAATATTACATATACAACATGTAGTACAGTCAGCTGACAGATTAGAAATCAAGTGCCTGCAGCGAACAAACAATGCTCGTACATAAATGATAAGCATGAAAATAGAAAGAGCGAAATAGACATAGCGAGAGAGAGAGAGAGAGAGAGAGAGAGAGAGAGAAACAACAACAAATAATCCGCACAAGCACGTCACAAACTCCATGAGACAAAATGAAAGTTGAAAAAGAAATAGAACAGACGCTCAGAGTCGGTGGGGTCAGTCACTTGAGATGTTTAGTCCAAAGTTGAGCACAATATATATATTTTACGAGGATTTCGAGTGGTAAATCTGTTGTGCACATGTGCACTGATTACAACCAAGTTGCAGTAGTAGATGCTTGGCTTAAAGCCAGCCACATGATAAATGGGCTGAAACTGCAGCCAAACTGCAGCTGCATAACAAAATCAAAAACAAAGAAAAGATAGAAATTATTTACGTATAAACTTAAAGTTTAAGAAATAACAACACATTCTGGACTAAATGTTGTGGTTCAATATTTATTTTTCTCATTTGACTAGTTAATATTCCATCATAATGCGTTTTGCGTCGGTTCTGTTCATAATAATATTCAATACATTGAATTTAGTTCATCTGATAATACCATTTATGTATGTATATATATATATGTATATTTAATATATAACATGTGAAAGTTGACTCTCATGGGCAGGGCAGGGGGTAGGGGTCGAGGGGTTTTGAATTATGTCTCTTGCACTTTTTTGTTTTTTCGTGTTGATGGTACATACAATAGTTATCAGTGTGTATATATATATATATATATTTAACGTAGGTAAATTAAGTAACATAGAACATAATAAATGAGAAACGTTTGCTCATAATTCCTTAGGGTTCACAATATACATATAAGGGACATTTATTTATATTATTTAGTTTTTAGCATGATTAAATTTGTCCATTGAGAATCATTGCAAATAGTTTATTTTTGTTTTCTTTTACTATTTTGTGTATACATATGTATGTAGAGTGCTTTGAAATGTTTATATGTATGTATGCTTTGGGAGTCAGGTAAGAGGAGAAGGATGTGGAGCAATTAAATCAAATGTTTGGGCAATTTGATAGACGAGTACAGAGCTATATAATCGTTAAACACTAAATTAACAAATCTATTCTGCAAATTTTTAGCTATTAAACTCAATTAAATATTAATATGCAAGTATGTATATAGCTTCTGTATGTATATATGTATATAGTATATATATTTATTTATGTTTTATTTATATTTTTTTTTGTCATTTTATTCATTATATGTATGTAGTTTGCTTGATTCAACAAAGATGCATTTACTATATATTTCCATTTAGGTTATTTTGTGTTTTTTTTTCTTTATTTTTTTTCGTTTTGAAGTTGTTGATTTGATTATATATATAATATAGTTTTAATTCACAACAATAACATTTGAATATGCATTTCCGTTTTGCTCGAAGTTAAATTTAAATTGAATTTGTTTTTTTTTTTTAACGTTTAAATCAATTATATCATAAAGCTTAGTTTATCTTTTTTCGCTTTGATATTAAGTATGCTATGGATAGTTTTACAGTTACAGTAAGAGTTTTCACTTTTGCGAGCTGAGTTTAATGATGATCCGGCGCCGTTTAGTGTTGTCATCTGTTTTTGCTGCGTATACGTAATATGCTGCATTCACATTGTAGGCAACAATTTAACTAAAATATTTGCTATGAATTTAAATGAGTTTTATTTTGTTCAGTGTAGGCATATGTGTGTGTTTGACTTGGTGTGTGAGTGTGTGCGTTAGACTGTCGCCTCTATATGTAGAGATCTCTTTCATTATTCCTTTTTGCCAGCTGCGAGTTGAGCTTTCCAGTCCAGTTAGTTAGCAGTAGTTGATGGGAGATGTTTGGGATAATAATTTTGTTTCATCGTTATCTTATCTCGTAGTCGAACGATGTTTTGCGAAATTGCTTATGTCTTGTAACTTGCGCTTAATATAATATACATATATATATATATATATATAGTATTTATGTAACATCCGTTAATACGACTATAAACTTGTTTTGTATATATGTTTAGTTATGTATGTATTGTGAATGTTTTTGTGTTTGCATGTATTTATATGTATAGTATATATATATTTTTGCTGTATTGCATGAACTATAACCATTATCTCTATGCATATGTATGGGTTGACTTCTCGCACACTCCGTTTGGTCGCTTGATTAACATACTATTTAGTTAATAGAGTTGATTACATATTGGTAAGTAGAATGTCTAGTTTGCAAAGACTCAGCAGCAAAGACTCTAATGCAGCCATCGGTCTCCTTTACCTTTTGTTTTGACCCATCCATTTATCCGTAATAACATATTGATATACTTCTTTTTCAAGCGTTCATCATGTGTTGCTGTTCCTGTATTTATTGTCAACTAATCATTACCTAAGATTCAGACTGCCCACAGTGCACTCACAATTGAAACAATCAAAGTGCACTGCAAGCGTTCTTAACCAACATTTCATCTATGATGAGAACACGAAAGAGAACCAAAATATGTACCGGATGTTTGCTGTTTGGGTGATTGCTGTTGTGGATGATCGATCGATTAGTTCAGTTCGATTGGAGTTTAGTTAGAGTCGGAATCCGAATCGCTGGGTGGCACTGGCGAGGGAACTGGTTTGCTGGCTGCTGGTGCAGCAGCGGGTTCCTCGCGTATGGGTCGCGTTGCCGCCAAATACGCATTCGTGGACTCGCCGTGCGTGGTCTCGATGCCAACCCTGCAAACAAGGAGAAAATATATAGGATAAGACAAACTGTGTTTAGAATTTAGAATGCCGAGCTGTTGTACTTACTTGTACTCGTGCCGTGCCAGATAGCGGACATACTTCTCGGGCGGCTCATCGGCATCGGAGTCTTGCACGCTCACAGAGCGCACGGTGGTATGCGAGACCTGCGTGGCGGGCATTGTGAATTCCACGAATGCGTATGGCGCCAATTCGCTTGGTATTTGGTCGTACGATGTCAGAGCCATGCGGCAAACCAGCTGATGTGTGGTATAAGCGCCTGAAAGCGTGCTCAAACGTTTAAAAAGAACAAAAGAGAGCATAGGAAATAATGAGCTCATACCCTGTCCTTCCTTGGGCAGACGGGGACAGCGCCAGACAATGGCACGATGATGATGCTCGTACTTGGCCTGACCGGAGGTCACCTCAATGAGTGACTCCTGCAGTGTATCCACAGCGCCCAAGATGCGCTCAATGCCCTTGATCTTTCCAGTGCGTCGATGTGCGGACTTCACAGAGCCATATCTTTGAATAGTCGAAATGGGGATTAAAATTGTTCACAAGTAATCAAATACCCATAGGTTACCTAAAGTGTTTCTCTACGCGGAACAAATAGATCCAGCACTCGGGTATGGGAAAACGCACAGAGACGTCCTCGCAAGGTATCTGACCCAATTTGCGTGACGTGAAGCCAGGCACGAGTATGTCGGCACGCAGCTCCACCTTGTTGCCAGTGACACACCAGGTGGCCTTTAGCTGCAGCGGAAGCTCTCGGTTCTTGGGCGGGCGCACACGGAAGCGCAGCAGCTCAATGTAGTTGGCATCTGGTGGCTGAAACCTGCACAAATAAACGAACAAATTATTTCCGATCAATCAAAACCAACAACATAACCCGAACCCACAGTACCTCCACAAAAATTATCGCTTCGCTTTTGGACAAAATAAATAACAACGAGAACCTACTTGATTGTGCGAGTTCGCTCATACTCCTGCTGGTTGACAACACTGTGAAACTCGACGGCCTCCAGACGAATCCATTCCTCGGTGGCCACCGGTATGATGTCGTGACGTCCGACAACCTCCTTGCCCTGACGCCACATATCGTTGACGCCCAGCTCGATGGTTGGCATGCCCGTGAGGAAGGCCAAAAAGAATAGACGCACACGAGCGATCTGCTTGAGTATCTTGCCCTCGAAGTCTTGCTCAACGGTTATCTCATCGACGGCCGTCACTTGCACCTCCTCCATTTTGTAGGTGAGAGCGCGTTCGCGCAATGCCGGCAGTTTGAACAGAGCCTCCTCAATGCAAACCGAGAACTGTTTCATGTCTTCGTAGTTCATCGAGCCAATTTTGAAGAGCTGCGATGATTGCGGTGCATGCTCCACGGGCAAACCAAGCTTCTTGAGATCGCTGCCAAACTCCTTGACGCCCTCGTAGTCGCCAGCGATGGCATATTGTGCAAACTTGGTCAGCTTGTTGGTGATGCGCTCCGCCTTGGTCACCTGACCGGGTCTGACACCGGGCCGCTCCTTATAGAATATATATTGCAGTTTCATGGTAAAGATCTTGCCAAATTGATCGTATTGCTGCGCACCGATCTCCGACACCGAGTACGAGGGCTGCAGCGGCAGCTCCTGGAACGGCTGCTTGTCGCCGGCCTGGTTTAGTAGCTGCACCACGGGCACATCGTTCTGCACTACCAGGCGCACAAAGATCTTCTTCCAGAAGCGTTGTCCCGTTATCTTCTTTTTGTTGGGCTGCCGCAGCTGCATTTCCCAGCCGGGACCCACATAGTTTAGGCGTGGGAACTCCTCGAGTGGCTGGGACACATCCTCGTCAAACAGTGGCGTCTGCGGTGTCTCTTGTGAATCTGTGCGCTTGATGCTGCCGCCCTCTGTGGCAGCCGGTGGTGCCGGAAAGCCGCTGACATCATCTTCGAATGGATTCACTGTAGCAGCTGCTGCTGGCGGCGATACTGTTGTTGTTGTTGCTTGGATTGCAGTGCGTGCCGGCGGTGGTGGTGGTGCCAGCTGTGGTGCCACACCGGATGCTCCCTCCGCCCTTGGGCGTATGACCACGCTGAATTCCTTGTCCACGGACTCGACAGAGTCGGCGCGCACTGGTGCCTGCATGGCATAGAAGTCGTCGTCCTCATTGCCGAAACCATCGTCCACCGAGTTGACCTCTCCAAATGCATTCGCTGTAGTCGTCGCTGATCCAAAGGCGCTGTCTCCCCAAGCTGCAAAAGTTAGGAATAAATATTAATAATGCTGTTTTATAGCTCTGATTCTTGTTCACTTACCATCTCCGCCGGAGGGTGTTATGGCACCCGATCCACCACCGCCGAAACCGTCCAGTATGCTGATGTTGTCCTTCTTCACCGAATCAAATTTGGCCGAAAATGCATCGAATTCATCCGGTTCGGCAGCAAAGATGTTGCTTACATAACTGGCAGCAGCTGGTGGTGGTGCGGGTACGGGTGGTGCTGCACGTGGTTGCACCGGCGGTGGCACCACATCCGGTTCGGGCTCGGCTCGGGCTCATCCACCGCAAAGATGTTACTGACAATGGCCGCTGGCACAAAGCTTGGCTCATCCTCCTCCTCGGGGCTGGCAAACGGATTGGCAGACAATTGACCGCTGGCCAGCCCTGGAAAGTCCAATCCAGTGTCCATTTGCTCGGGCTCATCAGTTGCGAGTTCTATGTGAGACTCTTGTATTGCTTGTGTTGTAGCTGCCGACTCTGTGGGTGGGCTATGATCCGACTCAATTGCAATCTGTTGCACTGGCTCCGGTTCTGGCTCTGGCTCTGGCTCCAGCTCTGGCTCCGGTTTCGGCTCCGGTTCCACCTCGGGATCGGGATCGGGCTGCTTAACGGGCTCTGCTTCAAGCTCAGTTTCAGTATTGATTTCGGCTGGCTCTTGATCTGGTTCCTCCGGAGCAGCTTTCGCTGCTTCTGGTTCCTCCTCATCGTCGGAGCGTGGCAAATCCTCCACTGTGGTTATCTCAATATCGGGTGTAGGTGCCCGATGCCTTTGCGGCGTTTCCGGCGGTGCCGCAATCAGCGCCACAGTTGCCGGCTGCGGTTGTGAGGTTATGTCATGGGTGCTATCATCTGGTCGTATCAGCAGCGAACTAAAGATGGGATCGTCACGTGGATCATCATTGAGCAAATCCGGTTGTGCAGCTGACGTCACAGCCACAGCTGGCTGCTCAAACAGGCTTAGTATGTCCTCTTTGGTCTTGGGCGGTGGTGGCTTTGGCGGCTTGTTGCTGCTACCAAACATGTCCAGAAGATCATCTGCATCGGCGGCCGGTTGCACTGGCACCGCAGCTGGCGGCGGTGGACGCTGCGGTGGCGCCGGAGTTGGTGTTGGTGATGGTGATGGCTGCTGTTGTCCGTGTCCCTGCATCATGTGTGCCGGTGGTGTGGGCCTTGGTGGCGCGGCTGGACGAGGTGGTGGCGGACGCGGTGGCTGCTGCTTGGCGGGTGACGCCATTGGTGCCACACCCTGCATATTTGGCACCGCTGTGGGCACACCAAAGGGATTGTCCAGCGGCGAGGGAGCAACCACGCTGCCGCTCATGAGATCCGTCTCGATGGCTTGGGTGTTAGCACTGGAGCCGCTGTCCGAGACATCCACGTCCAGCAGATCGGCCAGCCCGGAGTCGGGCGTGGGGCTGGGTGAGTGTAGATCCCGCATGGAGACGGGACTGGGCGAACGGGTGTCGGGTATGCGCCCCAGCAGCTCCGAGCTCGTCTCGTCCAGCTGGCTGGAGACCGTATTGATGAGCTCTTGTGTGCTTTGCGGCGGCTGTGGTCTTGGTGGCGGTTGAGCTTCTGCTTGCTTTTTGGTCTCATCATCCTCTTCGGCGGCGGACTTAAGACTAAGCGCATCGTCCTCCGCCTCTATGGTCGTGCCAAAGAAGCTCATGGCCGCATCAATGTCCGCAGCAGCTGCTGGCTCCGGCTCCGTTTCCAGCTCATCGCCGCCAAAGGCGAAAGGATTTGAGGCGGCTTCGCCGAATGGATTTTCTGATTCGCCTGCCTCCGGATCAGTTTGCATTAAGAACGGATTCACGGCCGCATCGCCGCTATCCAAGTCGTCGTCCATTAAGAAGGGATTCGCCATATTTTCTGCTGTTGCTTTACTTTATGAACTGTGTGTGTGTGTGATTATCGCTCAATGAGCTCGCTTTCGAGCAGCTTGATTTCCGTTTCACCGGGCGCTAGATTCTCCGCAATGGATGTGTCAAATGGATCAATGTCCTGTTGTTGCTGCTCCAGCAGCTGTTGTGTTGTGCGATTTGGCAGCGACGGCGTCAGCACTTTATCGCCCAGTCCCAGCTCCTGTGCGTCGCTCTGGGTATCGAGTAGGACGTCGGGGTTTTGCTGCTTGGCACTCTCGGGCAGCAGCTCGTTCTCGAGCAGCTTAAGCTCTGTCTGGCCGGGCTGTAGATTGGCTGCAATCGATGTGTCAAAGGGATCCTGATCTTCGTCCGGTTGCGCTTTGGCGCTTGGCAAGTGTCTGCGCTCCTGTGCTGGCGTCAAAACCTTTATATTGATGTTCTCCTCGACAGCTAGCAGCACCTCGGCCGGCACAGGTGTGGGCGGTGCACGTGGATTAAAGTCGGGATCCGAGAGACTATGCTTGAGTGTTGGTTCCGTAATAAAATCAGCTTCAATGTGCTTCAACTCAATGTCACTTAGCTTCGCCTCGGGCACATACGATGTGTCGAACGGGTCCTCCGACTCGCGTTCGGCTATGGACTGACCGGTGGGCGCGTAGTAGGGCGTCAGTGGCTTCTTGTTGGCACCCAGGCAACCGTCATTACCAGCTGCGAGCAAGTCTTGCGACGGCACCACAAAGCCCACGCTCTTTTGTGCCTGTATGTTCAAGCTCAGCGACGATTTGCGGCGTGCACAATCAAAGTCGGCTTCCGGCACGGAGATTTGAGTTGTAAGCACGGGGATAGCGATAGGCTGCGCCTTCTCCTCCTCCTCTTGGCCGGCACGCGGATCAAAATCCGGATCGCTAAGTGAGTGCTTTAGACTCGAGCTGGTCTCGTTGAGCAGTTCGCGCTCTAAGAAACGCAACTCTGTGGCCTTGGGCTGAACGAGAGCGTTAATGGACGAGGTATCGAAGGGATCAAAGTCCTGGGGATCCTCTTGCTGATCGACGCTTAGTGTGGGCGCTAGTGGAGCTGGCACCACCTTGCTAAGATCGGTGGCACTGCCAGCTAAGAGATCTCGCCCTGGTGCTTGTAGTGTTGAAGAACTAAGAGCGGGCTCCTCGTCTGCTCGCGGATCAAAATCGTCGTCCTGCTCGAGTACGGTTGTCTTCTTGATGACTTGCTCGGCGTAGTTTGTATTGAAGGGATCGTCGTCAAGATTCTCCTCCTCGTCGTCGCTAACGTATATTGCTCCGGGCACAATGTGTGGCCCAGTCGCTGGACGCGCCGGTGGTGGCGGACGCTTTGGTTTACCTGCAAAAAAAAAAAAAAAAAAAAAACTATATTGTTAGAAACGGTTCTCAGATTTGTAGAGAAAAATCCTTATTTCATATATAAATAAAGCATTAGCTGGGACTATAACAGACATTTTATCGATACTTCTCAAAGTAATCGTCAATTATTATTAGTTAACACGGACAATATTTTTTTTAAGACATTTTAATTAAATCATTTAACTATTACTGTTTACCCAAGCATTAATTTTGTGCTCCCTTTGCCAATTTTGGAAAATTAATAAAAACCAATTTGAGTACACTGGGGAATTTTGAGGAACATCCAATAAAAAACATAATTTTGAATGCATTCAGAGTTAACAGACATGGTTAGAAATTGTATAGCTTTCAATTCCCACCTGATGTATCCTGTTCGGGCTCGGCCTCAAACTCAGCCCAACTGGCTTCGGCAGCGGCTTCGGCAAGTTCTTCGGCTGGTGGTAGTACAACCTGACTGACTACGGTAATCTCCTCCTTTTTAGTTAAAGATTCAGCGGCTAGTTCTGCAAACTCGTCGTCCTCCTCGTCCTTGAGCGCATCAAATTCGGCTAGATCTGGGTTGAGTGAGCCTCCGAATGCGTCCTCCTCGTCGTCGTCCTCTTCAACCTTTTGGGGCTTGATCAAATGCAAGTGCAGCGATACACTTAAGTCAATGGGCCCAACACACTCGGGCACGTCATCGACGAGATCGTCAAGAAGATTGTGCTGCGGCTCAGCCGTAAGGAGATCCGCCTCGTTGTCGCCCTGATCAACGCTTTCGCTGAGCAGCAAGTTCTGTATGCCCTTGCGCAACTTACGCTTGGGATTGGCTAAGGCAAGGGCGTGTTCGCGGTCAACGCGGCCCGATAGAACCTCAACGGCAGCACCAAGGCTGACAAGCTTTTTGTTGCCTCTGGCCTTGTCGGCGCCAACGATTACCTTCTCCGCGTAGGCGGTGTCAAAGGGATCGGGTCCGTCGTCTAGATCGAGCACGGGTGAATCGGGTACAACGGCTAATTGCACTTCACCGCTTGTGATTGCCTCAATGTAGTCAGTGGCGAATATGTCATTGACGTCGTCCTGCTGCTCGTCGTCCGAGTCAGATAGCTCGACTACGGCCTCCGCTAGCTTGTCGCGGTTCGCCTCCCGTTCCGCAGCGAGCTGGCGTTCGCGTTCAAGACGTTGTGCCTCGCGGCGTGCGGCCTCTTCTTCGTCCTGCTTCTTCTTTTCGGCTGCTGAGGGTAGACGCTGATAGAATGACTCTTTTTTGATGCGATCGAGCTCGTCCTGTGTCTTGTGTAATATGGTATCGACGCCCGATGTTAGCGCCTTAAACTTTGCCCATTCTTCGTCGCCGGCGTCAGCGGTTTGCTGCTGCTGCTGATGCTGATGCTGATGATGATGCTGTTGATTGTGCTGGTGATCGTGGGCAAAGTTTGATGCGGATGTGGCCGCCGAATTAGATGGGTGGTGGCTGTGGCCGGATGTTGTTGCTGCACCCTCGACGTCTGATGCTGCGTCCGATTCGCCAGCGTCTGATTTGTTGGCGGCCGCCTCCTGTTTGGCTTTGAGCTCACGCTTAAACTGCTCGAGCTCCTCTTCGGTGAAGAGTTCTTGGTCCTTTTTCGACTTCTTCTTTTTCTTTTTTAAACCTTTTGGTAACTTAAGCATTATCTAATTGCGGAGACATCGAGATCGGTCTGCAAATATACGTAAGTATGTATACACACATGATTTTTCATTCAAACACACACGCACACACACATGCATACATATATTGATGTATGTTGGATCAAACTATGGGTCTAAAAGGGCAGGAGGCGGAAGTGGGCATTATGTAAGCTTCTGATGCGTCTTTGACTAAAAAAATTACTAAAACGCATCATAGATTTTACTCGTAGTATATTTGTGTGTATGTATGTATGTATGTTGGGGAAAAACCTATACAATGTGTGTTGGATGAGTAATGGGATTGTCACTAGTTGGCATTGGGTTAGATACGAACGCGCACTCACCGCCGCTTCGTTGACCCCTCGCAATGTCCAGAATATTTCTGCCGAAATAACTCAATGCAAAAATTTTCGACGCTTTTCCTCTCAGTTTTTCACGCGCTTTTGCTTAACATTTTACATTGAATTCGTTTGGAATGTTGCATTCAACTGCGAGTGTTGCATTGAAAAACTTTTAATCGCACACTTGCACACAAATAGAAAACGTACAAGCATACACACACACACACACACAGACGAGTCGAGTAGCGGATTGACACAATTGTGTACCTACACATGAACTTGCCACTTGGTAAAGCTTTTCTTTTTTGTACCATACCACCACCACAACTCACCACAGCAGGTACAACAATCATATGAAAGCAACAGCAACAACAACAACAACTGTAACAGCAGCAACAATGGCAGCTTTATTTACACTTGGCGAAAAATCAAATGAATCTAATGCAAGGTTACAAAAGCTTCGTTCGCAGCACCCTTGCCCAGCCCCTTACGCTATGCAGCACAAATTATAAGCAATCTTCAATTAACAAACCCATCACACGGACACAAAAACGAAATCTGATATAAAAGATTTCATTGGCAGCTTCTTCTTCTCAGTGAGAGAGAAGTGTGTGAAAAGCTTTCACGTTTCATTTGATATCAACTAAATTGCATTTGAGCAAACTTTCTTTGCTAAAGTTTTATAAGGATATTTATTAATAATATTTATGTTGAAGAAAACGCAAAGACTTCAAGTGTACGAAACGCAACAACACTTTTAAAGAGTATTAATCTTAAAATTATAATTTCTTGCCCTCGGCCACACTTTTTCCAAGTGTACGCTTCAAGGGTATTGGCTGATATTTAAACGTTCTTTCTTAGGGTTGAGACACCAACAAAAAAAACCTTACGAAATGCGGAACTAAAAGGTGCTTTGCAACATTATTGTATTTGTTTAAGTGGGCGAGAGATACAAAAAAAAAAGAGTACAAAAAAAAAAAAGGACAAATGTCTATGGAAATGGGGGGCAGTAGTACCTTCTTATTTTTTTTTTTTTCTTCTTTAATGTTGTACTTGTTGTTGTTGTTTTTGTTGTTGTTGTTGTTGCTGCTGATGGTGCTGTTTTCGCTTTTGTTATCGCTCGGAAAAATCGATGATTTTGAGACGCACTCAGAGAGAAAGGCTATGCAAAAGATATGTGCGACGTTGCGACGTTTGCCATAAATGCGAACAGAGAGCGATGTGTTGCGTGCACGCTACTTGCCAAGAGCAGAACGCGCGCCTACGCACATATCACACACACATACACTCACTCACACAAACACATCATTTCACACATCATTCCTTCATACACATTCAGACAAATGTACACGTCAAAAACACGTTTATATTTTTATTTTTTGGTTCTCAGCTTGTTCAACACTTAATGAAAAAAGTTTTTCTTAATGCAACGAACCTTGTTTTTTTCACACTTTTTTTTTGTGTCATTCACATTAGAAAACAAAAATAACTGAGGAAAATTCTAGTTAACCATGCTCTAATGGCAGCGTGCATGTATCTTGCTTGGCATTTCACTTTTCGCTTTCTTGTTTCGCTCGTATCGCTCGCTGCTCGGTTTTTGTGGTGTTTCTGTTTCGTTTTGGAAATTATGCAACTTACGTCTCACTCTTTTGCACTTTCAAAGAACAATTCAAAAAACAATTGCGATTGTGACTGCTTTCGAGTTTTAGCTAAGCATTTATTATTTCTTTTATGTCCATTGTTCAGTGGCTTTCATTTATTTATAAGTTTCTAGGATGCTTCTTTTTATATATTTTCTATTTTTTTCTTTTTCTTTTGGTTACCTCTGATTTGAACTATCGGGAAATCTAGCACAGAATGAATCAAAATGCCACGAAAATTCATAGAAAGTGCTTTTTTGCGAAACGCAGCGGTATCCTTCAAAAGCTTGACGCAAAAAGCTGCGCAAATAGCGCGCATAAGAAAAACTTTTCACACATATACATACACGGAGAGCACGTGCACAAACACACAGCTGACGCTGACGTCGTTCGCTGCCTGTCGCCTTGTTGCCTTCTTTTATGTCCTGTGGGTGCCCTTACCGCAGGCCGGTGCTTTCGTCAGAAAGCTGCCAGGCGTAAGCTCATTTCAACAACAACAACAACCACAACGCTCTGTAAACTTTTCACGCTCTCAATTGAAAGAGAGCGAGTGATACGAAAAAGGAAAAGAGAGAGCGTAAGCTGGGGGTGGCAGCTGAGATGGCAAAAAAAAGCAACAAACAATTGTTGTCACTTTTATCAGTTCTGACATTTGACATTTACTCTGGCGCCTGCGCGTAAGATTCGTTAGAGTTTCGTCTTATAAGTTAGTGTCCCTGAATGCAGCCCTGCCCTGCAACCAAATGACAGTTAGAATCAAATGGGGATTGATAATCACGATCCCAATCGGAAGCTTCCAATCAGAAGAATAGTTTTAATTTATGCAAGCTTAGTGGTGAAGCCATTTTGAGAACCAGTAAAAAAAAAAACAAGATAAGCTTGTTAAATCAAATACTTATTGAAATCTGTTTAAAAATTCGTGCAACTCTTTAACATTATTTTAACATCTTTCCCAAAAATATTGATCAACTTATGTGAAAACTAAATTAATAGCAAGAAAGTCGATAAATCTCCGATAAAAATCCAAGCAAGCTACGTAACGCTTTCGATACACGTCCATGTCTTAAACTTGTGCATGATTAAATTCAGTCTTCGATATCTTCCGTGTTTCCCAACCGATTTTTGATGAAAAAATTTCTCGAGTGTACAATTTTTTAACCATAGTTTCAAATCCCATTTTCAAAACTTAGGTTTTCAACATTTTGTTGTTATCGATAACATGTTTATATAAAAAACCAGAAAAGTTATCGATAATTTAAAAAAAGTTGAGACCAGCTTATTCTATAAATCTAGAGGCTGATCAAGAATATATATATACTCGATGTGGTCGAATATGCTACCTTCTGTCTGTTACATACATTTGACCAAAACCATTAACCTCTATATTTAATACTAATTTCTCGAGTTAAGGGTATAAAAACTAAAATAAGAAATTCCAGCTTTGGTAATGAAGCCTTAATTATACTTCAATTAATAGTCAACTCAAACAACATTTGTCTTACTCATTACTTTTTATTTTACTGATTCGTATTTAATGATAGCTGGTGCTAGAGAATACACACTGTGCTGTATTTTTTACTTATGTATAATCTTATCATAGTTAAATCTTCGGTAAACAGCGATAAGCAGATACCAAAATGTAGGTTTCCGCGTAGTAGTTACATTAGTCACAACTTCAGACAACCCCAAAAAATTATAATGCTACAAAAGGTACATTCAAATGCATACAATGTATGTATATGTTTATGTTTAAATATTAATAAAGTACTCTCTGTACCTGCTAGACGTGATAAGTAAATAAATGGACAAATGAACAAAATGACATGGAACAGGCGGAGAGAGCGCTTTTTGTATAGCGTAGTATAGCGGGCGTGTTAAATATCCCCCTGGAGATATACTTAGTACATACAATTATAATCTAATCAGTGCCTGAATATTGTTCCCACTTGGCTAAAAACAATTTCATTTGCTTATTATTCAGTTAGCCAACTCGCTTGCACAACTACCACATGCTATGGTTGCATCCCTTTCAGTCTCATGCCAGAGCTGCTCGCCTGTTGTTCTGCTTCGAAGCGAATGTGGGGTGCAAAGCGACAACTGTTGAACCACCAATCCTCGATATTACCATAGAACTGGGTCTTGTGCGCCCAACTGGGACTATGCAGCAGCGCACACAATTCACAGAATGGTGAGCTATTGGCCAGTATATAGTGTTGACGCCACCAGAAGTAGCTCATGTATTCCGCCATATCATTGGCCACAAACTTCAAATGCTCGGCCAGCTGCTCAACGCTGTCAAAGCGATCCGCATCGATGTACGAGTGCGGCGGCATAAAGCGCGAATAGTTGGCACCGCCAAATACAACGGGCACAATGCGTCGCTGCAGTGCACCATAGAGCTTCTCGGTGACATAGTCCACACACAGCGAGTTCTCAAAGGCCAAATAGAACTTGTAGTCTGTGTCGAGCATTTCCTTGCAGCGTGGATCGCCGTGAGCACAGCTGTAACCAAAACATGATAAGCATAATTTGGAATCACTTGGTTTGGACTATGATATGTACTTACTTCAATGTACCACAGCTGCCATAGATGTCGACATCGATGTGCTGCTGCAGTGCAGCAGCCAGCTTTTCCCGCTGCGACAGCGTCTCGCAGTGCGACACAAACCAGGCGGCCATTCGCTTTTTTGTTGGCCACAGACGCAACACGGTGCTATCATTCCAGCTGCCCAGAGCTGGCGGTTGACGCCAGTGCGGATGACGACTAGGCGCCACTATCGCTCCAGTTGCCACATCCCACAGCTGAGCATAGTGCCACACAATGTCCGAGTCCAGGCGATAGCTCATTGTCAGATTGTAGAAGTTGTGCTCATCGCTTAGGCGATGCTTTGTCTCACCCGGCGGCTCCATCAATGCAAAAACATATGCCTGATGCGGACTACGGCGCGAGGGTAGCGCTGTCAGCAGCGGAAAGGGTTGTGCCGCATGATAGACAATGGCGTCATAGAGCTCCAGACTGGGCAAATAGTCATGGCGATTGCTCAGCTCACACTGATAGACGGGACAGTGAAGATCATCGTGGAATTGCTGTGGTCCCAGCGTATCATACGACAAATTCCAGCGCTCATCCTCAAAGAAGCTGCTCCAGAGCAGTATGCTACGCGTTTCTGGCCGCTCCAGCGTCGGCTTATTCTCTATATACTCTCGCAGTATGCCATACTGATTGAGCAGTGGTGAACTTGTCAGCTTGTAGACACCGATCAGTATCAAACTGGTGAGCAATAGTAGAAGCAATGTTAGCGGTTTTCGCGATTGCAGTCGCATTCTACGCTCAGTGGCCAAACCAGACAGCTTGAATGGTCAACAACAATTGACATATGCTCGTTAGATAATGAGACCCTAGACCCAATGTGTTTGCATGTTTGCTCTCTCTCTCTCTCTCCTTGTGATTGATTTGTTGGCTGCGCACCTTCCTTCAACTGCCCGTGGTACGCCTCTTTAGTGTTGCGGCCTAATTGTGTTTGGCCTTATCGCCGCCGCCGCTGTTGTATTCTCTTATGCCCATTGGGAGCACATACAATGCACACATCAGGTAGACCTGTGAACGTGTTGACGATTAAGCATTATTGATTCTCCGACTATGTCAATGTTAAAATATATACTCACACACTTTGGGCCAATGGCAAACGCATACGCACTTGTGTCTCTTGAGGGTCTACACCTGATAAATACTGATAAATAGATTTATGGCTTTGTCATTTGGCGTTGATAGCGAAACGCGGCGACGAGCACTGATAAGCCTTCTCCTCTCGCTGCCTTTCACGTGACTCATTTGGATATTGGATTAATGGGAGTGAATTTTGAAATCAAACGGAAAACATTCCAAAATATGAAAACTATTTGCGTTAAGTACTTACCCAAAGAAATGTTTTCATTTTGGGTTTGTTGATAGTCTGCCGTTGAAGTCTATCTTCTTCCTCTTTGTTTTTTTAAGGATGTTGCCTAAAATGCTTGACAGTTCTAAATTTAAATTTATTGTCTTAAAGACGTTAGTTTGTACATAAGATTAACCAATTCAATTTCGGATTTTTTTAAGTCAGTTTATTAATAAGTTATATGTAAAGATAATCAAATAATATTAGTTAATATTATGTACGTGTTTATTGAATATTAGTATATGTGAACTTATACCTTTAGTATATTGGTATAATAAGTTGAACATGCATTTTTTATATTTAAGTATCACTGAAAATAAATTTGTTTTCGCTGTTTCTTGAAACGTTGCGTGGATTCCTCGTAGTTTCCACGTTGTTTCCTCATCTTGCTTGTTTCAATCTTATATCATTAATACAAAAAGAAACCGCCCAAAAATCACAAATTATTTGACTGACGCATACAAAACTTTAATTAACGATTTGCCAAAAGTACAACACAAACACGAGTCAATCGAACAAGTTTGCACAAAAAAAAAAAATATTAAGGAATACCCAAATGGAATAAAAAGTGCGAAAAGTACGGGTTCGTTTTTGGGAGTCGCAAAGCAAAACGGTTAACTGATAACAGAATCGCATACTCATGCCAACACCGGATGATGTCGACATGGGTATGGGGGATACATAAATACACGTATTATATACAAATACACATCGATTATAGATCTACTAGTATATATGTATTATCACAATATATGACTGCCAAGCAGCCTAGATGCCACAGCAGGAGCGATGTGCTGTGGAGGCGGGATCGTTCTCGTTGTCCGCCTCTGTGTCATCCGAGATGCTGATGGCGCCAGCATTGGACGCCAGTCCGGAGCCTTGCAGGCGTAGTGCATTGGTATCGTTTTGCTGCTTGTTGCCATGATGGTCCACCATCAGTTGGGTAAGCAGCTCGAACAGCTCGTGAACGCCCTCGTTCTCCTTGGCGGATGTCTCCACGTATTGTGCGCCCACTGTCTGCGCATAGCGCAGTGCCGTCTCATAGCTAATGGCACGCTGCTCCTCAAGATCAGTCTTGTTGCCCACAATGACAAGCGCTATTTCGCTGCCACGCATCTGCTTAAGTTCGCGTACCCATGACTTGACCTTTTGAAATGAGTCCTGATCGGTGATGTCGTACACCAGTAGGGCCCCATCTGAGCCCCTATAGTAGATGGGGCCCAATGCATGAAAGCGTTCCTGTCCGGCAGTATCCCATATATTAAGCTGTGCGCGCCGCTCATCTGGCAGCGTTACCTTTTTGGTCACGAAAGACGCCTGCAATGTGCTGAGGTGCTGTGAGTTGAATTTGTCTTCCATGTAACGCAGCACCAGCGATGTTTTGCCCACGCAACCTGCAAGTGCGCAATTGATTGCAAATCAAAATAGCAAAAACAAAGACAACAACAGCGACCACGACAACAATAACAAAAGCTTGCAATTGCGAATGGTACTTTACTCACCTTCGCCAAGCAGCACCGCTTTGAAGTTGAGCGTGGGCCCGGTGCCCGTTCTGCGCGAGCTCATTGTGGATTTATTCTATTGCAATTACTGTAGCGGCTCCCAAACATTGATTGAATTTAATGCACTTAAGAATTTTTAATTGATTTTACTTTCATCTAATTTCTGTGTTGTATTGTCAGTGTCCAAAAGTCTTGCAGGCTTATCGACAATCAAATGTGGCAGCAGGTCGATAGCTTTGAAACAACTTCAAGTTGCGATAGCTAGTATTTTTTTATTTCTTTTTTTTTTTTTGTTGCTTATTACTTATAATGACTCACGAGCTTCTGCTATATTTGCATATAAGTAAATATTTTTTTGCAATGTGAGCAAATATTTCATAAATTTACAACAAGCTCATGCGAACACACAAGCACATACGATATATATTGCAGTACGACAAGCAGAATGAGCAACAAAATACCAAAACCCAATATCGTGCAAGTATCGATATACTTGTCATGTAGTTGGCGCGCAGTGCGATATATATGCTTAAATCGTATTTTTAATGTAAAATGCAAAGTAAACAAATCTTTGTCGTAAATAAATTGTGCTTGAAGTGATAATGATGATTGTGATGAATTACGTGCCCTGTAAATGCTGTGGTCTATGCGTTTGTTGCCGCGCACAAGCTGACAAGCTCACACTGCGCCCGGCAAACTCTCCTTCCCCAAAAGTAATGCGAAATTCCAGCACATTTTGCACAGGCATAAAAGCGTGCGCAGATCCGTTATGACCGAGTTGCAAGTGTTGTTGATGAGTTGCTCACTTGCCATGCCAATGTGCTCTCAATTGAAGCGACACTACGCAGTGCTGATTTTCACACACTCCCTCTAAAAAAGGTAAAGAGACGCACAGTGGGTCGCAAATGTGGCTGCTTGTAAACGTACCATACATAATATAAACATAATTATTTCCATTCATCCACAGTTTGGCCAACACCAACCATCGTACACAGCTCTCTCTCTCTCGGTCTCTCTCTGTGGCTGCTCTCAATTGTCAGGCGCTCTCTGCCTCCGGGTCCGGCTTTGACTCTGGCGCTGGCTCTGGCTGAGAGGCTGCGGCCTCTGGTTTTTTGCTGATGACAACGGCAATGGCGCAGCTTTGTCTCGTACCGACGATTCATTCTAGTATTAAGTGCCGCCGCAGCAGGAATCCAAAATATATCCCAGCGTCAGGCGCGCACTCCGTGTGCCCTCAAAAAGTCCGGAGCCGAAACAAACCGAACTGAACCGCAACCGAACCGAAACGTGAATGTGTAACAGTATCGGCAACGTTAATTGCAATACAATACGAACTATAACTACCAAAACTTGAAAAAAACATAAATTAACCAAACAATGAAAACCTAAATACAGTTAGTTCATGGTAAATAACAGTACTAACACCTGAAGAATTTATGTTTGTTTGTTATTTTTTGTGCTGTGCAAAAACAAATGTCTTACAAGGAATCCAAATCCCTGCCCTACAAAAACCCGCACTCACACACACACCAAGTACACACAGCTTTAAACGTTGATTTCCTTGGAGGGACACTTTGTCGTCTTCGGCATATGAGAATGTACATAAAGTTGTAACGAGTCCGTTAGCATTTCGAAAGCCGCAGTTGCCGCCTAACGGTACACAGCTTCTCTGGGGTTAGCTGTGTGTGCGTGGGTGTGTGTGTGTGTGTGTGTGTGTGTGTGTATGTGTATTTGGTCAGTAAGTCAACAACAACTGCGCAACAAAACAGCGAAAACCGACAACCAAGCAAACAAACAAACAAACAACAACAATAATAACGCAATTTTGTTGCTTGGGGTGTTTTGTTTGTTCTTTCGGTGGTTGTTGCTCTTGTTGCTGCGTCTTTCATATTACGCACTTTCCCGCACACACACACACACACACACACACACACATACGTTGCGTAAAAACTTAACAAAATTCGCTAAGCAAATGCAATTTGCCACGCCCCACACCACTAACCGCCCCCTTGCGTCCACCCACGCATAAAACATACACACACACACACACACACACACACAGCAAGAGAGAGAGAGAGAGGCTGCTGTTGATGACTTTTTCGGTATGCGTGTACATGCGTGTATATGTGTATGTGTGTGTGCGTGTGTTGCTGTAACTTTTGTGCATTTCTAGGGATACACAGGATACACAAAATGTGCGTAAGCAACGCTATCAAGTGAAAAGTTTCCAAAACCGGAAACAATAACAAAAGCCAAAAAGAGAAAAATAAAAGACAAAAACAAAAACAAATTCGCGTTAAGGAATTTCAGTGACCCCGCAGAGCAGAGCAGGACAGACACACACACACACACAAAGAGAGCAAGAGAGAGTGAGAGAGAGAGAGGAAACCGAGACGTAATAAAAGTGGACAAGGAGGGAGGAAGAATGGATAGCTCGCCGGATCTGTCGCTATCGCTGAAATTGCGACGCGGCTCCAGCGATTCGCGCGACAATTTCTACATGGACTTTGCCCAAGGCATCGATTCGGACATCGAGGATGTGGACAACAGCAATACAAATCTGGATGCTGCGCTCGCATCGGGATCGGGTGTGCAGGTGTTGCCGCCACCTCCTCCACTGCCGACAGTATCGCTGAGCGAGGAGATGCTGCTGCTGGTGGCCCCGCCACCGCCGCCGCCAGGTCTGCTGGGTCAACCGCTGCCGACGCTGACGGAGACGGAGGATATGCCGCCAACTCCGACGCCACCGCCGCAGCAGCAGCTCAGCATGGAGGGCAGCTCGCCACCCGGCTCGCCCAGTTCGAATTCGGTGTTGGAGCTGGAGCTAATACCGCCGCCACCATTGTCGCCCCGGGATGATGCCGGACTGCGAACCGATAACGACGACGACGATGATGGCGAGGAGACGGACGATGCTGAGGAGGCGGTCGTTGATCCACCTCCACCCGCAATGCAGCTGCAACAGGAGGATGCCGACGATGCCGACGATGATGATGATAATGATGATGATGAGGACAAATCGTCACCACCGCCGCCACTGCCCCCATTGCCCTCGAACCTGTCGTATGTGCAGGGAAGCGTTACTCCGCCGCTAACCAAGTCGCCATCGACATCGCCATCCCCATCGCCATCGCCATCGCCGCCACCCAAGCCAATGATGAAAATGGGCCACATGATGTCACCATTGGCTCAGCATGTTAGCAAGATGGCTGCTCCGATGACGCCCTCGTCCGAGAGCGAGGAAGAGTCACAGCCAAACTCAGCTAAATCTGTATCTAGGAAGCAGGAGCCGGAACAAAAAGAACCCGAACCGGAACCGGAACCGGAACCGGAACCAGAGCTTGAAGCGCTGCCAATGAGCGGTGGTCAACAGTTGGCTGCCGAGGAATACAGCCGATCGCTGGACAATGAGGATGAGTCGACAACGATTACGACACCACCCAGCAATGGTTACTCCGCATCCTCCATCATTGCTCCACCGCCGGAGCACTTTGCCGAGTTAGATGAGGATGGCTTGGATCGTGGCTTCATACCACCGCCGCCAGCTGGACTAGAGGATGAGCCAGCCGTCGATATAGAAAATGCCGACGAGGAGGAGCTAACCAAGGTCGAAACCGATGAGCTGTCCCTCAATGTGGGCGATGATGAGGCCGACGATGATGATCCAGTTGATAGCATTAGCTCACCGAGAGCCGCAAGCATTGCCAGCGGTGGCATCATGTCCACCACTGGCGCCATTGCAGCCATGGCTGCGGGCAATGTGGTGGCCTCCGCCTCCGCCTCCGCCTCCGCCTCCTCACCCAAACCAGACACTCGCAGTCGCAGTGGCAGCCAGCGTTCTCGCACCAGCTCCCAGCATGGCTCACGCACTGGTTCCAGGGCTGGCTCACGTGCTGGTTCACGCACCGGTTCGATTGCCTCGGCCACGGCCGTTAATGCTGCTGCTGCTGCTGCTGCCGTGCTGTCGCCACAGGCTTCGCTCAAATCGCAAGCATCGCTGAAATCCCAAGCATCACTCAAGTCGCAGGCATCCATCTCGATGTCGGCCAAGAGCCCGGCACCATCATTAAAATCCGCATCGCAGCGGAGCGCAGAGCGTGTGCAGAGTCCACCCGTTGGTGAGGGCGCACCGGCAATGCCATCGCCGCCACTAATGCGCAGCTCGCCGCCCCAGCTGGCCAAGAGTCCGCCGCGTCAGATGCACAGTCCGCCAAGGATAACAACACCACCACGCGTCTGCAGTCCGCCGTTGGTAAGCAGCCCGCCCAAATTGGCCGAGACGGCTGCAGCGGTGGCGGCCATCATTCCAGCTGCGGCGAAGGAACCGGTCAGGTAAGCAGAATTTTCCTATTTCCCTTGCTCTTCCTAATAACACTGTACAACAAAATCCAACTTTTTCCAAAATAACAAAGTGCGACAAACAGATTCTGGTAAAGAGGACAAAAAAATATATACATATACGTGTTTTGGCGTTTTAAAAGTTTTCCTCTTATTCTCATTTTCAAAATACTTTTAATACATAGGCCATATTCAGAGCTTTTCAGTGTTTGGTGATTCACAGTGAAGTGAAATTTTATCAGGAACCATTTTTTTTTTTAAGTATTTTCAGTTTTGACTTATTTCTGGCTTTCACGTTGAAGTTAGAGTTTTGGTTTGTTCTGAAAGTTGAAGCATAATTTCACGACAAAAATTGTTGTGGACCATTTTAACCCTTTATCGCCTCAAAAAGTGCGACTTTTTTACCCTTTTTCGAGAAAAGGACTAAAAAGACCCACTTCTTACAGGCGATAGAGGGTTAAAATGTTCTACAAAAATATTCCTCGTAAAATTCTACAAAAGACTCCCAAACACACCTTACACCTAAAACGTAAGGATAGCATGGTGTCATATACCGGTTTGAAATAAGAATGTAAAAAAGGGAGGAAACTTTGACCCCCCCTAAAATGAGAATAAGAGGTTAACTTTTAAAACGCCAATACACGTATATTTTTTTTTTTTGACCGCCTCTACCAGAATCCGTTAGTCGCAACTTGTTATTTTTTTTGTGTTGTACAGTGTAATCAGCTTACATTATTCAGGCTTGCAGCAAATACCAAAGGTTAAATAATAATTAAAGGTTTTTGCGGCTTATCTAAATTTATGCTTGCATTTTGTGATATTTAATATTGCATCAGCCATTAGTCAATGTGCCGTTAGCGAGCCAGAATTAATTAGTGTAAAGCAACGTTGCCATGCCATTATTAGAATATCAAATTTGATATTTTGTGCTGCATTAATGAACGAACGAACTCTCGATGTTTGTCGTCTCGAGTGCTTGCCGTAACCCTGCATACATACTTCTATCTATATATCTTTGTATCTAACTATGCCAACGCTTTTTTTTAATCTCTTTTTTTCTTTTATCCTGCTTCGGTTGCATTATGATGAGCGACGCGCACTCTAAGCAACATGATACTAGTTTAGCACAAGGGGAAAGTACTATACACTTTTGTTAATTGCATAAGCATTGCCTTGTCTTTTCCTCCTCCTGCTCTCTCTCTTTCTCTTGCTGTTCACGTTTATCAGGTTTGTGTTGTCTGGGCATCCATTAGATGCTGTTAATAGTCGGGTAAAACTGTTTAACTCGTGTACTCAACGGCTTGCCGCATGTTGCATCTAGCTGCTGTACTAGTATGTATGTTATATGTTGTATGTTGCCCACGGCATACGTCTGACGCCTACTGCTAATGTACCTTCCATTCCATCCCCCCATTCCATCCCCTCGGCTCGCTTTGGTAGCGTTGCTCTTACACTTTGCATTAATTAAACATCACGTTTCCAGTGCAACACCCTGACAAGTTGCGCACCCATTCAAGCTCACATGGCGTATGCGACATTTATACAACCCTCCCTGCCCATTCATTGCCCGTGGGGCAACAGTTGCTGTTGTTGTTGCTGGCGCTGTGTCAGCTGCATCATCCAAGTTGATTGGCTTGCCACGAACGAATTGTGGAACAAAGAACAAAATGATGCTGCAGCTGCAGGTTGTTGTCCTCCGCCTGGTTGTCACCTGATGTTGAGTCGACAGCAGGCGTCTTGCCACACAATTGACGTCGCGACGTCCGGCCATATTGACAGCCACAACCAGCGGCCCAGCGAACGCAAAATAGGTCAATTGAAAGTAGGTGTTGTAGGTCCAGAAGACATTAAAGTCGAATGGGCATGAGGATGGGATGGAGGAAGCGACAGCTGCTAGTCCAGTAGCAGAGATGACAGGACGTTCATTCAACGACTTCATTGCATTGCACGGTTTTGTTTTCTCGCCACTGCTCCGACAGCAGCATAATGGACATTTCCAAGCCAACGCTTGCCTTGTCTGAAAATCAGTTAAGAGACAGAGAGAGAGAGAGAGAACGACGAGAACCACTGAATGCATTTAACATGTGTACACATAATAACCAAGCAACAAAGGCTCACTTATCCCATTGTGTTCTTTTTTTCTTAACGCTGAGTATTTACCCTACAAATTTATTGACATGTATGTAAAAGGTTTTAAAGCTTTATATCGAAATTGGCAACACTTTTCGCAATGAGGTTTGCTAAACGAACGATTCATTAAAAGTAGCTGAATTGCCTTTGGTTGCATTTACCTTGCTTACTTCCTGTATAGCGATGCCAAAGCATTTGGCAACATATACTGTACGCCATTATAACCTGCCTCACACAGCCTGTTTCCTGGCTTGTTGTGTGTACATTAATGCAACAGTCGAGTCGAGTTGAGTTGAGTTGAGTTGAGGGCAGGTTAACAACCCCAAAGCGACACGCCATAAAGTATGCAGCACGCTTTTAGAAATGTGATTACAAAAGCGCTTGAGTGCATGATCCACAGTAACCACAGCAACAACAGCTACCAACAGCAACCAACAGTAACCAAAGGCAGCAAGTCCGTAAAGACTTGAAGTACGTCGCAGGTTTTTTGCTGGTTTTTGCAACCACAACGTTGCGTCAGAGTTGAGTTGGGAGACCTATGTCAAGGTTATTCATAAGCTCTGACACACTTGTTGCAAATTTTTTACCCTTAATCCAAGTGTACCTCAAGCTGCAAACATAAGGATGAGTACCCATTGAAGTGGTCCACAATACTTTCGAGTATGCATAGCGCAAACTCACAATCCAGCAATCTAGAAATCCACATTGAAATCTAAATCAAAATCCGTTACTAAATCCATTTCATTGCACTCACAAGTGATCTGTGTGAATGCAGCTGTGAGTGCAATTTGCACATACTACACGAATGTGAATGCAAATATGTTGCACAAAAGAAATCGAGTGAATAACCTCAAATGATATGATGATATGTGGGGCTGGGTTGTTCAGGATTCGGCTTCACTTAAACAAAATAAAACATGTTATATAGTTTAGTCATTAGTTAGCTGCTGCATTGTGCCTTAATTACTCGTTCATTGTGTCAGATTTACACTAACACTAAAAATATTGCATTCCCATTCAGAATGAACAAAGCGAACAGCTTCATCATTTATCCATATATGTATGCAGACATATGTACATTGCATACATGTACAAATATTTAGATTGGGTTTGTGCTAAAGAACGATTAGTTTCAATTGCCATCGTGGGCCAGCCGGAGCTCGTTTTTTTTTTTCATTTCTTTAGGAGGGGGCTTTTCATTAGATGTTCTTTTTTTTTTGTATTTTTGGTTCACTGTTGCTGTGATTAAGCGCAATTTAGGAACTGTTCATGATGACAATGACAATGACACAGTTGAAAATGCGATGAATTAGTTAGGGCTAGACCTAAAAGAATGATTTATTAACTATGAGTTTGATGAAGTTTGTGATGAATGAATATGAAAATAATAATAATTATTTCATACTGATTCACACTTATGGATCATCTGAGCAATGCAATTCCTGCTCTTTTGTATACATATCTTTTTGTGCTTAAATGATGTTGATGTCGATGGTGTCGTCGCCTCGACGGAAGTGTCTGGCAGTGTCATACATACATATATACATAAGTACTATACTTATGTATTAACATGATGTACATAGTGTATGTATACGATCTCATGGCAACAGTGGGTCCATTATTTAATTAAACCACATGGTTGTCTGCAGAATCTGCGCAAACTGCGCCCAAATATCACACAAAAAAAAAAAAAAAAAAAACAGAAAGCAGAGAGAATAATACATGCCAAGTGTGGGGCTCATGCGAATCTAGCAACTGTCAGAGCAATCAGTGAATCGACGTCGCTCAGTGTTGTGACTGTGCACAACGACTGTTATCCAAATCCAACTCGAAACTCAAAACTCATAGCCATAATCCATGTCTTCTCTGTCCAACTCGAATTCCAGCAGCAGCCGCAGCATTAGCAGCACAGCCACAGAGAAGCCGCTGGCCACGCTTAGCTATCAGGATGAGCAGAAATCGGAGCAAGCACCAGCACCAGCACCCACACCAGTTCCAGTTTCTGTAGCCGTTGCCGTCTCCACACCGCCATCGAGTGTGGTCAGCAGTCAGCCGCGTGCCCATTTCACGACCAGTCATCATCATTACCATTTGCCGCATCAGTTCCAGCATCCACATCATCAGAACCATCATACGCATAGTGTGCGCGTGCCGACGCCCACAGTGCCCAGCAGCTATTCACCATCCACATCGGCTGTGGATTCGGACGGACGTTCGCCCAGCTATGGGCGTCGCGCTGTGCCCGTGGCTGCACCAGTGCTGATGAGCACATCACTGCTGGCCACACCCGGCGAGGCTGGACATGTGACTGCGGCCGTTTCGCCGGGTCGCCATTCGGCACGTTCCGGTTCGCAGCATCATGTGACCATCGATGAGTCCAGTTTGCCAACCAAGGATAGCGTGGAGAGCGCTGGACCTAGTGGTCTCATACTCGGTGGCGGCGATGGCGATGGCGATGATGACAATGGCACCAATGGCGATGACAGCTCCGGTACACCCTCATCGGTGGGCAGCAGCAGCTCCCCAAATCAGCTCAGTCATGGCGATAATCAGATGGCTCTCATGTATCACTCGCATCAGTTGACCAACTATCCGGTTATGCCGGCCATCAAGCGTACCCATCGCCCCTCTTTCGTCTATCCGCCAATGCCGCGCATCAAGGCGTAAGTGCCAATTACGATTTTTTGTATGCTTTTCTTCTTGTTTGTAATGCAATTTTGAACTTTTACAGCGGCGATGCTCTGGCCACACTCTTTTCCGCCCTATATGGCAAACTATTGGTTGTCATGGGCATTGCATTTCCCATGGCTGAAGTCATCTCCACCTATATACCGCCATCCTTTTATGAGGTGAGTACCGGGTGGGTTTGCTTTTATATTGATTTGAATTTCCATCAATCGATTTTTATAACTATTTGTATGGTTTTTTCCTCTTGTTTACTGCAAAGTAACAAAGGACAGGGATATAAGCACATATATGTATATGCCATTATTTTTTTTCCACATATTTGTTTTATGTAGCCACTCTTTAAATGCCTTTTCCTTTATTTATTTATTTGTTTATTGTCAATTAATAGCAGGCGACATAAAATTAAAATTAAATCAATTTAAAAAATAGATCTTAATTTACAAAAATATTCAAGAATAATGAACAATATTTAAATTTAAATCTGTAAGTAAAATAAAATGAAATGAAAAAGTTTTAAAAAATTAAAATATTTTGGGGAATTCAACAAAATTTAATAATCCAACATTTGTTGCAAGGATTGGGAAAAAACCCAGAAAAACCCAATCAGATCATAAGATTAGTAATTAGTGACTATGACTAGATAAGTAAAGCAGTATGGGTCTTTTTAGTAAGGGAATGGAGGCCTCAAAGTTGCTGTTTCTAGTTGATTTTCCTTTTCCAATACGTTGTGTCTTTAAGCAATTGTGTTTAGATTCCGATTGTCACTTTAAAGTCTGCTTTCATGTAGGCATTCCAAACTTGAAGATGTAAGAAGACTTGACACAAAAAGATTTAATTCATGGATCTGCAAATATTCATAAAAAAAAGGCAGAATTAATAATCTTTGGGTTCTAGAAATATTGAATAACAATTTGTCATCTCACCTTGCCTTTAACCTTAACTCCTCCTCACTTTGCTCTTCAAAATGATCATCAAACTTTATATCAGACATCTTGCCCTATGTTATACCACATTTTTTTACATTTCAGGTGTACTATTTGTACTTGTATATTGGCAGCATGATCTTTTTGCTCTTTATGTACGCCACCTTGCTCTGGGGACGTCCAAAGCTGCCGGTGCCCATGGGTAAGTGAATGATTATAGACAGGATTTCCATAACACTGATTGATACTAACTTTCATTTCATCATCAGCTCAATCACCCATCAAATCGACAGCAAAGGTTAGTGTCTCGGATAGTATGGATGAATCGGATACGGATAGCACGTCAACGCATCGCCGCATACCTGCACCGCCTATCCAGGTGCGACGTCCATCGCTATTGTCGCCTCTGGGCAGGCAGCATCACTATGGCAGCTTCTATTTGCGCATGGGCGCTGTGGGTAAGTTAGCAATAGCCATAAAGATCGAAGCTGCTGCTCATTGATTATTATGTACTTTGCAGCATTTGGTATTGGCAGCATGATCTATTCGGGCTTGGAGTTTGGACAGTACTTTGAGCTGAATCCGGATACAAAGTGTCACAATGTGCTGCTCGCCTTGACGCCAGCCACCCGGATGGCCTTCATCTTCATCCAAATGTATTTCATCTTCCTGAACAACGAGCAGATCAAAGTCTATCGCTACAAGATCATCGCACGTTTTGGCCTCATGCATATGATAGGCACGAATCTGGCCGTCTGGCTAAACGTTTTGATACAGGAGACAAAGCACGAGATTCTAACATTCTATAATCCGGAGAATCGCACGCTGCGCATCTCGCATCGCATACCAGGACATTCGCGTGGACATGCTGTCATCCAGCACGATCCTACGGCCCATTTGCGTGTGCCACGCGGCCTGAAGGGTCCCTATCAGATCTTCGAGTGCCGGCGTACCAATATCATTGGCACTCTGGTGCAGGATGCCTCACCCTTTCTGTTTCCCTGCACCATTGAGTACTCGCTGATCTGTGCGGCCATTTTGTATGTGATGTGGCGCAGCATCTCGCGCCCACAGACGCCCACACAGCAGCGACCGGACATGATTAGCTCGCCCATGAAACGTTCGCCACATCATTACTCGGTGGACTGTGCTCGCGCCCACAAGGGCCTGTTCGTAGGCATACTGATCCTGGTGCTGACCATCATTTCGCTGATCATATTCTTTGTGCTGATCTCGCGACCAGAGTTTGTCGCCCTGGCCGTCACCGAGGTGACCATCTGTGAGCTGCTCATCTATGGCACGGCGACCATAGCCACACTGGTGGGCATGATCCAAATCCGGCATCTGCAGTACGATGCCTATCGCAGCTTCTCTCTGGATGACATCCTGCTGGTGGGCGCACAGACAGGCTCATTTCTGTACAACATCTTTACGGTGATTGCCGGACACTTTACGTTGCGCAGCGATGATATGCTGGTGCCGATCAATGCTTTGGCCTCCATTGTGCAGACTGCCTGCCAGACCATGTTCATACTGGATGCCAGTCGGCGACAGGCCTCCACTCCGGAGCACTTGCGCAAGAAGCCCGGCCGGGAGATTGTCACGTTCATGCTGGTGGTCAATCTGGCCATGTGGGCCATAAGTACGCTGGAGAAATCGCGTGCCGAATCGCATCCCATACAGCTGAACTTTTATGGTTTGTGGGCATGGACCATCATTACCCATGTATCAATGCCGTTGGCCATATTCTATCGTTTCCATTCGACTGTCTGCCTGTGCGAGATATGGAAGCGGGCATACAAGCTTAAGCCGACGTACATGTGAGAATTCGCCCGCTCGCGCATTCAAAGCATTGCGCAGCAGCAACAATTCTGCGAGGATCTCAAGACAAATCTATCCTACTGCTACTGTTCCACAACTCTAGCCGGTGGCGAGCTCGAGACCGTTGACGAAGTAGACAGCGGTGGCAATGGCAATGGCAATGGCAATGGCAATGGGACTGGAACTTGCACTGGAACATGCACCGAAACGGAGACTGCTAATGTCACATCTGTGCAGACGGACGAGGATGTTGAGGGCGGCGGCAGTGCAGCCAGCCGTTTAGAACGGGCCCAACACGGCAGGGCGCTGTCGCCGCATAGCCTCAACACCGAGAAGGCCTTCTGTCCGGTCTATGTCATAAATGGTGAATGAGTTTACGCGCACTTTGAGTTCATTGACGCGTTAAGCGGTCATGAGCTCAGCTTTGTTTAGCATTGCGAGCGAACATCCGCACCATCCGCACCACCCGCATCACCCACCAAAACATACTAGAGACACACACATCTAACCTAACCTAATTGAACAAACATTTTGAGACACCAACTAAAACCAAAACCACCCAAGAACCACCACAACCATTTAAGGAACCACCTTCATGACACAAACTCTTTAACTTTCGGCGGGTGCAAAACACAGCAAAACATTTTTAATAGCAAAACAAAAAAAAAAACATATCCGCAAGTTTGGGAATGAATCAAATACACAGCTAAGCTACATTAAAGCCAACACACAACAAACATAAATTTACATACATACATGATGCATGTTGTGCTTTTCTGTACCATGTTTAGAATTGCAAACGTTTGTAAGTTATTAAGTATACAACATTCATATTCGTATAGCCAGAAGTGTTAGTTTCATGTTGTTTCACAATATCATAGGTAAGAAGTATATTAAAACGAAAAGGTTTTTAGGCAAATGCCTCAGAAAAAAATACAAAACGAATAATTAATATAGTGAAAACATATAACAAAGTTCCATGAAAAATATTCAAGACGCTAAAATTTGGCCAAATTTGTAAATCATTTCGTTTTCTACTACACTTTACTTGTGTGTGACTGAAATGAGACTAAAAAAGGTTTTACCATAACTTTAAAGACCAACGCAAGCGGAACACTTTACTGAGAAGCGCTGAGAGAGGTGCCGTTAGGGCATACAAACTGATCTGACCGATGATACTAAACGATATTTGTAAACGTTCTACATAAACACAAACATTTAACAGTAAAAACATAAGTACATATATAGTATTATCTTAGATGTTGCTGCATATTTGAAATTAAGTACATGAAATCAAAAATACATCTACATACTTGCATATTATTAAATATATACAACAACAACAACATAAACCCCACCAAAATGCGAGCGATAAAGTCAAACAACCATTGAAAAGTATTAAAAAATATATATATATATATATTGGACTACATAGTAGTAGCATATGATATAGGAAAGGTTTACCAAAAAATAACTCAAAGAAATGAAGAATGCGATGAAAAGAGAACGTATGGTATAAACATTCATATACACATTCATACATTAACGGCTACACCTAAGTTAATATCAAACTATATACATACATACATATAATAAATACGTATATATACATACATACACTCTTAAACATTAGTATAAATATATATATATTATATGCGATGCCCCCCAAAAATTTTTATTGTTGAAAATCCCCGTTTATGAATCGTATAATAAATTTGGGTTTGTTGAATTGCAAAAATATTTTAATATAGGGTTTAATAATACGAGTACTTACTTGTTAAGCATTATGTTCTGCCCCGATCCCCCACCCCACACCCCTTTAAAACATAAGTTCTTGTGATAATTTATTTATGCTTGTTCAGATTTATTGAGATACATACAAAAAAGAAAAAAACCCTTTTAAATATATTATTAAACCAAAAATACTTAGCTAAGACTTACGAGTTTGTATTAACTATTTAGTATTTTGATAAGCTCAAACGTTAGAATGACAAATCATATTGAGAATCACAACAAAGACGCACAAACAAACAAGCAACAAACTATGTATTTTAAATATATATACTTAAGATAAACAAGTAACAAGAAATAATGAAAACACTTTTTTTGTCTACCATAAAGGTATAGTATAAGATTTGAATAATATATATATACATATATATGTGTGTGTATATGTGCAACTAAATGTTATATATAAGTTTTTATGATTACTAGTAATTATATACTATATATATGCTCATAGTATGTGTATATTTTGTCAAATGCCAAAGAGTTTTCACTTAGCCTAAGTTCGAATTGCTTTACATACAACACTATAGAGTATTTACACTAACTTTGAGTTTTCGAAATTTTTGGAATATACAAAAACACAAATCTAGAGATTTGATGGTTTTATTGTACTATATTCAAGTCATTATGCCGCGTAAAAGAGATGCTAAGAAATTCATAATACTTGTATTTATATATGTATAACTTAGTTATCTCAATTTTATATTCAAACTACATTTTTAATTAGTCTAACTGTAACTTTGTATGCATTTTCTAACATGTATTTACTCAACACCGACTTGGACACTGCTCAAACTAAATTTACAAAAATATTAATAAAACCAAAAACATATAAACTTAATAACAACAAAAATGGAAATCATATAATCGAACATGACGAATCCAAATTGATATGTAAAAGCGTATTATTAGAATTTATTAAACTAGTTACTAGTCACGAAATGAATTCCAACTCCACTAAATACTAAAGACAACAACAACAATGTATTGAGAACTCCTAATCCAGTAGCCAAAAATAATAACCATAAAGCCATGGCCCCCTCCCCAACCCCCTACGCAAACAATCTTTTTTTTCTGATTTCAATTCCAACAAGTGAAACAAATTCAAATAAAAAAGAAAAAATAGAAAATAATATAATTAACAATAATAATAAACTGACACTTGTTTCTCTGAACCAAAAAAAAAAAAAAAATAATATTCTTAAAACTTGTATTTAATGTTAAATGGCTATTAAAAAATAAAATAATAAATAAAAATTGATTTCCACGAAAGCCCTAAGCAAAAAAGCATTAACATACATACACACATACATACATACATAGAGGAAAATCTAGTCGTTTATGTGTATGTATGTGTGTGTGTGTGTGTTGCCAACCTCACCCATTCCTTGCCCCTATAATGCAGTAATACAATTAATAATAAAAACAATTTCGATTACTATGAAAAAAAAAAACAACAAAGAAAAGCAAAATGCGTTTTATTTTGGGTTCAAGTTGTCGCTTTTTGGCTTATTAGCACAAAATGTCCGCAATAAACTTCAACGCATATAATTATGACCCCCTCTATATGCGAAATGGGAGCAGCTCGCCAAGAAAATCAACCAAATAACATGCGGAAAAAGCATAAAGGTGACGAAAGTGGAAGGAAGGTGATGCGCTCGCAATTCCATCTCCAAATGGGCATGTATCTGTGTAACACCGGCTAAGGGTTGATACGCACGCAGAGAGCGAGAGAGAGAAAGAGAAAACCCGGGACTGTTAACCGTAAATTTGGGCAGCCTGCAACATGCTATGAAGTAATGCTTTCTGCAGCAACATACTATATAAGGTTTTGATTCCAACATTCTCTCTCTCTCTCTCTCTCTCCCTCTTTCTCTTTCGCTTAATACCTGTCTGCATCTCTCTCTCTCTCTCTTAATCGTCCTCTCCCACTCTAGCTATCACTCCATCTTTGTCGGCTGTGGATGCTGTGTGTTGTGCCCCTGATTTATGCTGCAACTTTTGTGGATGCTGTTCAGCCAGGGGCTCTCAGCCCTATGTAGTATGTGTATACATATATATACACTATATATAGCAACTCGTTACCCGGGATTTGAACCACGCCCTGGCCAACTGAGCAGGCCGAAAACTAGGTTAGCATTTCTGGCTTCCTTTATTTTATGTATATATATTTATTATTTTTTTTTTTGGTTTGGTTTTCGGCTTTTTTTGTTGACTTGATTACAAATAGTAAAACATAAAAGTGTTTGCTTTTCAGAGAATTTCCATGCTATGTATGCTCATCCAGGGGCCTGGCCATTAACAGTTTTTGGCCATGCCATGGGCCCAGTTCCGCCAGCTCTAATCCAATTATATCACCTCCAAAGACTGCAGCTGTGTCCAGTGTCCTGCATATGCTGACGTCTATGCCTATTGCCCACGCACAGTGCAACGTGCGTCACGCACCACCCACCACACCTACCCAAGAACATATACCTACCCACAATATGTAGCAATAATAATGACGGTTCGGTTCGGGTGCGCCACATTGCAATCAGATAGAGAAGGCAAGGTTTACACTGAAATGCACCCCGTTTGGCGGCAAACTAAAATCCCAAAAGGTGAATGTCCTTTGTGAGGCCTTTTCACGCATGCGCCACAAACGCCACGAACTCCACAATCCCAGCCAGACTCGACTGCGAAACCAGAGCCACAGTCACAGGCCCAGTCAGAAGGAGCAACAGCAGCAACAACTTTTGCACCGCATCACTTGAATCGCTCTCTATGCAGCTCCGACTGCATCCTTGGGCCAAGTCGCGCACCTCTTAGACACTTATGAGTCCTTATAAGCCAACTTCTGTGTATATATATGTATTTATATACTTATACTTAAATGTAGATTTGTTTGTATGTCTCGAAACAAAACATTCAACACCCTATCCTTGAGAAAGCCACAATCCTGCTTGCGGTTGTTCGAAGAAGCCAACTAATTGCTAGAAACAGATTTCCAAGTTTTTTTTTAAATAACTCAAGTAATCTTCTTAAGATACTTACTAAATTCCATATAACTCAAGCGCAATATCTAGTCAAGCATCCTTCAAAAAATACTTGAATTTAAGGCATTTTAGTTCCTTGTTGGAGCAGGATTTTGTTAAAAAGTAGTCAAAAAAGCTACTGATAGTTGTTTCTAAGAGATAAACTTAAAAATTACTTAGGAGTTGTTGTTTTTGTAAGCTTAAACATTCTTCAGTTAGGAGGAAATTACGCAAAAGACAAATACACAACTTTTATGTCGCAAAAAAAGGTAGAGAAATCATTTGTTTTGATCTAGATATAGTTAAAGAGTAAAAGAAGTGAAGAATACAATATTAAATTATTAAAAAAGGAACAAAGAAGAAGGTTCCATTTCAATAATTATTTTAAGATCTTTAATATTGTTTCATAACATTTTAACATTTTTTTCACAAATTTTTCTATCCATTCAGATATTTGTAATATCATGTTATTTAATAAAGTTTGACTGTTTAAAAAGTACATTTGTTTCCATACGGTAAAGAAGTTACCGTTAGTTGTGTAATTATGCAATCTGTCACATTTCGAATTCATCAGAGGCTAACATCCTTTTATTCCAGACAGTCATTCTCACCGTTATTCAGTTAATCTCATCATCATCTGTGTTTTTTTTTTTGGGTTCTCTTATCCATTCCATATTCTGTCTGATACGAATGTCGTGCACAGCAGACAAGCGAAATTGCCAACGGTAGTACTAGTACGAGCAGTAGTAGTAATAACAACAACAGCGACAGCAGCAGTGAATATCGTAAATGTTTACGATACACTAAAAACGTTGCGACGCTGCTGCTGCTGCTACTGCTGCGGCTATTGCTGCTGCGACGCAACGTTGACGCTGGCAGCGCTTTGTATGCGTTCTACGTTTTGAGTTGTTAGTTGCGTTCGAGCTCAGTCATAAACGAACTGTTACGAGTGATGGAAGAGTCAATACGGTGCCAGCCTTAAAACCCAAACACAAACACACAGCCAAAAACAATAACACAAGCAACAACAACAGCGACACAATAGAAACAACTAAGCAATTTTAATGAAAATCGCAATTAGAATCGGAATCTGATTTTGCATCAAGTTAAATCGCTTGATTTGCCATTAAAAAAAAAAAAACAACACAAAATACTTGTGGCTATTGTTTAAGTTGTTGTTGCCGTTTGTTGCACTGATGCTGGCCGTAATTGCAAGCAATAATATTTTTGTTTTACTTTTTTTTACCGCCCGCCCAACGCACAAAAAGTGTTGAGTTAAACTATTTTTGTTAAAAGTTGACAACAACAACAACAACAACAACTGCTGCTAATAAAATAATACAAGGCAAAAGGCAAGCCAACCAAGTGAACGGACAGTTATTTTATTTGTGTGTGTGCGTGCGTGAGTGTGTCTGTGTGCGCGTCGACGTCCATTTTGTCTGCGTGTGTCTGCTGTGTCGTGTGTGCGTGCGTGTGTGCGTCTTTCTTTCATCCTTCATCCGTTTCCGGCAAACGCAACAAATTTTTGGCAAACCGAGGACAACAACAACAACAAGAACAGCAACAACAAACGCGCGCGCAACAATCAACCGCCCCCAACATAAAGTACGTCCCCACGGCCTCCCCCGACAAGCAGGACGAAATCGTGACAGCGACATGCGAAACGTGTTAACCAAAATAAATACGCAACTTTAGCCAAACACCAAAAAAAAAAAAAAAAAAAAACAGCAACAACCGAAGCTGCCATACGAACAATACGAACGAGCATGTAAAGTAGAGGAAACCCCCCAAAAAAACGAATATAAGTAAGTTTAAGTCATAATAATCTATATTTATGTACTTATTCAATTGAAACATTGTTCAGCATAGCCCATAAGCTAATTAGCGACGTAAAGCTGCCCGAAAAAAAAAATATTCAAGAAAAGCAATCAAAATATTTTTGGGCGCCCATCTCAAGTTACAAACGCGTTTGACATGTCGCATGTTGCCCCCACATACATAACATACATTCGTTACATGCACGTATGTATGTGAATACAATATGAATATATTCATTCGTACTTGTTTTCACATTTCTTGGTCTTCCATTAGAAAGACATTGGAATGCCCGTCTATATGCGTTTGTTTCTTTTGCTTTGCATGTTGTTTTTGTGGCGGATGGCGGATGGCAAACCCAAGTAAACCCATAGAAGTGCCACAAAAAGCAACAACAACAACAACGAACACATCACGAAGCGACAAATGTGTATTTTTCGTAGTGGCAAATGTTACCGAGTAATTGCAAGAAAGAAATAAAAAAAAAAATAAATGAAAATGAAATCGTAAACCGCATGCGGCTAACAAAGGTTCAACTGTATCCAACAACTGCAGAACTGGGTCAGTTAAGTGGGGAAAGGTGCGAAGGGTAGCAGAAAACTTGATCCAACTGAACAGATCAGTTAAGCCATGAGCTAAATGTAACACCTTAACTAATAGCTGCAATTTATACCTATAGATTGATGTCGAATATGAATTGTGTTCAAAGCGATCACTCGAACTTTCATATAACGAACTTCCATAGTACAGTCGAACCTCTATATAACAAAGTTTTCTCATTTCCGCAACGCTTCAATAAATAAATTATTCTTTATAACGAATTTGCCCTAAAACTATAATAAGTTTATTTAATATTCGTTATATAAAAGTTCTATTTTCTTAAAAATATTAAAGTCTTTGTATCAAATAAATATGATTTAAACTAAGGATAAGAATTTGAAACTATAAAGAATACAGAATTCAACTTAACCGTAGGTTAAACTAACAATCTGAGTGAATTTTTGTTCATTTTATTGCCCTAGAGACCATTACGTTTTTACGTATTTGTACTCTAGCATATATTTTTGAAGCATTCTTGACATGCGAACAGGGTTGAAAGTGTTTCTAATGGTGGTGTGTTTTCCGCTGACCCTCTCTTGTGGGTGGTTGCTTTACATATTGGCGCACTACACTACACTCTGAGAAAGCAGCTAGAAATGCAGCCCAGACATAATATCTGCATATATCTGGCTAATGAGGCGGCGACCTCGCCCACACACGCCACTGCCACTCCAAGCACAATATACCATCAAATTGCAGCCCAAAAAGGGGTGGCTCAGCGTCACACTCGAGGCTGACCAAAGGAACGCAACCAGTGAAATGAAAATGCAAATGAAAATAACTAATGCCACATGCAACAACAACAAAAGCAACCCATCATCCACCCACAGCGTCAAACTCAAATGTCAGCGGCAGTGCCAGCGCCAGCTGTGGATCATTGACAGCAATGCATTGAGAATTGTTCCTATTTTCTTTACTGCTTTTTTTTTGGTTTTGGTTTTTTTGTTTTTGCTATGGCTTATAAGGTCACCCTATTTTCCCATGTTTTGCTTTCAATACCCTGTTTATGCATGTAGACTAGGGATATTTAAATAGAGATTCTTAAAAGTTTTAACGCCTTGTGGCAATTTAAAACAATTTTAAGATCCAAGAAGGTATTTCAAAAAATTACTATACTATAAAATTATTATTATTATTTTTTTTTTTTTTGAAATTTTGTAGTTTTGAGTCACAACAGCGACTAATTTTTGAGGTTTCAACGCGAACTAGTATCTATGTAGTATAAAAATGCATTTGCAAATACTCTATGTAAGTTTAATTCATTTGCCGGAAGGAATCAAAACGTAAATCGAGGGATTGCTGTACCAGAAAACCATTGTTTTAAACGCTTACTTTTAGCATAGAAGAAAATAATTGAGAAATTTAAAGATTCGTATGTTTAAGATATAAAGAAAATCTACCATAAATTTTTTCCCATATTCACCAATTCACTTAATCACAGGGTATCTTGTTGAACATAGATTTTTAAGCATATTTTTTGTTTATTTAACGTTTTTCTAAAAATGCATCTCCAACACTTAATCACAGGGTATCATTTATGTCAGTCTTGTTTATGTTAGCATGGTTTTTTTTTTTTTTTTTGGAACTTATGCTGTCAGCAAGCAAAATGTGTCCATCTGCTGGATTGCTGTGCTCATGATTCTCATGCATATTTCCATTTCCATGTCAATTCCCAATCCCAATTTGGTATTCGTTTTGCAGCTATACAATTGCATTTCCGGTTCTCAATGTGGGCATCGTCTCGTTGCTTTTTTATTTTCCATAATACTACACACAGATCTGCAGATCTACTACTACATACTAAAAAAAAAAACAAAAAAAAAAAAAAAAAACAAAGTGGCGCCGATCCGCAAGTCTGCGATGAGTGTGGGTGCGGTTTGTCTGTCTGTCTATCGGTTCGTTCGTTTCTAATCTGTCATCGGACACTTTTGTGCAACTGTCATAAATACAAAACGTATAACAATAGCAACAAGAAGCGTAATGAGTTATAATGAATATAGATCGAATCGAAACGAAACGAATCTGCCACTGAAGATGTTCAATGAACTCCCCCAACCCCAAAAACGAGGCTAGACCGATTTGTTTATGATCATGTAAACATTGCATTTCTATCTCTCTGTGTGTTTGCTGCAATGTGGCATCATCTTGTGTAGCACATACATATGTGGAATGGGGTATGGGAATCAGGTGGTTTTTTGTTACTTAATGTTTCGGTTGCAAAACAACACAACACTGTGCAATTAACGGTTGCACGTTAGTTTTGCGCTAGTTCAAAGCTCAACTCGATTCTGCATTAAGACCATAAATGACCGCTTGGCCAGCTTGGTTAGCTGCTTTGGCCATGTCTGATGTCTGACGTCTGAGTTGTTAGCCATCAAATGTTAATGGCATTAGGCAAGTTGTCAATTCGTGTTGGTGTTAATGTTGCTTGCCACTGCCACCTAAACCTTATAACATTACTTTTTGCCAAACTGCATCGAAAATGTATGTATATATTTTGTTTAAGTTATGTTCGAGCGTATTGTTTGTTTTCTAACGCATTCCCCCCACCACGCACTTTGCAACCGATTTTCTGCTAAAATGGCACACGACCTCGTCGCCACTAGTCCAAAACAAACAAACACTTGCGTCTCAAGCAAGGCATTGCTGGATGCACTTGCTCTACGGATGTGCCAGTGTGTGCCACCACATGCATGAACGCAATTGGGAGCGTGCTGGGTGTTCAACTTTTGGCCAGCAGCCAGCTAAGCAAAAAAGAAAAAAGAAGAAAAGTGGAGCAACTCATTAGAACGAATTGCGCCTTATAATTATTTAATGTATCAACATATGTATATGTACTTCAATATTTAATACGTGATTTATTGTATGAGACTTACCCTTAATATAAATCTCAACATTTATAGTGTACTCATTTTCATGTATTGTTGGACAGGCAGCCTTCGTTTGACCCTGCATCAATCTGTCAAGATCGCAATGTTGAAATTGAGTTGAATTTTGCTATAAACAATATGCAGTGAATAAATTCTTGATGCCTACAGACAGATAGTTAAGCCAGATGTTGCCTTAGGCCAAAAATAAATTCTAATCACTTTCATTATTTTCACTTGTTGAGCGCTTTCAATGCCAAACTATAGTAAAATGATTATAAATTAAGCAGAATACTAAAATATATTAATCTTTTTTGTACATTTTCTCATTGCAGAACGACCAATTTGCTAACTAAAAGTCTTACAAAATTTCAACTGCTGCTGCAAACTGAATGACTGATTTATCTGAACAAGTAGAAATTACCGCCTAAAGAACTATACATACTCTATACAATCTCTGCCAAGAATGAAATACCATTTACTTTAAATATTAGGGAATTGTCATTAGTAATCAAGTAGATAGACTTTGTAATATTTGACAAAAGAAAAACAAGAAATTTAATAGAAAAACACAAAAGCAGAAAAATCTATAAGCAATAAGTTTTGGGTGGTATACGTGGCGAGGAGTGGAGAGGAATGCAGCGTTGCCCCTATCTACATGAGATGCGAGAACGTCTACTGGATCAGCCAAGGGAAACATTGCAGCTGGAGAATATGGAGCGTGCCAATTTGCTAGACAATCGGCAGTCTGCATCCGAGTCGAATCAGGTCGGCACTGTGGTCAAGGTAGGGGCTGTTGGATGTGTACTCGTATCAAGGATTCCGAAAAGTCATATGCAATAAAAGCGCTCACATTTACAATCATCACACACACACATAACCATAACACAAACTCATCACAAAACTGCTCAAACTCAACTCGAAACAACAAATACATTGAAAATGCTTGTAAATATTGCATATGAGCTCACACATATAAATATTTAACCATATTCTGTTATATTGATGATTGACTTTTTGTTTGTGTAAAATATGTTAATACATTAATCCGTTATTGTTTGAGCTTTCCAATTATAGAAGAGTTCAGTTTACCATGTGTGATGATATGAGAGAAAACCTCTAAAAACTGACAGATTGATTGAATAATATTCTATATAGCTTGACAGCTCGATATGAACCACAAACCAACTTAAAAATGTGACGCACTTAACGAAAATCTAAAGAAAATTTAACAAAACTTAAACAAAATCCTTGCACGAGTAACGGAACGATTTGCCCTTTACTTTGAGTTATCAAATACTATGCAAAATATATTTATAAATAAACTTTCTTTATTTTTTTTGATATTCTGACAATAAATTGGAATTGATTTTCAATTTTTTTTTTCATTTTCGAACTAAACATGGAAATGCATGCTATCTAACTTATTTTAAAATGTCATTCATAATAATCTTTCTTAATATAATTGTGCTTTATTCTTGTATATATTCCAATTTATTGTTGTGGTTTTTAAAGTTACAAAACACAACATTGAACTAATTTGAAATTCTTTTACAAAATTCACAACTCTATAAATAAACAGCTACAAGGCGATGGATATCACACGAGTCCTGCTCATCAGCGCACTCCGTTAGTGCCACATGATTTGGGCGAGGATTTCAATTTGGATTTCGATGATGACTTTCCGATCGATGCGCGCCGACCAAAAAATGCCAAGTAAGTGTGTTCCATACTCAGCTATACTCCAAATCATGCTACTGTTTTATGTGTTCGTCATCATACTACTTGTATCTACACCCCTAATTCGTGTTTTCGTTTTATGTGTTGTCCAATATATAACCGAAATAACCACAAGCTTTGAGAATCATCGACATGATCGAGAATCGAGCAATTCTTTCATACCCTTGTACGATCTTATATTTTTACCATATGTATCCATTAGGAGAGTCGCTTCTACCTGTTTATAGCCATATACATATATGTGTATCAGGATACATTTGCTTTACTTTTTCAGTTATCATAGTTGTTAGCTAGTATAAACCTTGTAAAAATCTTCTCATTCAACTAATACGCAAGAAACCTTTGCAGCGGTAATCATCCTCTGGTTCTGACGCACCCACAAAAAAGGTCAGATTTGGTATATTCATTTCGAAAATGCATAAGCTTTCGATATAAATACGATACTCTACTATTTATATTTAACAACCCTAACACACTTAGTTTCCTAGGATCTCTCTATATATATCTATATAACTTTTATTTATCTTTTTGCCCACACATAGAAACTAATGTTGTTTATTTTTCACTGCATTGTGTTAGCATAGAACTTATACCAAAAAAAAAAAAAAAAAAAAGCACATGAACTAACACTGGATAATAACCAGCTAATCACTAGATATTCTCTATCTAAACTCTATCCTCCCTCTCTTTCTCTCTCAATGACTCTTTAGTATGTTTACAACTTAGCACTGCTGGCCAAGTTTTCAAATACATATCGTGTTGTTCCTTTTTGTATTCCTTCATTTTTTTTTTTTTATTATTGTTGTTAAATTGTGGGGATTTCCATTTGGTTGTTTGGCAAGCCGACAGATTATAATGTCAATGAACTAATGCCACACAACGGGCACAGGCACATTGCCATACATTTCCGATTATGTTATGGCATTGTTAAGCCCATGCACTCCGCTTCTTCTTAGCTCTCGAAATAAAACAAAATAGTCAGCATTTTGGCAGCATAAAAATCGGTTATACAATGATGGGCGAGCGGAAAGCGGAAAGCGCTAAGCGCAAAGCGGTAAGCATGTAAGTTGAAGAGAAGTTGCAAAACAATATTCGCAACTTGACAACTGGCAGCAGGCAGCAGGCAGAAGGCAGCAGGCAAGCAACGAGCCCTTTACCAAAACCCAGCCTAACCCTACCCTAACCAACTGTCTGGCAGCCAAGCATGCCATAATCTTTGGCCCAGTACGGTGACTGTCAACTGCCGGCTGCTGTTTTTCCCTCATCTTCTTTATGTAATTGTAACTGTAACTGTCGCAGTCTCTCCCTCTCTCTCTCTCTCTCTCTCTCTCTCGCTGACGACTGTCTTAGGTGTCATTGTACGAATGACTTACATTCATGCATAAGACACCATCACACAATGGAGGGAGAACAACTCGCGAACAAGTTGAAACAAGCGAGAAGCTATCGTTGTTTGACACAACGTTTGTTGGGGGGTTGGGAACGGGAACGTAAATGTGAACGGAAGACAGACGTCAAAATCAGCTTGAGACTTGTTCAACAACTTGTAGGGCCAACATCAAGTGCTGCAAATACTACTTGAGTGCTCTGCTGCCATTCTTGCTTTCCTTTTATTTTTCTCCCACCCATTTTTCAATTTGTACTCACCTTAGTATCGATTGAATTAAATCGATCATAATTATTTAACTAGTTCAGCACAAACCTTTCTCTATTGAAATGGCATCAATTTATTGACCTGTAGTTGAGCTAACCTTGCACTAACTCCGCTTTAGTTAACGATGTTTATTTCCGGATGCCCTCAACTCTCTTGGAAAATTGCGACGCATGTTTAGATGAATGCACACAAGGTTAATGTGTGTGCCACCTTCAATTAAGCACTTCCTTAATGGCCAATAATAGAAGCTGTTTTGGCCCAGGCAACTTATGTTAATGGGGCTGTAAAAAAGGCGCAGCAGCAGCTATAAATAACAACGACATCAGAGTCTGCCCTTGTAATGGCCCAACATATTGTCAGTGACAAGAGTGGAGCAACAGTGGAAAAAGAATCCAATTCTATATCGTATTCCCCACTTGAGTTGCAAAAAGTTAATTATGCTGCAGTAAAAGTTATTCAATAGTGTATTTAAAGTTGAAAGTTTATGGTCATACGATTGACCCCTTGTAACCAATACCAGAAGGCGTTACGGACAGTACTTCCCGTTTTTTGCTCATTAAATCTATTGAAATATTTAACCTCTGTTTGCTTATGGGGCGCAATTTTGTTGCTTTTTTAGCATAAATCCTTGCCAACTGCGCCCCACCTTTATCGGCTTATACTTTTAGTAGTTGCCTCTGGGTGCGGTTCGTGGTCTGAATGTGGTTTCTGGCATTTTTTTTTTTTTCTTTCATTTTACTTCCCACTTGCCCTGCCCCCCCTCTGCTATACTTCATTCAGCATGTCATTCAGTGTGCACTGCGACGCAGTTGGCGACGCGTCGCGACCAAACTCGACACGATACGACGCAAATCCCTTTCAGTCTTTGGCCAAATGCAACCCCTTTCTGCAGGACGCAGGACACAGGACGGCGCACCCTGCAGTCAAATAGCTCGGTTTATTGATACTCAAACCGAATGGGCCAAAGGACTTGTGCAGCGAACAGGCTGCCGCTGTCGCTAGTGCTTTGCCGGCATCGAACGAATGAACGAATGGCCAAGCAAAACAGAATGCGATGTTGGTTGTTGTGAAACGTGCGCAAAACAAAACTACGCAAAACACACAAAAGCGAACAGCTTACGATATTCGTTGGGTCGTTGTCGCAACGTTGACGCTGGCGTCGCTGCTTTGCTTATCGTAAATGCGCTGTGCGACAGCGCACAATGGAGCAAATGAAAAAAATGTTGTGCACATGATGTTAGAGAGAAATTGTTATTTTAATAAGGTGAAATATGTTTTATTTTCATGGGAGTCTTGTAAGTTAAGACTAATAATTAAATTAAAAATTTTTGAGGGGAATTGAAAAATCTAGCATTATCGGAATTTTCAACTTTGTAATGAGCTTTGCATAACACTTGAAGCTAGAAAGCCTTTTTCAGAAATTGTTTTCTTTTTTTAGCGTGGACATATCAAATAAATAATAAAAAACAAGTAAGCAGGCTTTAGTTGAGAAATCCCGCCTAGGACATACTTTTGACCCCATACGTACAGTCATTTTTGTGTATTTAACCAGTGAACAAAATGATCAAACTTCAAACTGCGATATCTCCAGTGTTTCTTAACCGATATTGATCAAAGTTTTTGAATTAAATGTTATCAACAGTTCCAAATGTCTTTTTGCAATTTTTTTGTTATCGATCACATGTGTATATCGGAAACCAGAAGTGCTATCGATAATTTGAAACAAACTTGTTCTGCTCATGGTATAGGAGATGTTTAGTTTCTAATTTAAAGTATCGACTCGGCATTTGATGCTGATCAAGAACATATATATTTTATGGGTTCGGAGATGCTTCCTTTTTTCTGTAACATACATTTGCATAAAACCATTATACCCTTATTTACCCATTTAATGGGTTAAGGGTGGATAAATAATAATCGTAGGGACTTAAGTTAAAGTCATTTGAAGCTACCTTCTGCTTTCTGTAAGGTTTCAATATTTAAAGAAACCTTTTTGCTCACTAGAAATGTAAAAAATTCTATAAGCAATTAAATTGTATTGTGCAAGGCTACACCTGAGAAATTTTTAGTTAACAAATGATCAAACGCAACTACTGTGCTTACTTTTCACGTCTATAGGGTTGGCACACACCACACACACACACACACGCATGCGGAAAAAGTTACGCCCGTAACAAACGTGGGTAATGGAGTTTTAGGCTGTTGCTTTCAGTTAACTGACAGCTCGCCCTTTTTTTTTTTTTTTTTTTTTTTTTGTTGTTTGCTTTCCTTTGATTTTCTGATTCGACTGCTGCGGCTTTGGGCTGCTTTCAATGTGTTGTGGGCTGCACTATTTTATTGCACAATCACCCAGCCGGGTGGCACTCACCCTGGTCACCCGGTCACTGGTTGCTGGCTGCTGGCTGTTGGCTGCCTGCATCCGTTGGCGTGGGAATCGAAATGTGTTTTGCATTCCCAGCTTAAGTGACCCATTTTCTTGATGCATTGTTCAAAGGACTGAATGTTGTGTCTTTTGTTGAAGGAATAACTAACTTAAGTTGAATACATTTAACTAAATACCAATCTTTCTGTTCGAACAAAACTTGAATAAATTTAATACAGTGTGCATTTAATGTTGAATTGAGAACTGAGCTTAGACCATGAAACATATGAACCATTAGGATTTAGCCAGAGACAACCCAACCACTTGCCGTCGTTGTCACAAATCTGAAATGTAAACGGAACTAAAACGATTTTAAGCTTTGTCAACAAGCCAACGAGCAAAGTGGAATTCAACGAACGACCAGCGAGAGGCAGCTTCAAGCTTTACTGTAATCACAGCCAAACAAGTCATTAACATTCCAATCAACAACAAAAAAAAAAATGGCAAAATATACATACTAAAATAGAAAAGAGATAGCGCGAAAAACAAGTAAAGAACGTTGCGCTTTATGCAAATGTAATGTGCAGTGTGGCAAGAAGGGAAGAAGGGAGAAAGGGAAGAGGGGAAAAACGTTGCAAAAGTCATAAGAAATCACAAAGCGCACATACAATATGTCCTACTTTCTGGCATACAAAGCGTCGCTTTCCCCTATATCATCCAGCATCCTTCAAAGAAAAAAGAGAGCGAGCACGAGAGAGAGAGAGAGAGAGAGAGAGCGAAAACATACACTTTGCATCCTACGCGAGGGTGAGATGCAAACGCATATGAATGAAGAATGCAGAGTGCGACAGGGATGGAACGCTCAGCTACGGCGAAACATAGGAGGAGAGTTGAGATAAATTCACAGCATAGCAGATTCGGCGCACACTGTCGGCTGCTGCAGAAGGCAAAGAACAACGGGACTTTGGGACCGCGACGAGCCTTTTCAGTTGTAGTTGGATAGTACAGGCCATTGGACGTGTTGTATACAGCGTTCGCAAGTCAGTGTTGAAAAATTCAGTAATAAGTCTGGACCATATATGTACATATATAGATTTGTGCACATATATTGTAGCTATTTTTTTATTTGTGCATTTATTTTTGGTACTGTGCAAAAGTTGCAACTTTGTTAAACACCAAGTGATCAAATTCTGTGATGAACCCTTGAAACAAAAAACAAAAAAAGTGTTGCAAAACAAGAAATAATGCCAAACACCAGTTAATTAGTCAATAAGACAGCTCAAGAATCTAATGAAAATAATATAGAAGTGTTGTACTTTGAATTAAAAAAACAATTTGCAGTCTTGAGTAGTGCACAAAAAAAAAAAGAAGAAAAACGATGCGTTGGGCGCGCGCTTAAGATTTTGCCATTGAGAATGTCTATCCTGGTTTTGTTAGCACCGGGCAGCAATATACACACAAGCACACACCCACCTACAACACATATGTATGTGTGCATGTGTATGTACGCCTACGTGCTCATTTAGACAAGTAATTTTGATGGCGCCCATAGCGCCTAGCTGTGAGAGCGAGTGCGCAAAAATTACTCTCAAGTGTTGAAGAGCTCAAGCTTCAGCTGCCAAGCTGGCTACAGTTATAGCTTCAGCTCCAGGGAGCTTAAATACGCCACTATATGCTTATATATATATATATATATGCACATAACTGTGCAACGCATACACATACTCATACTATAGCGAGCGAGAGAGAGCTTCTGTTGCTGCTGCTGGGCTCTGTATTAAATCTCAGGCAGTTATTTCCCCTCTCGCAGCATAAATGCCTGCGTGAAAAACACAGCGAGAGAGAGAGAGGGTTGAATTTTCAGAGGCTGGTCTGCTGCTGTTGTTGTTTACTTGCTGCGTAGAAGAGAGGTCACTAGGTCGCTCCGGGACGCATTCCAAAACAGCAACAAAAACAACAACAACAATAACGAATCCAAGCCGAACAGAACGCCTCAAGTGCGGCTTAAGTTCGCACAGCTTTGGCCACGCCTCATTTGCCAAATGCATTTCAAATGCGTTCCACAAAATGACAGAGAGCAAAAATCAGACACACACTTACACACGCCCACGCATAGTCCCATTAATAAGTGAGAGCAACAAACAACAAAAGATTTGTTGCATACTTATGTGCGCGACCAAACTGCAAACTGTTTCATTAATATCCGTTGCCACAGCCAAACAACAACGAATCAGTGTACCCCCAAGTATTGTGATAAACTCAAAGAAAAACAAAAGATAAACAAACAAAAAAAAAAAAAAAGAATAGCGATTACCGGTATCGCTATCGACATTAACTACAGACAGTATCAAAGGATCATCAGCCAGCACAACGGAGACCGATACGGAAACGGAGACAATGGGCGGCGGTGAAGTGAAGGTCGCCACCGTCGATGTTGAGGGCGGCGACAATATGGCAACGCTACCGGTGTCGCGTTCCCACACCGCTGGCAGCACCGACAGCGCCGAGAAAAACAACGCGGCCAACAAGGAAATGGAGCTAAAGAATGTCATGCCACAGCCGTTGCAAAGGTGCGCTGTCTGGGCAATACACAGCAGGTTACAATCAGAGAGAGAGTGAGAGAGAGAGTGACACATTGAGACAGAGAGGGATAAAACTATATGAGAGAGTCGTTCTTAGTGGTTGGGGCTGTTGTGGATGCTGTGAAAAAAGGTTGTGGGTGGGTGCCGGGTGGTCTTATAATGCTTCTCAAGGCCGCCTAAAAATTGCCAAGAACTGCTGTACAGATACTATTATTTGTGTGTGCGCGCTTCATATGCGCTAGCGCCAGCTATTGACTAGGAGTGGTCAATAGTCAACGCCATCTACCGGTCATCATAATTAGCCGGCAACGCAGTTGCTTGTTAGCGGGGGATTCAATAAAACTTTGCAGAAAAATGTACCAATCTGCAACTTATTGCAGCAGTGACAGGATAGTGAAGAGTATAGATAATAGATGACAGCTGCATTTTGACATTTGAAAGAGAGAGAGAGAGAGATAAGAATGCAATGATTTCTAAGCGTTGCCAAGGTTTTCATTAACTCTACAGCTCTTTCTGTTTGAGTATTTCTCCTACCATTACACTTTTTTTAAGCTTTCTGGTGAGGTGTTGATTCAACAGTCTAGAATCATTGACGTTTCATTAGTTCTTTGAAGCTTTTGGATCCTTTCATTCTCAGCTTAGGCTATCTGTTGCCTCTTTAACTTGTAACTGGTTTCAAAATATGCTTATAACTTCTTTCACATAGGGTTTTTGTAACTAATCAAGCACATACTTAATGTACATATGTATATAACCCATGTATAACACCTAGATACACACACACACACACACACACCAACTTCATTGTATATAATCGTATGTATGAATGTATGTAAGTTAGGCTTTATGTACATATGCAATTTAGTAACCAATTAGTTACTCACTACACACAAACACATGCATATCTCCAAAGGAAGAGCCAAGGTCCCAAATCCACACATACATATAGTATATCCTTCTCCGTGTATCGTGTTACCCATTATATAGCCATTTATGTATGTTATCTGAAACAGAAACAAAAAAAAAAAAAAAATATTTGTCAATTGTTGATTGTCAACTTATAGGGTTTGCTACACGTTCAAGCCAAATCCAAATAAGCACAGTTTTATGCCAGCGAAAATAACGGTGCAGGGCACATATCAAACAAATCCGATAACGGGACCAATCGAACTATGGTAATATACAATATAATGAAAACTATTCAACACACAACAATACGCTAAATTACCATCCTTCTAACTTATGTTACCTCTATCCCAATGTCCCCCTGTATACAAACACACACTTAAGTTTAACAAAAATGGGTTTTAACTACTCTCATGTATGTACTGTTATCTAGCACATACACATGTAAATGAGTATGCTTTTGAATACTTAGTGTGTGAGTGGGTGGAACTCTTAAGTACTTCTGTGTGTTTGAGAAGCAATGTTTGATGTACTGTGTGAATGTTCTTCAAACTGGGTCAAATAATGCAAGTGCGTTGAACGCAATACAAAAAAAATCATGCACAGTGGGTCACAGAAGCGCGAATCGAGAATATATATTTTTTCCCCCTATTTTGCAATCAATGGATGTTCGTGTGAAAAGTTAAAAGTGCTTGTGACCTGATTTGTGCAAACTTTGATGCTAATGGGTGCTCACGTAATAGGCGTTGATTGGCATCGAATATTGAACAGTTGATGATGATGGCTAATTATGTACTATGTATGAAGTAGGTGTGCATGAGGGTGTGCTATTACAGCATGAAACTTACACGAACACACACTGACAGGGGCAAAGAGAACCAGCAAACACACACACATACACACACATGAGCACTGTGAATGAACATTTCAAGTACACCAATTAATGAACTACTTTCTAGAAACTAGGTAATTGACACTAACACACACACACACACACACACAGGCACACAAGTAAGTGTATCTATTTAGGACTGGGTCACACACACACACACACACACATATGCACTCTTGTAGGAAATGAGCATTCTTTGATGTGTATATGTCAATTAAAAATAATGCGTGATTATTGCAAATTCACAGGACATCGTTGTTTATTGTGACCAGTCTGGTATATGCGATTCTATTGATTGTCGTGTGCATTGCATACGTGATTAGCGATGTGACCACACACCGACTACCGGTACTCTACTATGAAACGTTCTTCACCTATCTATATGGCACCAGCATTCTCTTCCTGTTGTACGTCTTTTGTTTCCTGCTGCAGGGTAAGCTAACCATACCCATAACCTCACTCAACATAATGAACTTTTTTTTATCGCAGAGAGCTCTTGCTGCAATGGCGGCAACGGTGGCAGCAAGCCGAAACCACAACCCAAAGAAAAGAAATCGAAGAAAACTAAGAATGCAGATCCAGCCGATTCGAAGGATGCGAAGGGCTCTAAGGACTCTGGCAAAGCTGGCAAAAGCGCTACCTATCAGGTGAGTTCATGTTAAATATGTGTCAAGGCAACCTTAGTTTCGCACAACAATTGCGATTGAGTTCATGGGAAGGGGTAGATTAACAGTTCATTGTTAATTACAATGTGACGACGTTTACCATAAGCGATAAGGCCACATCAATTACGATGATCATATGAATGATTTCATTCTCATTTCTATACAATGCGCTGAACACTGAATACTGATCTCATGTTTTGTTTTTTTTTTTCGTAACAATGAACAGGAAGCACCCGTTGATGCTGAGGTGGCCGTCACCCCGAAGAACGTACGCAAACGGAAGACCACGCATAGCGATCTCACACACGGAAGTTTCTTTCTGCGCGTTGGTGCCATCGGTAAAGCATTTGAATTCTACCTCTAGCTTGTTGTTTTGCACATTGAACTGATTGGGATAACCATTTTTGTGCTTTTCTTTTCTATTCTGATTTATCGTATACTCAATTTGTGTGCTTGTGTGTGTGTGTGTGTTTGTTATTTGATTAATTTAGCATTTGGACTTGGTGCAATGATCTATATTGGCCTTGAGTTTGGCTCATTCTTTGAGATACCGTTCGATTCGCCCTGCCATCATATACTGATTGGCGTTAATCCATTGCTGCAGATGATCTTCACCTTTATGCAGATGTACTTTATATTCATGAATGCACGGGTAAGTCATATCTCGTCCACATTTCGGGCGCAGTTCAACACTCTCAACTGTCTAACTTATACTTGAATAACTAATATAAATATGTATAAATACACACTGTAAGCCAACTAACTACTTAATACAAACTACTACTATAATCTACTACTACTACAAACTATGTATTGTATGTTAACAATCATGAGTACACACAGAAATAGAATACTATAACACCTAACAAAGTCCCAGTTCTCCTTCAAACGGTCTACTCGTCATTGAGGTTAGTTTTAAGTTTAAGCTTACGATATTCGGGACTCGTTGCTGACAGTGGGATGAAATGCATGATTATAATGTTAAAATTGCATCCAAGTCGTGCTTAGACTCGGTTCGGTTCCTTCTCTCTACCCCTTACTCTCTCTCTCTCTTTCTCTCTCTCTCTCTCTCTCTCTCTCTTTCACTGTTTTACTCTCACTATCTTTTCGCCTGTATCGCTCGTTTGAATTGGCGCGTTTATTGGCAGTTTAGTAGTTGAATTGAGTTGAGTTGAGTTTATCATTATCATTGATTCGCGCATTCATTACGTTAATCAACAACATTATTATTGTCATCTGTTTCACCCGTTTCATTTCGCTTTGCTTCATTCAAACAAATGCAACATCAATCGTCATACTACAAGCAAGTGATTCAAATAAATGTTTATGAGTTTTCACAAAAAGTGCATTCATTTACATTAACATGATTCGGCGCAGAGTCGAATTGCTCATAACGACAAGCATAATCAGTCAGTTTATAATTAGCTCAGCAGCTTTGTTTAGTGTCACATTAATCACATGATCACAAACACGTACACGCATATATTCATTCATCAAACGCATTTATCCATCCAATTTCAAATAATCATTATCTCTCATATTCATTTTGTTTTTAACAAATTTTCTCGAAATTATGCAAAGTACTTAGTTTTTTTAATGAACCATTTTTGTGTACATAACTCCCCCCACAACTCCGCCCCATTCGCGATCGCAGACTAGGCCACCATTTCAGGTACGATATACAACTCATTTTTCTACTCTCTACTCTACTCTACTCTCTACTCTCTACTTTCTACTACTCTACTACCCTACGCTCATAACACCACTCACACAACAAACATATGTGTGTGAGTGTGATATATGTATTTGAATAATTATATCATAAGCCTATAACTAAGGGCTATTTTTGGGGAGTGGAAGTTTTAATATATATATATATATATGTAAAAATATATACATATATACTCTTGTTGAATAATTCCGATTTTTGTATGGAATTGCAAGGGTATTGTAACTTCGTTATTGTAGCGAAGTTAGTTTACTTTTTTTTTTATTTTTCTTAACACATACACATACACTCTTGCATATCTTTGTATTGTAAATATACATACATATGTACATATGTGTAAATGCCTAATTCCTAACCGTACTCAAGATTGCGCTTGCGCCCTGCCTTTTTTCCCATTTTCTTTCTCTCTCTCTCTCTTCGCTTGTGCTCCCCTCTCTCTCTCATACAGCTGAACATACACCGCTTCAAGGTGATTGCCCGTTTCGGCTTAATGCATGTGGTGGCCACCAACATCTGTGTGTGGATACGCACCCTGGTCAAGGAATCACTCCTAGAGATAACGATCTATCATCAGAAGCGTGAAGCCGATCCGGATGCCTCGTCCATTGGTCACTCGATACGGCAGCATGCATTGCGTCATGCTGGCACCGTGCTACGCACCCAGGCGGGACCCAACAGCGAGTTCGAGGTCCTAGACGGCGAGGATGTTCTGCCCAAGAATGTGTACAAGAGCGACAATGTGCTGTCGAAGCTGGTGCGCAATACTGTCGATGGTATATCGAAGAGTTTGGGCATGGGTGGCATTAGTAGCACTACTAGCACCACCACAACCAGCACCACGACCACCACACGGGCTCCGTACACAACGCCCAGCTATCAATGGCACAGCACTACTATGGCCCGCAAGCTGAAGAAGTTTATCACGAGCACAACCGCTGCCACAAGCACTACCGGTAGCAGCAGCAGCAGCAGCTCCACCTCCACCAGTAGCACAACCACCAGCACATCATCAACCACAAGCATTCCATTTAATAGCGCTGCCACCGCTGACAGCATCAGCAGCAGCATCAGCACAACCCATGAAACAACGCCCTTCAATGGACTGCAGCGCATCTTGTCAAGCGTTGCACCGAGCCAGACGCCCGTCGATGTGTCCGCGCCAACATTGCCCGCTGCTGCCGAGGGCAATTCAGCCATTGACCACGCAACATCCGGCATCTCCTCATTCTTCAACAATCTGGCCTCATCCACGCCCAGCACCAGTGTCAGCGCCAATACGCCAGTGAGCAGCACGGAGAGCGCCGTTAATATTATGAACAATCTTTTTGGGCCTGGGATGGAGAATAGCTTCCAAACGTATTCGGATCTGTCGCATGATGAGTCGAATGGTCTGGTCGCCTTTGAGAATCTGGAGAGCCTGGACAACATATATCCGGCAGCACTGTCTTCCAACATTGGCACACTCAACTCCACCGCCTGTGGACGCATTGACATTATGGGCAGCATCGTTTATGATTCGGCGCCGTATCTGTATCCGTTTATCATTGAGTATTCGTTGATTGGCGCGGTGGTTTTGTATGTCATGTGGAAGCATATCGGTCGCTATCCGGGCCGGCTTAACGATGAGGATCTGGAGCATAGGCTCGAGGTGATGCTCTCCCGTCGAGCCGTTGCCATGGCGCAGCAGGCACGTTCCGGTCGCGTCGACTGCGTTGGCTCCTCGAAGGGATTGTTCTTTGGTCTGTTGCTGTTGGTTGGCGCGCTCATTTGCTTGATACTCTTCTTCGTCTTGGTGCGTCATCAGCAGTTCTCGCTGTTGGCCATTTATCTGGCCGATGCCAGTCACTGCATACTCATGGCCTTTGCCATACTCGCCATCATTGTGGGCTTCATCAGGTGCGTTCTCTCTTCCTCCACTCCTCATAACTATTCACAACACATTTCTAACAAAAAATCATTCTTCCATTCTCACTTGCAACAGGGTCAAGAACTTGAAATTCCGCTGTGAGGAGCAATCGAACTTGAATGACATCTTGCTGCGCATCTCGGCCTTTGGATTGTTTACCTACTCGGTGTTTAGCATCATTGCCGGCAGCCTCAAGGTATTGGAGAGTGAGCCCAGTCTGCTGGTCACGACCACCGGCGGCGTTGCTGTATTCCAGGTCATCTTGCAACTTCTGTTCATTGCCGATGTATCGCGTCGTCGCGTCCACTTGCCGGAACATGATCGCAGCAAGCCGGGACGCCAGATTGTCACCTTCCTACTCATTTGCAATGTGGCCATGTTTGCCATCTACACATTTGAAGCTCAAAAAGTATTCGCCAATCCTGTAAGTAGATATGTACGTAAGCGAGACTGAGTTAAGTAAGACGATTAACGCTCTCGTTCGTTCTATTCGTTGTATTCGTTCTACTCGTTATTTGTTTTCTTGCTCGTTTTCTCATGTTTCAAGTTGCATTCCACAAAAGGGTTTAACTGCATGATGAATTTAATCAATCCTTACAAATAACTATAGAAAATAACTCCTTACATAATGTAATAACATGAGAAACTGGGTTCTAAGTGTTGTAAACATTTCAGAGCTATTATAAATACTCTTCGTAACTAAATAATCACAACCTAAAAGGCTTAAGATATTTAAGGATTAAATACTCAATCTTAACTAAATGTTCGAATTGCATGTTTTATTTTAAGTGATTATGCATGCTTTTATTGTGAATATCCTTAATGTACTCTAAGCACTTCACAATTTACTAATGTTTTTTTCTTTAATTATTTCGAAACTCTTTTCTTATCAATATGTTTAGGTGCAATTGGAGTTCTATGGCTTTGTACCCTGGTCCATCATTCAGCGCATTACACTGCCTCTGTGCATTTTCCATCGCTTCCACAGCGCCGTGACACTTGCCGAGATCTGGAAGACCACCTACAAGGCACGCTTGGAGTAAGGTGTTCCACCGATGCAGCTAAATGCAGAACAAACAAAACAAAACATAACATACAAACAAAAATAAAACAACAAAAAACAAAAATGAGGTTAAAAAAAAACAAAAACAAATGCACCAAAACAAAAAGTAATGAAAACAAAAAATTATAGCGAATCGAAACGCAAATGAAAACAAGTTTAAAGTTAGTTTCTAATTGCATACATACATATATATAAATATATATATATATATATATATATATATATATATATATATCTTTTTGTTTTTAGTAACGCGTGCGTGTAGGTTAACTAAGTTCAAAAAGCGAAAAAACAAACCATGAAGCTAAAAACAAACAAAAAAAAAACCAGCAACAAAAGTACGAATTGTATCAAAGGGAGCAAAATTCCCCAAAACAAACAAACAAACAGAAAACCAACGGACCATTTGCAATGGTTTTGGTTTTAGGAAAGCATAAGCCAAACTTTAGAAAGTATATTGAGATGATTGAACGTTTATTGATGCTAAATACCAAAATGATAAACAATCAACTACGACAAAAAAAAAAAAAAAAAAATACACAAAACCAAGATAAAATATTAAATTGTTGAGAATATGAGAAAGCGTCTGAGAACGTTTATTGAATCGCTTGTTGTTTTTTTGTTTGCCCTTTTTTAATCCTTTTTTTTGTGTTTTTTCATATGCTTAACATATATAGAATTTCGATTTACAACTTAAGAACTAAGTCATAGTGTTTAGTCCTGCATTTCGGAAGGCAAATGCATATCAAATGCAACATATTTTTGTTTGTTTATGATTTTAAAAACTTGTAAGCGAATATTAATTATAATAATACTATTTTTAAAATTTCAGCACATAGTACGTTAATTAATTTATGTAAATGTATATTTAATTGTCATTACATATATATATTAAAACTAATTTTGTTCTTCTTATTTATGCATTATTGTGTTTTTGTAACTAAAAGTTTTACTTTTATATATATATTTGTATTTTATTCTGTTTGTTTTATCTATTTCCGCTGCAATTCAATTACAAATTTAAAAAAGAATCATGTTACAATTAAGCCTACAAAACAAAAATATACACATTAAAAACAAGGTTGTTTACTTTTCGCGTTGCAGTTGAGTGCACGAGTGCTCAAAAACACACATCCTTCGGCTATCCAGCGATCAAAGCGCTGCGAAGTATGCAACAATTTTCAAGCAAAACGCAAAACTCGCCATTTGCATTGCATGGGGTAATGCCATGACTTGGATTAAAGTTTGGAAGCACGAAGATTAGGGAACACTTTAAGTGTGGGTTTTTCGAATTTGCTACCAGCCGAAGACAAGCAACAACAAGAAAGAAAAAAAAACTGTGATGAATATTGTTTATATTGTTATTTAATTTTTGTGCTTGGTTTTTAGTTTGATTATATTGAATGTTTTGCTAATTGAATGAAGAAAGAAAAAACAAATAAATAATCGGCTTATATGCGTCCAATCAACTTCATGGCCCATTCTAAAGCTGGAAAATGCACAAAAAATAAAGAAAAACAAAACAAGAAATTGGAGCTAAATACCGTTTGGGAGCCAAACGAAAGAAAGAAAAAAGAAGAAGAGAAAAAACCAAAACATTTTTAATACTTATATATACATATGTGTATGTGTGTGTATACATATATATTTATATGTATATATGAATATATGTACGTATATATATATATAGATAATCGTTTATAAATGTCCATTTTTTGATTATTAGTAGTGATGTTAAATGAGAATAACACTTAATAGTAATTACAATAATTTAACTATGTATGTAATAGCTGCAATATACAAAACATAAAACAAAAACAAAAACAAAATGGTGTCGCATGTGGTTCGCCAAAAAAAAACACTTCTTAAATCCCCGAACAATGAAACGCATTTAGTGGAGATGACAAACCGAAACCAAAACACGAAAGAAAAAACGATTACAATTACATGTTAAGAACCATTTTTAAAGATATGCTACGTATATCTATAAATATATGTATACTAACCCACCAAATTCAAAGTATTTCAAACTTTTATATGGAACTCTCGCGGATCCAAAAGGCGGCTAAACACAATTCTTCGCTGGCATCCACGAAAGCGAAAATACAAATCACAACTACAACTACTCAAAAACACCAACAATGAAAGAGTTTAAAACATGAAACTGGCTCAAAAAAAATCTACAAACAAAAAAACACAAAAAATTATGAATAAAATGAGAGAATATCAGTTTTTGGAGCACCTACTATACTGTGTGCATGTGTTTTCTGTTGGCAATTTATATAAACATACATATACACTGCCGTCTCTTGTACTGCTCATACATACAAATATACATATATATATATATATATATATGTACGTACCAATACCAATACCAATATATATATACATATACATCATATATATACATACATATAAAGAAAGTATAAAGAAAAGAAACCAAAATGCATGTATATCTGTGTAGTACATCAATTTTCGAATTAAACATTGCGCGATCAAAATCGAAATCTATATCGATGTCGAATTCGTATTATACTCAACAACATGATGAACAACAACAACAACAACAAAGTCAAGTATTTAAATCAAATTGTATTGTGTAGTTAAGATTGGCAATACAAAAGCCGTTAGTAGTTAATACACACACACACACAAGAGTCTCTCATTCGTTAAAGCCAACTCGAGCGAGTGCAAAAGGATTCTCACTCCTTGCTAGTTTTATTCACCCCAAACATACACACACACATACATACTATACTAAGGCATTCAAATGGCGAATCAAATTGAGTTAAGCATGAAATTGTGTAGGCTTTTAGTAAACGATCCATACATCAAATAATTAAATCAAACACAGATCGAAACAAAGAATGAAGGAAGAAAGAGATGGAGGTGAGCAGAGCAAATCATAATATGAATCTCTATATATATGCGTATATCTAATTGTTTTTTCTTACAAAAAAAAAAAAAAAAAAAAAAATATTTAGTTTAACATAAGATCATATTTTATGTATTTTTAATAACTACAACATAAATTATTGAATGTTTCAACTAAGTTGTATAATTATAAGTGAAATTTACAAAAAAAAAAAACCAAAAAACAAAAAACAAGAAAATAACGCGTCTAGACATAATGGAATTATGTATCTGTATCTACAACAAGTCGCATGAGAAGATCACTTCTTGAGATATCCGCACAACAACCCAACAACTACATATATAAACATATATATATATACTGTAGTTAATGGCAAACTTAACGCACAAGCAACAAGCAACAACACGTCAAACAGAACGATCAACAAGTCAAAATGATTCCGAAATATAACATATATATGCATCTGTGTATATGTATATATATACTTGCATATATGTAAGTAATATATAGGCAATTTCAGTAAATAAAACAAAAATCATTACATACATATAAATAAATTTAAAAAAAGCAAAAAAAAGTAATATATATATATGAAAAAAAAACCAAAAAGTGAAAAGCATTAAGCGAAATTTACATGCATTTAATATACATTTTCCCATAACCATTACAATTAAAATAAATACATAACTAATAATACATAATAATAAAAAAATAAAAAAAATGATATACGGAGTTACGACCCAAAAAGCAAACATGTTGTAATCAAATTTTTAAATCATTGTCGCATTTTAAAAACTATCGAAATTATTTCCAAGCGCGAATGCATTTTGTTCAACATGAAAAATACACTGAAAACACACTTTTCAACCAAAACATGGCTCAACGCTCGACGTGCAGCATGCGGCACGTCTTGAGTGCAACAGCACGCACACTCTCACACACTCACACACACATTTATACACATCCATGCATACATATGACAAATTACGTAACGATCGCAAAAAATTGATGGTAAACGAAGCGAAAAACAAAACCAAATAACATCAAAAAGTAAAAAAAAAAAAACAAATGGCATACAAGTAATTTTAAATTGAATAAAATTAGTATTAAATATGTACAACAAATTGAAAAGCTGTTTTAATTGTGGGCGGTAAATGAAACAACAAAATGTTAAAATGTTTTTTTTATCACATAAATGATATAAATATTTATATATTTAACGTAAGTGTCAATATTTACAAAATCAATTTTGAAACAGTTTTCTTATCAAAAGTATTTATTTGTCCAGTCTAACAAGATTCCTCTGCGACGTTGACATTGATTTGGAGGCTTGCAAAGTGATAGGCACGACTGTCTGCATTGCGCACCAAGACACTCCACTCCCACGCCCACTTACGAGCCAAGTCAAAATTATGACTTAAATTCTCATACAGCTGACGAAAGCCACCGGACGTTATGTAGCCCACTGCACAAACTTTTGCCTCAACAAAGCTAAAGCCAGCGCGGCTCACATAGCCAAAGACCTCGCGACTGCATTGACGGCGCACACTGTTCAACGTTTCGGCTGGATCCGTGGGCAGCCATAGGCGACACATTTCAATCATTTGTTCGCGCACCAGCGAGTCCGTCTTGGCTGCTCGTATGATCACACGACGTGTGCTTGTTTCCTGCAAACGTCGCTTTTCGCGCACACGACGTCCACGCAAACGCTTCAGCTTCGCTTTGTGATTGTTGCGCAGTTCCTTGCGCAGACGCTCGTTAACATCCGGCTGCGGTGGCTCCATGTGCACAGGCGCTTGCTGCTCGTGCTTCCGTTGACGCCAGCGACGACGCCAATCGGCCTTCGTGGGCAGGCAAATCAATGCGTTGTCGTGCAGAGTGCCGCGTGAATTCAAACGCAATTGGATTGGAATGAGACAGCGAGCGAGCAGCCGCTTCGGCATCGCCTTGAGACCACGTACTGCGTTATCCAGGTTGTCCAGTAGCTCACGATTGCGCAGCACATAGAAGCCAGTTGGAGTTTCACTTGCATGCTTTTGCCAATCGCGCACCAGCTGCTGCCAGGGCGGCAGGAATGGGCTGACCACTGCCAGCTTGCGATAATTGCAGCGTTTATTTGGCGGCAGACGAAAGTAGCGTGTGCGACGCTCTAGAGCATCCTCCGCTGCCTGAGCACGTCCTGCAAATGAGCAGAGTTTAAGCAATTGTATAAGAAAGTGAATTTACAAGATGCACTTACCGACAAGAGTATCTGGTAGATGCTGATCTATACCCCTTTCCCTGGCCACTGAATCTAATTCGCGTAGTCCACCGGGCCGGGCGCCCCACATGATTAGGGTTTGCCAGAGTGTCATGCCGTAACGTGCGGGCGCAATAATATCCCAGCCACAGCCGTAGCCCAAACGTTTATACTCGCGATGCTGAGATCCTGGACGCTGGATAAGTATAAGTGGCACAGCTTGCATATCCTGCTCAAAGGCGCAAGGTTCGCCAGGGACAACAGCATGCTGCTGACGCAACTGATCGTACTCGTATTGTGTTAGTATCTGCTGTCCAAGTCGCTCGCGTACTGCAGGATCCCATAAATCACTTTTGGGTAGATTACGTGGACACGACACCATCAGTTCACCAGCACAGACAGGTTCAGCTTGGCGTTGAGCTGCCTTAGTACGTCGCGTGGGTCGTTGCAGTCGAGGATCAACCACATTAACGGCCATTATAAGATTCGATATAACTTCGGCCGGCGAGTCAAGCTGCAGCGTCGATTCAAAGTATTTATTTGGACTGCTTGTGCGAAGACTGGCAGCAAGTACGCGCTGAGCCTGTGGTCCGGTCAGACGAAAACGATTGAATTCCTGCTGCAGCAGCATCATTTCCACATCATTGGATTCGTTCACGTAGGTTCTGTGACGTTCAAATGCTTTGGTTTTTGTGCAGGAAACCAAAGCCGAATCCTTTTCATCTATTGGCTGCAAACATGTTTGCTGTTTCGTCGACTTCAGATTGAAAACCATTATCAACTGTGAAATGATTGCCTCTGCAGCAGACGGATGCAGCCATAGCCACAGAGTGCGAATGCCTCCTAATTCCTTTGGATTATCTGGTGGACGCCACATGAAATGCACACTTTGCAGCGCACCCAACGGATACTGTCCATCGGCAAAGAGAGGCACGTCGCCCTCGCGACCTCCATCCAGATATGTAGCGGCCATGAAGCTTAAACCACATTTTTTACTGGTAAGACGGGCAAGACCGGGTTTTAGCAAGTCTAGGTTACCCTTTAATTGCAGGCAGCTGTAGTAGGAGATGTCCTGCAGCAGACAGTGCTTGACTGTGGCACGGTAGCTGGCCCGGTAGGTCTTGTTGCAGCTGGCATAGGGCAAACGATAGCCCCAGCGATTGATCATGAAGAAGCGCTTGGCATGCCAAATGTGCGTCTCCAGCCAGATGTGCTTGCGCTGACGGCGCACATATTCACGCATTAGATTCTTGGGACGGCGACGATATTTACGCGATGGACGCTTGCTGTTTACGGGCTGATTGCCGGCTTTGCCCATTTGGGATTTGTGGGCTGCACGATGTTTGCGCGGCAGTCGCTTGGGATGATGCGACATGGCACGACGGCGCATGTGCTTAGGCAGTGTTTGAAAGATGAGCTTACTGTTAGCGGGCAGTTTGGCCTCCGACACCAGCGACTTGATTTCCTGCAGCGCCCCAGCTGCATAGTGATATGTGGACACATGAGTTGGCAGCGTTTCGCGTCCACCCAAGGTGTCATCGTACTCTAGCTTATCTTTGCTCATTGTGCGATGCTATTACTTGTGCTTTTCGTTGTGCATTAGTTAGTTAGCACACACACAAAATAAAATTGACAATTATGACAATTTAAAACATCGGCACGTGTGCCGCTTCGACAGCGATGACACATTCACAATAGCTATCAAACCAAGTATCGATACGCTTGCTGATTCCATTGCGATAGTATTGTTGGTCACACTGTTTAATCGAGCAGCCACCGCAATGGCTCTGTGTTATCATATTTGCATATATATGTGTGTATGTGCCATCGATAAAAGATCAACAAGCCAAGTTTTGAGTTTTTATTGAGCCAGCGCCTAAATTTCTGTGTGGTCAAATAAGGCTAATAATGCAAAGATGGTGTCCAGTGCTGCTCCTCTTGGTCGCCATTGCACAGGCATCAACTTCATCTGGCCAAGCACCACACAACACAACGATAGCAAAAAGCACGAATCTCAAGAACAACAGCATCAGCCAGCGGCGTCTCTTCTGGCGCATACCAGCTAAAAACACCTGTCCACCATCCATACTGCCATTGCGCGGCACAGTCTACATTCTGTACGATGTAAACATATCCGAGGGCTTTAATCTGCGACGCGATGTCTACATCCGCATGGCGGTATTTGTTCGCCGCCTGCGACGACGCAAACGCTTCCGAAATGTGCGTCTGGTGCTGCCACCCTGGCCACGTCTGTATCACTGGCACTCACAGGGCCTGGGCCAAAGCGATCTGATGTGGCGCAGCTTCTTCGACTTGGCCAGCCTGCGACGCTATGCGCCCGTTCTGGACTACGATGAGTTTGTTGCCGAGTACCAAAGATTTGGTATGCCTGCACCGCCCTACGTTCATGTCCATCAAGCCTTCCGACTGACACACTATGAAGTTATGCTCGAACAGGGCGTCTTCCGGGACAAGTACGAACGCATAACGCCCGACTCCCACGACTCCACGGGCCATCGCATCGAGGCCTGCAACGAGAACTCCATTAGCGGTGGCCCACTCCTGCAGCAGCGTCTGCTCAGCTATGGTCGCTATCATTGTGTGCGCTTCCAGGGCAGCGCTGGCCTCCTCGAGCGCATGCTGCGCGAGGCCATTGACGAGGATACGGCAGGCGTTGAAGATGTAGACGATATGCGCGTCTATGCCATACTCAGCGCTGAGACCGTGCTCCATGACAACTGGGGCGACGAGCACTTTTGGCTGGCGCGTCGCTCCATGCGCTTTGCCAAATCCCTTAGCCAGGTGGCCGCCGACTTTAGACTTAGTGCGTTGGGCACCACGGACTCCACGGCGGGCGTACAGCGCCCGGCCATGTGGGAGCTGGAGCGACCCAAGCGCGATGCACGCGGCGGCGACTATTTGTGTGCCCATCTAAGACGCGGCGACTTTGTCAGATCTCGTGAATCAACGACGCCAACACTGAAGGCGGCTGCACAGCAAATCAAACAGTTGCTGCGGGCATTCAACTTGACCAGCGTGTTTGTGGCCAGCGATGCGACGCCATATGAGCTGCTCGAGCTGAAGGAGCTGTTCTATAGATTTCGCTTTGTGCACTTCACCCCCGAATCGAATGCGCAGCGGCATCAACTAAAGGATGGAGGCGTAGCTATAGTCGATCAGCTTATATGTGCTTATGCCCGGCACTTTGTGGGCACCTATGAGAGTACGTTTACGTATCGCATTTATGAGGAGCGAGAGATACTTGGCTTTAGCAAGTCGAGTACATTCAATACATTCTGCAAGGCATTGGGTGGGAATTGTGCACGCAATGCCGTTTGGCCAATTGTTTGGCATGACGATGATGATAAGCTCTACTGAATTAATGATAATTATTTGTATGTACACACTCCTTAATCTGTCACTGGCCAATCGATTGGATATTTTTTTTCTAGTTTAAGTTTATTTTTTATGTAGTTTTAGTTATTTTGAATACTGTGTAACTTTGAACAAACTGCGATGCCATACCAAAAATTAAACTCTTTAAAAATTATAACATACTAATTTTATTATTTAAAATAATTATATTATTATTAAATTTAAAGTATTCTTAACGTATGTATTTAAATAAACGATATTTAAAATAAGCCCAGCCGCAAATATCGATACTATATTTACAGTAATCTAGTATTTTAAATATAATTTGGTATTTCACAAACACCGATAGCACCGACAAGTCAAATTCCGATAACTCACAGACGTTGAATTTGCTGGCCTTGCACGTGTTTTGTTTTCAAGTTTATATACATTTTAAACATTAAAGATCCTTTGCCAAAATGGGCAAAAAGAACAAAGCGGGCACCAATTTGGGCCGCACGCTCATCAAAGATCGATTTGGCCACACACCACGTCGCAAGGTGGACAACGATACAATGGTGCGTAATTACGACTCTTAAACTAATTTATGTACATAAACTAATACATGTTTTGAACGTTTAGCTGCACACTACAGAGCTGCAGGATGGCTATGACTGGGGTCGTTTGAATCTGTCCTCGGTTACAGAGGAGTCATCGTTTAATGCATTTTTGCGCACTGCAGAGTTGGCTGGCACCGAATTCCAGGCAGAGAAGCTCAATATAACATTCGTGAATCCAAGGCAGCGCGTCGGTCTGCTTAGTAAGACACAGGAGCAGACAATGCACCAAAAGCATGCAGAGCATCTAGATCAGCTCAAAATCCCTCGTCGTCCCAAATGGAACAAAGAAACGAGTGCCGAGGAATTGGAGCGTGCCGAAAATGAGTCTTTTCTGAATTGGCGTCGTGATCTGGCGCTGCTTCAAGAGAACGAGGAGATTCTCATGACACCGTATGAGAAGAATCTCGAGTTCTGGCGCCAGCTGTGGCGCGTAGTCGAACGCTCTGATGTCGTTGTCCAGATAGTCGATGCACGTAATCCGCTGCTCTTCCGCAGTGCCGATCTAGAGCGTTACGTCAAGGAGGTAGACAGCAACAAAATGAACATGATTTTGGTGAACAAGTCAGATTTGCTGACACTAGAACAGCGACAGCACTGGGCACAATATTTCGACTGTGAAGGCATACGTACGGCCTTTTACTCAGCCACACTGGTTGAGGAGGAGCTGAAGCGTGAAGCAGAGTTGGCCAAGCAGGAGGCTGAGTCGCCTTCGTCGGCGCTGGAGTTGCAGCAACTACGCAACGCTGTCGAAGATATCCAACAGTCACTGGACACCGTCGAGCACACACTGGACGCCATCGAAAGCAAACTACAACCCAAGCCAAGCCAGAATGAAGAGCTTAAGCTACCCCGTCTGCCTGGTGACAAGAACAGTGGTCATCTGTTGTCGCGAACAGAACTGATTGATTTTTTGCGTCACATCTATATGGGACCCAGGCACACAGAACAGCATGTAACCATCGGCATGGTCGGCTATCCAAATGTGGGCAAGAGCAGCACCATCAACTCACTGATGACAGTGAAGAAGGTTTCGGTATCGGCCACGCCTGGCAAGACAAAACGCTTTCAGACACTGTTCCTGGAGGATGACATACTGTTGTGCGATTGTCCAGGCTTGGTGATGCCCAGTTTTGTGCTGACTAAGGCGGACATGTTGCTCAACGGCATTCTGCCCATTGATCAGATGCGTGATCATGTGCCGGCTGTGAATTTGCTATGCGAGCGCATACCGCGCCACATTCTGGAGGACAAGTATGGCATTGTGATAGCTAAGCCATTGGAGGGCGAGGATCCAAACCGTCCGCCCTACTCCGAGGAGCTGCTGCTCGCCTATGGCTGTAAGTTCATTTATTCAACATATTCCAATATTTGTTTTTACTTTTCATGAATTTGCAGATAATCGAGGCTTTATGACATCAAATGGCCAACCCGATCAGGCCCGATCCGCACGCTATGTGCTCAAGGATTATGTCAATGGCAAGCTGCTGTTCGCCTTGGGTCCACCGTCGGTCGATCAGTCCGAGTATCACACATTTCCAGAGCGCAAACGTGCGCCAGTCGAAGAGTCCCAACTACCCGATCAGCAACAGCGTGCCATGCGCGTAAGTTCTTGCCAACTTGCCAAAGACTTACTTTAATTTTAATACTTTAAACATTCTTCACAGATCAACAAGATTCAAACCAAAGAGCTGGATCATCAGTTTTTCACAGCTCAGCCCAGTGTGGCGCATGTCAAGGGCCGGACAAACTTTCCACACGTCCGTCTGGCAAACGATGGCAATCTGATAGTTAATGAAGCTGGACCAGCACCTAAACCCTGGCGCAATGTCAAGAAAGAGCGACGCGAGAAGCTGCGCAAAAAGTTCTCCCACCTGGATGAGCACTAACAACTGCCATTGGAAACTCGTTGTGCAAACACAAGACTCGGACAGATTCAGTGCGGCTGTGCCAGCATAGCAGTCGAGTCAACACATTTGGACTCTTTATTCATGCACTTTAAGGCATGTGTTTAAGAGCTGGCTTAGCGAGCCCCCCCCAGTTTTAAATTAAACCTAAACGTAAGCATTTGAATCTGTGAACTCTCTTAAATTTGTCAGCTCCCAGAGACTAAGTCCAAATATAAACATTTATTTATGTATTATGGATTGATGCTTACACAAATATGTAGATTAAATCTGATACATTATCTTATCAGTTTTTTTTTTTTATAATATAATACATTTTTTTTATAATTATATTTTGATTGATGTTATTTAATTATGGCACGTGTCATTTAGAAAGTGGAACAACTTTTTATTATTATTTGTAGTAAGATTATTTTGCTGGCTTTTTGGGTCTTAAAGTTCGCAATCTTGTTTTTCTTGTTACCCATCGCGTTTCTCATGCAACCAGCTAGTCTCTCTCTCTCTCTCGCTCTCTGCCACATATTACATGGCACATGGCTGGTACTCTCAGAGTATAAACACGTACTGGTTGTTGACCATGCAGTTGGAGAAGAATGAGACAAGACGTTCAATGCTCTTTACTTTGTTGTACTTTGATCAACCAGCAGCAGCACAAACGATTTTACTACTCTGCGACCTCCTCGGCGTTGCAATTTCTTGATAAGCAAAAACTTTATGTATACTACTTATGTCAATATGTACATTTGTATGTGCGTAAGCCTGTTGTCTCTTGTTGTGGGCGCAGAGCACACATCACACACAGAGCAATTAGCTAAACTGGAACGTTGCTGTGACCAGTCTGTTTGTTAGCGTCACAATGAGTGGATCGGCGTCAGCTGTTGTCAACAATTATAAGACCTTTAAGGAGCTTGTGGTAACGCGTCGCGGCCAACTCTTGATTATCCAATTCAATCGGCCGACGGTACAGAATGCACTGCGTCGTCGCACCATCTATGAGCTGATGCGCGCCCTGGACATGGCCAACGGAGAGGCGGGCATTAGTATTATTGGTCTGACGGGCAATGCGTCGGCCTTTACATCGGGCAATGACTTGACCGAACTGCTTGCATTGCAGCGCAAGAGCGGCGATGAAGCGCTGGACGTTCACTTTCGTGCCTCCAACTTTGTGATGAAGGCGCTGATCAAGAAGATGCTGCTCAATCGCAAGGTATTGGTCGCTCTGGTCCAAGGCAATTGTGTCGGCATGGGCGTGGTCATTGCCGCACTATGCGATATTATATATGCCACAGATACTGCCCAGTTTTGGCTGCCCTTCTCGCAGCTGGGTCTGTGTGCTGAGGGTGGTGTCAGCTGGACGCTGCCACAGATTCTGGGTCGCAGCAAGGCGGCTGAGCTGCTGCTCTTTGGTGAGCGTCTGGATGGTCAGACGGCACTGCGTCATGGCATGATTGCTGACTTGGTGTCCAACGAGGAGGAGTTCTGGGCGCGCATGGAACAGCATGCACAGTTGCCGGCAGTCTCGTTGCGAACCACTAAGCGTCTATTGCTGCAGTCCTGGCGACAACAAATGTTCGATGCACTGGAGGAGGAATGCAGCCACTTGGACGCACTGCGTCGTGGTCCAATCTATCGGGCACAGATAACGGCTTTTGCCAGACGGAACAAGCTAAGCAAACTTTAAATAAAGCCAGTGTTCTAGGCTATCGGAAAGGATCAAAAGCAACGAAGAGTATATTTTGTGTTTTTTTCTTCTTTTTTTTTTTTTTTGTTAGATTCGAAATAACTTATTGCTTATTAACAAAAATAAATATATAGCTAGTAAAATAAATAATAAGTTCAATACATATTGTGCTTCCTTTTTTTATATAAATAAATGTCCTTAAATAGGATCAGACTTGTACTTGTAAGCTGGAAATTATTTAAAGGTTTTCTGTTAGAAGGGACAGGTTTTAATTGTAAATCCTGTACTTAAAACACTGAATGAGCTTTTCTTAAAACAATATTTTGTAAACCTTCCTCTAGTTATGTTTAGCTAAAAAACAGCTTAGTCCAAATCATACCTGTTAAGTAATGTTTATTAATGGTAGTCATTATTAATTAGATTACTTTTGTTTAAAAGTTGAACTAATGATTAAATTACGATTATTTTTGGTTTTACACAATTATTTAATGATTGGGATAACAAAAAAATCGAAAAATAATGGAAAATTACCATAATCTATTGAAAATGATGGAAAATAATGGTTTTAGTATTTTCCATTATTTTCCATTATTTTCCATTATTTTCAATTATTTTCCATTATTTTCCATTATTGTCCATTTTTTCCATTTTTTCGACTATTTGAGACTATTTTGAGAAAAACAAATTATTTTCAACATCACATTTAATAACAACAATGTTTCTGTACGAGATCGGCTTACAAACATTGAAAATAATTTGTTTTTCTCAAAATAGTCGAAAAAATGTGTTAAATATTGGTCTTTGTGCCGCGATTAACTTTACAGCAAATGTTAACGAGCGCTGCTTATTTCCCATCTATATGTTAAATGGTCTTTGATATACTCTTTGGTATTTCATAAAACTTTTGCCTACGAACAACCATACACCGACGGCACAATGCTGGTTGATCTGAGCGCCAAATACATTTTACTATAATTTATAGAGTAGGTTGCTGGGTTGCTGTATTGGCTAAAGAATTTCCCAAAAACGGTTATATTTGGAGAGTAGCATGTTTATGCACCCAAAAATCCATTAGGTTGCTGCATTTGCTAAAACATTTGCTCACTTACATAAGCTGATTGCTATAACCAACAAGGCGTTGTGCTAAAATTTCTGCTTGCCTGGTATTTCATTTTTGTTTGGCTTGTGAATTTAAGCCTTTCAACAGTGTTGTCGAACTAGCATTTTTTTTCGGCAAATCTGGCGGTTTTTTGCTTGACAAACTACAATATTGCGGATAGTAAATAATCTTGGCTTTTCTTTATTTTTCTGTTAACTTTCAAGCCCAAGAAGCCACAAAAGTACTGGTTACTTACAAGCACAACATCAAAAAATCCATTAACATAATAACATTATCGCCATTATTACTTCGGAAATACACAAATTTAGTTCAGTTTGTTTATCGAGTTTTTATATTTCTTATAACTGATAAACTTCTTTTTCGTTCATTATTTCTGCTTCCAAAAAGTTTCTTGTTTGTTTCTAAATTGAGTTTCGCCTTCAAAGCTATAAGTTTCAATTGATGCACATTTTGTTTGCCTATATCAATAAACAACAATTTTAACAAAAGAAAACCAACTTCAAAATAACTAAAATGCCCTCAAAAGTAAAAAATAATTGGGTTTTCTTGTACAAGTAGCAAGAAATATTGTTATTTTGGAGTCGGTGTCAGCTTAGGTAGGTTTATAGCTTGGCTGCCCCCGATACGGCAGAAATTTATTAATTCTTCATTGTTTAAGACCATTACTTACGGTTCAGTAAAACTGACAAACACAATTTCACAGTTTCGCAAAACGTAGTTTTTAAAAAAACGCATTTAAAGTATCAATTTAAGTAGTTTACTCAACGGATTTTCTCTTACAACAGAATGGCTATCTATTAATCCATTCAATATGGAACATCGATCAACATACCTTAGCTGACACTGACTCCAAAAATAACAATATTTCATACTACTTGTACAAGAAAACCCAATTATTTTTTACTTTTTAGGGCATTTTAGATATTTTGAAGTTGGTTTTCTTTTTGTTAAAATTGTTGTTTATTTTTTAATTTTTAGTGATAATAATATTTAATATTAATAATAATATTTAAAAAGTTTTCTGAATATGGGTACCCCTACTTAACGTGCTGCTCATATGAGACAGCGTCGTTTAAGTGAAACAAACAAAGGAAGGCAGAAACGCCTAAATCAACAGAGGTGACGACGTCCCCCAACTTCCCAACTAATCTGGGATGATATCGTCAGCTGTCTTCCTACCAAATTTTGTGACTCTAGCTCAAAGACTGTAAAATATTACTAAATTCTCGTTTTTAAAAAGTGGGCGGCAGAGGTGGGTGTGGCATCCAAATTTTTGATGCAGATCTTAAGGGGACGTCATCACCTAACTTCTCAACAAATCTGGCGACTCTAGCTCAAAAATCGTGCGAGATATGTACGTATGAATAGGTAAGCAAATTTAAGAGATATGCGGTTTTCTTAATGAAGCCATTGCCAGAACTGGACCAAAAAAAAATGGGACCACACTGAAAGCACCAGTTTTCAAATACAAAAAGAATCATCAAAATCGGTTCACCCAGTCGCAAGTTCTGAGGTAACAACGCCAAAAAAAAAAAAATACATACGAATTGATAACCTCCTTTTTTTCGAAGTCGGTTAAAAATGTAAGTTCATTAAAAATTTAATTTAAATTAAATTTAAAATTTAAAGTGAAAATCGACTAAAAATTAAGTTTCTTTATTTTGTATTTATTTAAATGCAGTATTAATCTAGATCGTAAAACAAGACTTTTGACGTATTGCATATGAAAATCGACCTTATTTTGGGGAAGTTATGGCAATCGGAAGATCCGTTTCACGCCCAAGTCGGTTATCGGTCAACAAAATTGACATGAAAATCGACTAAAAATTAAGTTTCTTTATTTTGTATTTATTTAAATGCAGTATTAATTTAGAGCGTAAAACATGACTTATGACGTATTGCACATGAAAATCGAGCTTATTTTGAGGAAGTTATGGCAATCGGAAGATCCATTTCAAGCCCAAGTCGGTTATCGGTCTACAAAATTGACATGAAAATCGACTAAAAATTAAGTTTCTTTATTTTGTATTTATTTAAATGCAGTATTAATCTAGAGCGTAAAACATGACTTATGACGTATTGCACATGAAAATCGAGCTTATTTTGAGGAAGTTATGGCAATCGGAAGATCCATTTCAAGCCCAAGTCGGTTATCGGTCACAAAAAATTGACATGAAAATCGACTAAAAATTAAGTTTCTTTATTTTGTATTTATTTAAATGCAGTATTAATCTAGAGCGTAAAACATGACTTATGACGTATTGCACATGAAAATCGAGCTTATTTTAAGGAATTTATGGCAATCGGAAGATCCGTTTCACGCCCAAGTCGGGCATCGGTCAACAAAATTGACATGAAAATCGACTAAAAATTAAGTTTCTTTATTTTGTATTTATTTAAATGCAGTATTAATCTAGAGCGTAAAACATGACTTATGACGTATTGCACATGAAAATCGAGCTTATTTTAAGGAATTTATTGCAATCGGAAGATCCGTTTCACGCCCAAGTCGGGTATCGGTCAACAAAATTGACATGAAAATCGACTAAAAATTAAGTTTCTTTATTTTGTATTTATTTAAATGCAGTATTAATCTAGAGCGTAAAACACGACTTATGACGTATTGCACATGAAAATCGAGCTTATTTTAAGGATTTTATGGCAATCGGAAGATCCGTTTCACGCCCAAGTCGGTTATCGGTCAACAAAATTGACATGAAAATCGACTAAAAATTAAGTTTCTTTATTTTGTATTTATTTAAATGCAGTATTAATATTGAGCGTGATACATGACTTATGACGTATTGCACACGAAAATCGAGCTTATTTTAAATAAGTTATGGCAACCAGAAGATCTGTTTCACGCCCAAGTCGGTTATCGGTCAACAAAATTGACATGAAAATCGACTAAAAATTAAGTTTCTTTATTTTGTATTTATTTAAATGCAGTATTAATCCAGAGCGTAAAACATGACTTATGACGTATTGCACATGAAAATCGAGCTTATTTTGAGGAAGTTATGGCAATCGGAAGATCCATTTCAAGCCCAAGTCGGTTATCGGTCACAAAAAATTGACATGAAAATCGACTAAAAATTAAGTTTCTTTATTTTGTATTTATTTAAATGCAGTATTAATCTAGAGCGTAAAACATGACTTATGACGTATTGCACATGAAAATCGAGCTTATTTTAAGGAATTTATGGCAATCGGAAGATCCGTTTCACGCCCAAGTCGGGCATCGGTCAACAAAATTGACATGAAAATCGACTAAAAATTAAGTTTCTTTATTTTGTATTTATTTAAATGCAGTATTAATCTAGAGCGTAAAACATGACTTATGACGTATTGCACATGAAAATCGAGCTTATTTTGAGGAAGTTATGGCAGTCGGAAGATCCGTTCCACGCCCAAGTCGGTTATCGGTCAACAAAATTGACATGAAAATCGACTAAAAATTAAGTTTCTTTATTTTGTATTTATTAAACTGCAGTATTAATCTAGAGCGTAAAACATGACTTTTGACGTATTGCACATGAAAATCGAGCTTATTTTAAGGAAGTTATGGCAATCGGAAGACCCGTTTCACGCCCAAGTCGGTTATCGGTCAACAAAATTGACATGAAAATCGACTAAAAATTAAGTTTCTTTATTTTTTATTTATTTAAATGCAGTATTAATCTAGAGCGTAAAACATGACTTATGACGTATTGCACATGAAAATCGAGCTTATTTTAAGGAAGTTATGGCAATCGGAAGACCCGTTTCAGGCCCAAGTCGGTTATCGGTCAACAAAATTGACATGAAAATCGACTAAAAATTAAGTTTCTTTAATTTGTATTTATTTAAATGCAGTATTAATATTGAGCGTAAAACATGACTTATGACGTATTGCACATGAAAATCGAGCTTATTTTGAGGAAGTTATAACAATCGGAAGATCCGTTTCACGCCAAAGTCGGTTATCGGTCAACAAAATTGACATGAAAATCGATTAAAAATTAAGTTTCTTTATTTTGTATTTATTTAAATGCAGTATTAATCTAGAGCGTAAAACATGACTTATGACGTATTGCACATGAAAATCGAGCTTATTTTGAGGAAGTTATGGCAATCGGAAGATCCATTTCAAGCCCAAGTCGGTTATCGGTCTACAAAATTGACATGAAAATCGACTAAAAATTAAGTTTCTTTATTTTGTATTTATTTAAATGCAGTATTAATCTAGAGCGTAAAACATGACTTATGACGTATTGCACACGAAAATCGAGCTTATTTTAAATAAGTTATGGCAACCAGAAGATCTGTTTCACGCCCAAGTCGGTTATCGGTCAACAAAATTGACATGAAAATCGACTAAAAATTAAGTTTCTTTATTTTGTACTTATTTAAATGCAGTATTAATCTAGAGCGTAAAACATGACTTATGACGTATTGCACATGAAAATCGAGCTTATTTTAAGGAAGTTATGGCAGTCGGAAGATCCGTACCACGCCCAAGTCGGTTATCGGTCAACAAAATTGACATGAAAATCGACTAAAAATTAAGTTTCTTTATTTTGTATTTATTTAAATGCAGTATTAATCTAGAGCGTAAAACATGACTTTTGACGTATTGCACATGAAAATCGAGCTTATTTTAAGGGAAGTTATGGCAATCGGAAGAGTCCGTTTCACGCCAAAGTCGGTTATCGGTCAACAAAATTGACATGAAAATCGACTAAAAATTAAGTTTCTTTATTTTGTATTTGTCGAATCAGTATCATTTTCGTGCTCGTTCTCGGCGTCACTCTTAGGTAATTTAACGTAATGTTTTCTGATGCGTTTAACTCGTGAGCTGGGCATGACTTCTTTGTTCCACGATCGTACAATGACTGACTGACGACCAACACGCATATACCACGCATTGCAACATATTGCGCAGTTCTTATTTCTAGACGCAATACCAATGCACTTTTTTGGGAATCATGTATTCTGCACATGCAAATACAAACATACTGTGTTCTTTCTTAAGTCGGACTCTCCGTACATAAGACATTGCCATCCCGCTCACACTCGCCATCAGACTACATTGGACAGACACTATCTCAGTTATTCTGCCACGCTCAAGAACGCGGAAGGCGACAGCCAAGAACATGTACCACAAAGCAAATGAAGACACAAGTAACTGTTAAAGTTTGCTATATTTATTTTACAAATAATCTGCGACACGGCCTTCCTGACACATCACACGTCCTCGTGTGTTTACAATTCATATTTTTCTCTTTTAAACAACTTACTACATTTTTCAAACAGACTATTACAATTTTTAATCAAATTTATGAAATCTTAAATTAAAGTAATATATTCTCAAATCAAATTATAACTTTTTTTTAAATCGAACCAGTACAGTCTCAAATCAATGCAATCTTATTTCTCAATTTAAGCCACGAAATCCAGACTACTACCAACACTTGTTTGAACGATTAAAGCACAATATTTTCAATTCAGTACAACAAACACTTGATTTACTCTCGTTCAACCAAACAGCTATCGACTTGCCAGTTAAGCACTCAGTTTACTCTCTTTCAACTGGCTTACTGTTTCCTTGATAGTCTGTATTCTCGAGCTAGCGCACAGTTTACTCTCATTCAACTGGCCAGCCGTTACACACCACCGATCGCCACCAAAATCACGGATTACTCTGTAACAAATAGCGAACCACATAACTCGGGCACCCATGATAACAGAGAATCGTATCAAGGCATTGATCTGGAGGCCTTTGTAACTTCAATCAATCTCAGGATCACAGCCCTCACTGGCTTGATCCATGGCATCTTCTTCTGTGCATTCATCTTCAAACTCTGTGGTAATCTCCTTCTCGGGCATACGTCTCAGATATTCATGAGAATATTTGTAAGTTCTATTGTTGCTTAATGATTTGAGTCTGTACCTGTCAGCTGGTAATACTTCAATCACTAGAAACGGGCCTTTAAACTTAGGATCTAATTTCGTCTGATGACGCTCTTCGTTCTTAATTAAAACATGGTCACCAACCTTGTGTCGTACAACGGCAGCTTTACCTTTATCAAATCTAGCCTTATCTAGCCTAGCATTCTTTTCCATGTTTCGTTTTGCCGTTTCTCTAACAAGACCAACATCGACAGTATTTTCATTGTTGACCACAGGCACAAGACCAAAAGGTCTGGCTTCTTTTCCAATAAGTATTTCTAATGGACTGACCTTTGTCACTCTATTGGGTGTGCTATTAAGAGCCAACTGTATTTCGCATAATGAATCCTGCCAAGAACCCTGGCCTGTTTCTACTGCAGTTAGCATTGACTTAAGAGTACTCATAACTCGTTCCACTTGTCCGTTTGCACGACTAGCACCTGTAGCTATTAGATGTAAATCTATTTTCTGTGCTGAGCAAAAATCACGAAACGCTGTGCTGGCAAAACAACGACCTTGATCAGCGATCAATCGAGAAGGCACACCAAACAAAGATATAAGGGACCTTACTGACTTTAAGCAACTCTCAGTGTCTAGCTTTATTGTATGAGACAGATAAACAAACTTGGTGAACGCATCTATCTGCACGATAATATATTCCTTTAGATCGTTTTTACCACTGAGCTTTCCCGTAATATCCACATGAACTGTATGCCACGGAATATCAATCTTGGGAATGGGGTGCAGTTCAGCTTGTACTTTACCAGACGGGGGCTTTGACAATCTACAGGTAATACAATTGTCTACGAACTTACGGACATATTTAGACATTTTGTCGAACCAATAAAACTCATAAATTTTTTCAAGAGTTTTCTCCCACCCAAGATGCATTATTGACTCGTGCACATTGTTGACAGCAGACCATCTGAATGGCTTTGGAATTATAGGCAGACAACGAGTCTTTCCGTTTCTCTGAATCTTCCTGTACAGAGTCCCGGAACGAAGCTCATAAGTTTTGCCCAACTCTTCAGGAAGTTCATTATTTCGCAACTTAGAAACAATGGAAGAAATTTCTTCATCTCTTTGCTGTTCAGCCAACAACCAGTTATCAGATATTTCCGTCAATTTGATATGCATTTCTACTACACCTGCTGAATTCTTAACGCTTTTTACGATTGGGTTTCGAGATAAAAAGTCAACGTGAGCCATGCGCTCGCCGGGTCTATACTCGATATCAAACTCGAAAGATTGCATGTAAGACCACCACCTATGAACTCTCGGGGTCAACTCTGCTTTTGTGCGAGAAGCTTTAAGTGAATTGCAGTCGGTGAATACAACAAAATGGCGACCATGCAAGTAGTGCCGAAAGTATTTAATGGAGCTATAAACAGCAAGAGTCTCCAGTTCGTATGAGTGATAACGCGATTCTGCTGATGACGTCACTTTGCTAAAATATTCGATAACTCGAGGCTTCTGTTCAATTCGGTGCAGCAGAATAGCACCATAGCCGACGGCACTTGCGTCTGTGTGAAGCTCGATAGGAAATTGTGGGTCAAATATAGCGAGAACAGGTTCGTTGGTTAAAATATGAATTACTTTCTGTCGTATTTGTTCGTGCTCCAGATCCCATACAAATGATTTGTTCTTTGAAGTTAGTCCGTATAAAGGTTTCAGCAACTGTGAAAACTTGGGCACAAACTGCCGGAAATACGAAGCTAGTCCGATGAATTGTCTTAATTGGGTGACTGATTGCGGAGGAGGCAGATCGGTAAGGGCTTGGATTTTTCTAGGATTTGGTCGAATCTCACCTGCTCTAACTTCAAAGCCTAAATATTCGACGCACGATTTAAGAAAAGAGCATTTTGTAATATTAAAAGAAAATCCAGCTTCCGTTAGTGTTCGCAATACAACTCGTAGTCTATCGAAAGATTCTTCTATGGTGCGTGCTACTATCATTACATCATCCATGTAAACAATGACATATGTGTGGACAAGATCACCTAAGGCACGATTAATTGCTCTTTGAAATATCGAAGGGGCGTTTTTAAGCCCAAATGGCATAGTCAGATATTCGAATTGACCTTCTGGCGTAACGAATGCCGTCCGCTCGATTGAATTTGGGTGAATCGGGATCTGATGAAACCCGCTTGCCATATCTATAGAGCTGAAAAACTTAGCACCACTCAGCCTAGCTATCTGATCAGGAATAAGCGGTAATGGGTACTTATCAGAAATTGTATTCGCGTTAAGCTCTCTATAATCTACACAAAGGCGGTCGGTACCATTTTTCTTTCGCACCAATAGCATTGGGCTCGCAAAAGGAGAAGAACTGGGTCGTATAATGTGTGACTCTAACAGCTGTTTGATTAGCAATCGAACTTTTGCTTTTTCCTCTACACTCAATCTATAAGGGCGCCTTTGAACTGTTTTGTTTTGATCGATCAGTCGAATTTCCAACTGTCCCGTAGTCACACGGCTTTGTGGGATACCATTAACGAATGAGCTAGAATATTCTTGTAAGATTGATAACAATTGGTCTTTATCTGGTCCATGAACGTCAGTGTCAACATTAGCCAAATCGGGATTGCATTCAGAAACTTGAACAGGTAATACAGATTTTTCATTAAATATAGAGAGAGCATTTGATGTAATTGTCACACCGATTCCCTGGCTCAAAATATCACGCCCAATCAGAGCGTCGTACTTAATATAATGATCTAACACTACATGGAATAATATTTCGAATGATCGTTCACTTATCAGAACGTTTGCCAATACTTGCAAAGTGCTACAAACAGTACTACTACCAATGCCTCTTAAAATGACTACGTTGTTTACTCTAGTTCCGGAAAGTCTCTGCGAAGCGGCTTCCTTGATCAGCGAGCACTCAGCTCCAGAGTCAAAACAAAATTGGAACGACTCACCAGATTGCAGCAACTTTCCCACTGGCTCGAGTACCGTACAAATATTGACATCTTTTACAACGTTGCTCCTGTTAGATGACGAACGCTCCTGGCGATCAGGGCACACTGTGGATACATGTCCAGCTTTTCCGCAATTGTAGCAGGTCACGGTTGAACGGTCTTTTCCTCCTGTGTAGCCAGTGTGTTGTTTGCCGGGTTGCCGTTGTTGATCTGCCGCTGGTTTGGAGCGACATTCCAATTTCTTATGGCCAAACTTCCCACAATTATGACATTTATGAGCAAATGGCCTGGCGCGTTTTCCTAACTGCATCGATGTATTGTTGTTAGAAAATTGACTCGATCCAGCATCAAACGAATAAGCTTTTAGTTCCTGTTGCAGCTCATTACGAGTTTTGATGTTATTAGTGAAAACTAATCGCCTCAATCGCTTGTCAATTCCAGCTGCATGTGCTAGCACAACGGAGACGGCTATTTGTTCAACGTTCAGTGTCTTCCATCTGGCCATTAGTGAAGTGACCATCCTGTTTCCGTATAACGACAAGCACTCTCCTTCTGCAGGGCGTCCGTTTAGCAGATTCATGACTGTTGCAGCCAACGTCTCTGTTCCCGCAAAATATTGCAAAAACAATTCTCTGAACTGCGTCCAGCTTATGCCAGGAAAACATGTCTGAGACAGCCAATGAGACGCGCTTCCTTCCAGCGACTTGCTGAGGGTCATAACAAGGGCGCTGCCTTCCAGTTGGTTTTCAGAAAGGATATAATCCACTGTTGAGCACCATGACTGAGCGTCTGAGCCTGCGCGTTCAGGGTTAAACTTTGGCAATATGACAGCACTTGATTGTTTTGGTTCTCTTTGTGAGTGTTGCACTTGTTTTAGCAGTTCCGTAAACGTACGATTTTGCGACTCCAGAATTGTCAGCAAACTACTTTCATTATTAGTAGTAGGTGTTGGCGATCCCACTTCTGATGTCGAATCAGTATCATTTTCGTGCTCGTTCTCGGCGTCACTCTTAGGTAATTTAACGTAATGTTTTCTGATGCGTTTAACTCGTGAGCTGGGCATGACTTCTTTGTTCCACGATCGTACAATGACTGACTGACGACCAACACGCATATACCACGCATTGCAACATATTGCGCAGTTCTTATTTCTAGACGCAATACCAATGCACTTTTTGGGAATCATGTATTCTGCACATGCAAATACAAACATACTGTGTTCTTTCTTAAGTCGGACTCTCCGTACATAAGACATTGCCATCCCGCTCACACTCGCCATCAGACTACATTGGACAGACACTATCTCAGTTATTCTGCCACGCTCAAGAACGCGGAAGGCGACAGCCAAGAACATGTACCACAAAGCAAATGAAGACACAAGTAACTGTTAAAGTTTGCTATATTTATTTTACAAATAATCTGCGACATATTTATTTAAATGCAGTATTAATCTAGAGCGTAAAACATGACTTTTGACGTATTGCACATAAAAATCGAGCTTATTTTAAGGAAGTTATGGCAATCGGAAGATCCGTTTCACGCCCAAGTCGGTTATCGGTCAACAAAATTGACATGAAAATCGACTAAAAATTAAGTTTCTTTATTTTGTATTTATTTAAATGCAGTATTAATATTGAGCGTAAAACATGACTTATGACGTATTGCACATGAAAATCGAGCTTATTTTGAGGAAGTTATGGCAATCGGAAGATCCGTTTCACGCCCAAGTCGGTTATCGGTCAACAAAATTGACATGAAAATCGACTAAAAATTAAGTTTCTTTATTTTGTATTTATTTAAATGCAGTATTAATCTAGAGCGTAAAACATGACTTTTGACGTATTGCACATGAAAATCGAGCTTATTTTAAGGAAGTTATGGCAATCGGAAGATCCGTTTCACGCCCAAGTCGGGTATCGGTCAACAAAATTGACATGAAAATCGACTAAAAATTAAGTTTCTTTAATTTGTATTTATTTCAATGCAGTATTAATCTAGAGCGTAAAACATGACTTATGACGTATTGCACATGAAAATCGAGCTTATTTTAAGGAAGTTATGGCAATCGGAAGATCCGTTTCACGCCCAAGTCGGTTATCGGTCAACAAAATTGACATGCAAATCGACAAAAATTAAGTTTCCTTATTTTGTATTTATTTAAATGCAGTATTAATCTAGAGCGTAAAACATGACTTATGACGTATTGCACATGAAAATCGAGCTTATTTTGAGGAAGTTATGGCAATCGGAAGATCCATTTCAAGCCCAAGTCGGTTATCGGTCACAAAAAATTGACATGAAAATCGACTAAAAATTAAGTTTCTTTATTTTGTACTTATTTAAATGCAGTATTAATCTAGAGCGTAAAACATGACTTATGACGTATTGCACATGAAAATCGAGTTTATTTTAAGGAAGTTATGGCAATCGGAAGATCCGTTTCACGCCCATGTCGGTTATCGGTCAACAAAATTGACATGCAAATCAACTAAAAATTAAGTTTCTTTATTTTGTATTTATTTAAATGCAGTATTAATCTAGAGCGTAAAACATGAGTTATGACGTATTGCACATGAAAATCGAGCTTATTTTAATGAAGTTATGGCAACCAGAAGATCTGTTTCACGCCCAAGTCGGTTATCGGTCAACAAAATTGACATGAAAATCGACCAAAAATTAAGTTTCTTTATTTTGTATTTATTTAAATGCAGTATTAATCTAGAGCATAAAACATGAGTTATGACGTATTGCACATGAAAATCGAGCTTATTTTAAGGAAGTTATGGCAATCGGAAGATCCGTTTCACGCCCAAGTCGGTTATCGGTCACAAAAAATTGACATGAAAATCGACTAAAAATTAAGTTTCTTTATTTTGTATTTATTTAAATGCAGTATTAATCTAGAGCGTAAAACATGACTTATGACGTATTGCACATGAAAATCGAGTTTATTTTAAGGAAGTTATGGCAATCGGAAGATCCGTTTCACGCCCAAGTCGGTTATCGGTCACAAAAAATTGACATGAAAATCGACTAAAAATTAAGTTTCTTTATTTTGTATTTATTTAAATGCAGTATTAATCTAGAGCGTAAAACATGACTTATGACGTATTGCACATGAAAATCGAGCTTATTTTGAGGAAGTTATGGCAATCGGAACATCCATTTCAAGCCCAAGTCGGTTATCGGTCAACAAAATTGACATGAAAATCGACTAAAAATTAAGTTTCTTTATTTTGTACTTATTTAAATGCAGTATTAATCTAGAGCGTAAAACATGACTTATGACGTATTGCACATGAAAATCGAGCTTATTTTAAGGAAGTTATGGCAACCAGAAGATCTGTTTCACGCCCATGTCGGTTATCGGTCAACAAAATTGACATGCAAATCAACTAAAAATTAAGTTTCTTTATTTTGTATTTATTTAAATGCAGTATTAATCTAGAGCGTAAAACATGACTTATGACGTATTGCACATGAAAATCGAGCTTATTTTAAGGAAGTTATGGCAACCAGAAGATCTGTTTCACGCCCAAGTCGGTTATCGGTCAACAAAATTGACATGAAAATCGACCAAAAATTAAGTTTCTTTATTTTGTATTTATTTAAATGCAGTATTAATCTAGAGCGTAAAACATGACTTATGACGTATTGCACATGAAAATCGAGCTTATTTTAAGGAATTTATGGCAATCGGAAGATCCGTTTCACGCCCAAGTCGGGTATCGGTCAACAAAATTGACATGAAAATCGACTAAAAATTAAGTTTCTTTATTTTGTATTTATTTAAGTGCAGTATTAATCTAGATCGTAAAACATGACTTATGACGTATTGCACATGAAAATCGAGCTTATTTTAAGGAATTTATGGCAATCGGAAGATCCGTTTCACGCCCAAGTCGGGTATCGGTCAACAAAATTGACATGAAAATCGACTAAAAATTAAGTTTCTTTATTTTGTATTTATTTAAACTGCAGTATTAATCTAGAGCGTAAAACATGACTTATGACGTATTGCACATGAAAATCGAGCTTATTTTGAGAAAGTTATGGCAATCGGAAGATCCGTTTCACGCCCAAGTCGGTTATCGGTCAACAAAATTGACATGCAAATCGACTAAAAATTAAGTTTCTTTATTTTGTATTTTTTTAAATGCAGTATTAATCTAGAGCGTAAAACATGACTTATGACGTATTGCACATGAAAATCGAGCTTATTTTGAGGAAGTTATGGCAATCGGAAGATCCATTTCAAGCCCAAGTCGGTTATCGGTCACAAAAAATTGACATGAAAATCGACTAAAAATTAAGTTTCTTTATTTTGTATTTATTTAAATGCAGTATTAATCTAGAGCGTAAAACATGACTTATGACGTATTGCACATGAAAATCGAGCTTATTTTGAGGAAGTTATGGCAATCGGAACATCCATTTCAAGCCCAAGTCGGTTATCGGTCAACAAAATTGACATGAAAATCGACTAAAAATTAAGTTTCTTTATTTTGTATTTATTTAAATGCAGTATTAATCTAGAGCGTAAAACATGACTTATGACGTATTGCACATGAAAATCGAGTTTATTTTAAGGAAGTTATGGCAATCGGAAGATCCGTTTCACGCCCAAGTCGGTTATCGGTCAACAAAATTGACATGCAAATCGACTAAAAATTAAGTTTCTTTATTTTGTATTTATTTAAATGCAGTATTAATCTAGAGCGTAAAACATGAGTTATGACGTATTGCACATGAAAATCGAGCTTATTTTAATGAAGTTATGGCAACCAGAAGATCTGTTTCACGCCCAAGTCGGTTATCGGTCAACAAAATTGACATGAAAATCGACCAAAAATTAAGTTTCTTTATTTTGTATTTATTTAAATGCAGTATTAATCTAGAGCATAAAACATGAGTTATGACGTATTGCACATGAAAATCGAGCTTATTTTAAGGAAGTTATGGCAATCGGAAGATCCGTTTCACGCCCAAGTCGGTTATCGGTCAACAAAATTGACATGCAAATCGACTAAAAATTAAGTTTCTTTATTTTGTATTTATTTAAATGCAGTATTAATCTAGAGCGTAAAACATGACTTATGACGTATTGCACATGAAAATCGAGCTTATTTTGAAAAAGTTATGGCAACCAGAAGATCTGTTTCACGCCCAAGTCGGTTATCGGTCAACAAAATTGACATGAAAATCGACTAAAAATTAAGTTTATTTATTTTGTATTTATTTAAATGCAGTATTAATCTAGAGCGTAAAACATGACTTATGACGTATTGCACATGAAAATCGGGCTTATTTTGAGGAAGTTATGGCAATCGGAAGTTCTGTTTCACGCCCAAGTCGGTTATCGGTCACAAAAAATTGACATAAAAATCGACTAAAAATTAAGTTTCTTTATTTTGTATTTATTTAAATGCAGTATTAATCTAGAGCGTAAAACATGACTTATGACGTATTGCACATGAAAATCGAGCTTATTTTGAGGAAGTTATGGCAATCGGAACATCCATTTCACGCCCAAGTCGGTTATCGGTCAACAAAATTGACATGCAAATCGACTAAAAATTAAGTTTCTTTATTTTGTATTTATTTAAATGCAGTATTAATCTAGAGCGTAAAACATGACTTATGACGTATTGCACATGAAAATCGAGCTTATTTTGAAAAAGTTATGGCAACCAGAAGATCTGTTTCGACTAAAAATTAAGTTTCTTTATTTTGTATTTATTTAAATGCAGTATTAATCTAGAGCGTAAAACATGACTTATGACGTATTGCACATGAAAATCGAGCTTATTTTAAGGAAGTTATGGCAATCGGAAGATCCGTTTCACGCCCAAGTCGGGTATCGGTCAACAAAATTGACATGAAAATCGACTAAAATTAAGTTTCTTTATTTTGTATTTATTTAAATGCAGTATTAATCTAGAGCGTAAAACATGACTTATGACGTATTGCACATGAAAATCGAGCTTATTTTGAGGAAGTTATGGCAATCGGAAGATCCGTTTCACGCCCAAGTCGGTTATCGGTCAACAAAATTGACATGCAAATCGACTAAAAATTAAGTTTCTTTATTTTGTATTTATTTAAATGCAGTATTAATCTAGAGCGTAAAACATGACTTATGACGTATTGCACATGAAAATCGAGCTTATTTTGAGGAAGTTATGGCAATCGGAAGATCCATTTCACGCCCAAGTCGGTTATCGGTCAAAAAAATTGACATGAAAATCGACTAAAAATTAAGTTTCTTTATTTTGTATTTATTTAAATGCAGTATTAATCTAGAGCGTAAAACATGACTTATGACGTATTGCACATGAAAATCGAGCTTATTTTGAGGAAGTTATGGCAATCGGAAGATCCATTTCACGCCCAAGTCGGTTATCGGTCAACAAAATTGACATGAAAATCGACTAAAAATTAAGTTTCTTTATTTTGTATTTATTTAAATGCAGTATTAATCTAGAGCGTAAAACATGACTTATGACGTATTGCACATGAAAATCGAGCTTATTTTAAGGAAGTTATGGCAATCGGAAGATCCGTTTCACGCCCAAGTCGGTTATCGGTCAACAAAATTGACATGAAAATCGACTAAAAATTAAGTTTCTTTATTTTGTATTTATTTAAATGCAGTATTAATCTAGAGCGTAAAACATGACTTATGACGTATTGCACATGAAAATCGAGCTTATTTTAAGGAAGTTATGGCAATCGGAAGATCCGTTTCACGCCCAAGTCGGTTATCGGTCAACAAAATTGACATGAAAATCGACTAAAAATTAAGTTTCTTTATTTTGTATTTATTTAAATGCAGTATTAATCTAGAGCGTAAAACATGACTTATGACGTATTGCACATGAAAATCGAGCTTATTTTAAGGAAGTTATGGCAATCGGAAGATCCGTTTCACGCCCAAGTCGGTTATCGGTCAACAAAATTGACATGAAAATCGACTAAAAATTAAGTTTCTTTATTTTGTATTTATTTAAATGCAGTATTAATCTAGAGCGTAAAACATGACTTATGACGTATTGCACATGAAAATCGAGCTTATTTTGAGGAAGTTATGGCAATCGGAAGATCCGTTTCACGCCCAAGTCGGTTATCGGTCAACAAAATTGACATGAAAATCGACTAAAAATTAAGTTTCTTTATTTTGTATTTATTTAAATGCAGTATTAATCTAGAGCGTAAAACATGACTTATGACGTATTGCACATGAAAATCGAGCTTATTTTGAGGAAGTTATGGCAATCGGAAGATCCGTTTCACGCCCAAGTCGGTTATCGGTCAAAAAAATTGACATGAAAATCGACTAAAAATTAAGTTTCTTTATTTTGTATTTATTTAAATGCAGTATTAATCTAGAGCGTAAAACAAGACTTATGACGTATTGCACATGAAAATCGAGCTTATTTTGAGGAAGTTATGGCAATCGGAAGATCCGTTTCACGCCCAAGTCGGTTATCGGTCAACAAAATTGACATGAAAATCGACTAAAAATTAAGTTTCTTTATTTTGTATTTATTTAAATGCAGTATTAATCTAGAGCGTAAAACAAGACTTATGACGTATTGCACATGAAAATCGAGCTTATTTTGAGGAAGTTATGGCAATCGGAAGATCCGTTTCACGCCCAAGTCGGTTATCGGTCAACAAAATTGACATGAAAATCGACTAAAAATTAAGTTTCTTTATTTTGTATTTATTTAAATGCAGTATTAATCTAGAGCGTAAAACAAGACTTATGACGTATTGCACATGAAAATCGAGCTTATTTTGAGGAAGTTATGGCAATCGGAAGATCCGTTTCACGCCCAAGTCGGTTATCGGTCAACAAAATTGACATGAAAATCGACTAAAAATTAAGTTTCTTTATTTTGTATTTATTTAAATGCAGTATTAATCTAGAGCGTAAAACAAGACTTATGACGTATTGCACATGAAAATCGAGCTTATTTTGAGGAAGTTATGGCAATCGGAAGATCCGTTTCACGCCCAAGTCGGTTATCGGTCAACAAAATTGACATGAAAATCGACTAAAAATTAAGTTTCTTTATTTTGTATTTATTTAAATGCAGTATTAATCTAGAGCGTAAAACAAGACTTATGACGTATTGCACATGAAAATCGAGCTTATTTTGAGGAAGTTATGGCAATCGGAAGATCCGTTTCACGCCCAAGTCGGTTATCGGTCAACAAAATTGACATGAAAATCGACTAAAAATTAAGTTTCTTTATTTTGTATTTATTTAAATGCAGTATTAATCTAGAGCGTAAAACAAGACTTATGACGTATTGCACATGAAAATCGAGCTTATTTTGAGGAAGTTATGGCAATCGGAAGATCCGTTTCACGCCCAAGTCGGTTATCGGTCAACAAAATTGACATGAAAATCGACTAAAAATTAAGTTTCTTTATTTTGTATTTATTTAAATGCAGTATTAATCTAGAGCGTAAAACAAGACTTATGACGTATTGCACATGAAAATCGAGCTTATTTTGAGGAAGTTATGGCAATCGGAAGATCCGTTTCACGCCCAAGTCGGTTATCGGTCAACAAAATTGACATGAAAATCGACTAAAAATTAAGTTTCTTTATTTTGTATTTATTTAAATGCAGTATTAATCTAGAGCGTAAAACAAGACTTATGACGTATTGCACATGAAAATCGAGCTTATTTTGAGGAAGTTATGGCAATCGGAAGATCCGTTTCACGCCCAAGTCGGTTATCGGTCAACAAAATTGACATGAAAATCGACTAAAAATTAAGTTTCTTTATTTTGTATTTATTTAAATGCAGTATTAATCTAGAGCGTAAAACAAGACTTATGACGTATTGCACATGAAAATCGAGCTTATTTTGAGGAAGTTATGGCAATCGGAAGATCCGTTTCACGCCCAAGTCGGTTATCGGTCACAAAAAATTGACATGAAAATCGACTAAAAATTAAGTTTCTTTATTTTGTATTTATTTAAATGCAGTATTAATCTAGAGCGTAAAACAAGACTTATGACGTATTGCACATGAAAATCGAGCTTATTTTAAGGAAGTTATGGCAATCGGAAGATCCGTTTCACGCCCAAGTCGGTTATCGGTCAACAAAATTGACATGAAAATCGACTAAAATTAAGTTTCTTTATTTCGTATTTATTTAAATGCAGTATTAATCTAGAGCGTAAAACAAGACTTATGACGTATTGCACATGAAAATCGAGCTTATTTTGAGGAAGTTATGGCAATCGGAAGATCCGTTTCACGCCCAAGTCGGTTATCGGTAACAAAAAATTGACATGAAAATCGACTAAAAATTAAGTTTCTTTATTTTGTATTTATTTAAATGCAGTATTAATCTAGAGCGTAAAACAAGACTTATGACGTATTGCACATGAAAATCGAGCTTATTTTGAGGAAGTTATGGCAATCGGAAGATCCGTTTCACGCCCAAGTCGGTTATCGGTCAACAAAATTGACATGAAAATCGACTAAAAATTAAGTTTCTTTATTTTGTATTTATTTAAATGCAGTATTAATCTAGAGCGTAAAACAAGACTTATGACGTATTGCACATGAAAATCGAGCTTATTTTGAGGAAGTTATGGCAATCGGAAGATCCGTTTCACGCCCAAGTCGGTTATCGGTCAACAAAATTGACATGAAAATCGACTAAAAATTAAGTTTCTTTATTTTGTATTTATTTAAATGCAGTATTAATCTAGAGCGTAAAACAAGACTTATGACGTATTGCACATGAAAATCGAGCTTATTTTGAGGAAGTTATGGCAATCGGAAGATCCGTTTCACGCCCAAGTCGGTTATCGGTCAACAAAATTGACATGAAAATCGACTAAAAATTAAGTTTCTTTATTTTGTATTTATTTAAATGCAGTATTAATCTAGAGCGTAAAACAAGACTTATGACGTATTGCACATGAAAATCGAGCTTATTTTGAGGAAGTTATGGCAATCGGAAGATCCGTTTCACGCCCAAGTCGGTTATCGGTCAACAAAATTGACATGAAAATCGACTAAAAATTAAGTTTCTTTATTTTGTATTTATTTAAATGCAGTATTAATCTAGAGCGTAAAACAAGACTTATGACGTATTGCACATGAAAATCGAGCTTATTTTGAGGAAGTTATGGCAATCGGAAGATCCGTTTCACGCCCAAGTCGGTTATCGGTCAACAAAATTGACATGAAAATCGACTAAAAATTAAGTTTCTTTATTTTGTATTTATTTAAATGCAGTATTAATCTAGAGCGTAAAACAAGACTTATGACGTATTGCACATGAAAATCGAGCTTATTTTGAGGAAGTTATGGCAATCGGAAGATCCGTTTCACGCCCAAGTCGGTTATCGGTCAACAAAATTGACATGAAAATCGACTAAAAATTAAGTTTCTTTATTTTGTATTTATTTAAATGCAGTATTAATCTAGAGCGTAAAACAAGACTTATGACGTATTGCACATGAAAATCGAGCTTATTTTGAGGAAGTTATGGCAATCGGAAGATCCGTTTCACGCCCAAGTCGGTTATCGGTCAACAAAATTGACATGAAAATCGACTAAAAATTAAGTTTCTTTATTTTGTATTTATTTAAATGCAGTATTAATCTAGAGCGTAAAACAAGACTTATGACGTATTGCACATGAAAATCGAGCTTATTTTGAGGAAGTTATGGCAATCGGAAGATCCGTTTCACGCCCAAGTCGGTTATCGGTCAACAAAATTGACATGAAAATCGACTAAAAATTAAGTTTCTTTATTTTGTATTTATTTAAATGCAGTATTAATCTAGAGCGTAAAACAAGACTTATGACGTATTGCACATGAAAATCGAGCTTATTTTGAGGAAGTTATGGCAATCGGAAGATCCGTTTCACGCCCAAGTCGGTTATCGGTCAACAAAATTGACATGAAAATCGACTAAAAATTAAGTTTCTTTATTTTGTATTTATTTAAATGCAGTATTAATCTAGAGCGTAAAACAAGACTTATGACGTATTGCACATGAAAATCGAGCTTATTTTGAGGAAGTTATGGCAATCGGAAGATCCGTTTCACGCCCAAGTCGGTTATCGGTCAACAAAATTGACATGAAAATCGACTAAAAATTAAGTTTCTTTATTTTGTATTTATTTAAATGCAGTATTAATCTAGAGCGTAAAACAAGACTTATGACGTATTGCACATGAAAATCGAGCTTATTTTGAGGAAGTTATGGCAATCGGAAGATCCGTTTCACGCCCAAGTCGGTTATCGGTCAACAAAATTGACATGAAAATCGACTAAAAATTAAGTTTCTTTATTTTGTATTTATTTAAATGCAGTATTAATCTAGAGCGTAAAACAAGACTTATGACGTATTGCACATGAAAATCGAGCTTATTTTGAGGAAGTTATGGCAATCGGAAGATCCGTTTCACGCCCAAGTCGGTTATCGGTCAACAAAATTGACATGAAAATCGACTAAAAATTAAGTTTCTTTATTTTGTATTTATTTAAATGCAGTATTAATCTAGAGCGTAAAACAAGACTTATGACGTATTGCACATGAAAATCGAGCTTATTTTGAGGAAGTTATGGCAATCGGAAGATCCGTTTCACGCCCAAGTCGGTTATCGGTCAACAAAATTGACATGAAAATCGACTAAAAATTAAGTTTCTTTATTTTGTATTTATTTAAATGCAGTATTAATCTAGAGCGTAAAACAAGACTTATGACGTATTGCACATGAAAATCGAGCTTATTTTGAGGAAGTTATGGCAATCGGAAGATCCGTTTCACGCCCAAGTCGGTTATCGGTCAACAAAATTGACATGAAAATCGACTAAAAATTAAGTTTCTTTATTTTGTATTTATTTAAATGCAGTATTAATCTAGAGCGTAAAACAAGACTTATGACGTATTGCACATGAAAATCGAGCTTATTTTAAGGAAGTTATGGCAATCGGAAGATCCGTTTCACGCCCAAGTCGGTTATCGGTCAACAAAATTGACATGAAAATCGACTAAAAATTAAGTTTCTTTATTTTGTATTTATTTAAATGCAGTATTAATCTAGAGCGTAAAACAAGACTTATGACGTATTGCACATGAAAATCGAGCTTATTTTGAGGAAGTTATGGCAATCGGAAGATCCGTTTCACGCCCAAGTCGGTTATCGGTCAACAAAATTGACATGAAAATCGACTAAAAATTAAGTTTCTTTATTTTGTATTTATTTAAATGCAGTATTAATCTAGAGCGTAAAACAAGACTTATGACGTATTGCACATGAAAATCGAGCTTATTTTGAGGAAGTTATGGCAATCGGAAGATCCGTTTCACGCCCAAGTCGGTTATCGGTCAACAAAATTGACATGAAAATCGACTAAAAATTAAGTTTCTTTATTTTGTATTTATTTAAATGCAGTATTAATCTAGAGCGTAAAACAAGACTTATGACGTATTGCACATGAAAATCGAGCTTATTTTGAGGAAGTTATGGCAATCGGAAGATCCGTTTCACGCCCAAGTCGGTTATCGGTCAACAAAATTGACATGAAAATCGACTAAAAATTAAGTTTCTTTATTTTGTATTTATTTAAATGCAGTATTAATCTAGAGCGTAAAACAAGACTTATGACGTATTGCACATGAAAATCGAGCTTATTTTGAGGAAGTTATGGCAATCGGAAGATCCGTTTCACGCCCAAGTCGGTTATCGGTCAACAAAATTGACATGAAAATCGACTAAAAATTAAGTTTCTTTATTTTGTATTTATTTAAATGCAGTATTAATCTAGAGCGTAAAACAAGACTTATGACGTATTGCACATGAAAATCGAGCTTATTTTGAGGAAGTTATGGCAATCGGAAGATCCGTTTCACGCCCAAGTCGGTTATCGGTCAACAAAATTGACATGAAAATCGACTAAAAATTAAGTTTCTTTATTTTGTATTTATTTAAATGCAGTATTAATCTAGAGCGTAAAACAAGACTTATGACGTATTGCACATGAAAATCGAGCTTATTTTGAGGAAGTTATGGCAATCGGAAGATCCGTTTCACGCCCAAGTCGGTTATCGGTCAACAAAATTGACATGAAAATCGACTAAAAATTAAGTTTCTTTATTTTGTATTTATTTAAATGCAGTATTAATCTAGAGCGTAAAACAAGACTTATGACGTATTGCACATGAAAATCGAGCTTATTTTGAGGAAGTTATGGCAATCGGAAGATCCGTTTTACGCCCAAGTCGGTTATCGGTCAAAAAAATTGACATGAAAATCGACTAAAAATTAAGTTTCTTTATTTTGTATTTATTTAAATGCAGTATTAATCTAGAGCGTAAAACAAGACTTATGACGTATTGCACATGAAAATCGAGCTTATTTTGAGGAAGTTATGGCAATCGGAAGATCCGTTTCACGCCCAAGTCGGTTATCGGTCAAACAAAATTGACATGAAAATCGACTAAAAATTAAGTTTCTTTATTTTGTATTTATTTAAATGCAGTATTAATCTAGAGCGTAAAACAAGACTTATGACGTATTGCACATGAAAATCGAGCTTATTTTGAGGAAGTTATGGCAATCGGAAGATCCGTTTCACGCCCAAGTCGGTTATCGGTCAACAAAATTGACATGAAAATCGACTAAAAATTAAGTTTCTTTATTTTGTATTTATTTAAATGCAGTATTAATCTAGAGCGTAAAACAAGACTTATGACGTATTGCACATGAAAATCGAGCTTATTTTGAGGAAGTTATGGCAATCGGAAGATCCGTTTCACGCCCAAGTCGGTTATCGGTCAACAAAATTGACATGAAAATCGACTAAAAATTAAGTTTCTTTATTTTGTATTTATTTAAATGCAGTATTAATCTAGAGCGTAAAACAAGACTTATGACGTATTGCACATGAAAATCGAGCTTATTTTGAGGAAGTTATGGCAATCGGAAGATCCGTTTCACGCCCAAGTCGGTTATCGGTCAACAAAATTGACATGAAAATCGACTAAAAATTAAGTTTCTTTATTTTGTATTTATTTAAATGCAGTATTAATCTAGAGCGTAAAACAAGACTTATGACGTATTGCACATGAAAATCGAGCTTATTTTGAGGAAGTTATGGCAATCGGAAGATCCGTTTCACGCCCAAGTCGGTTATCGGTCAACAAAATTGACATGAAAATCGACTAAAAATTAAGTTTCTTTATTTTGTATTTATTTAAATGCAGTATTAATCTAGAGCGTAAAACAAGACTTATGACGTATTGCACATGAAAATCGAGCTTATTTTGAGGAAGTTATGGCAATCGGAAGATCCGTTTCACGCCCAAGTCGGTTATCGGTCAAAAAAAATTGACATGAAAATCGACTAAAAATTAAGTTTCTTTATTTTGTATTTATTTAAATGCAGTATTAATCTAGAGCGTAAAACAAGACTTATGACGTATTGCACATGAAAATCGAGCTTATTTTGAGGAAGTTATGGCAATCGGAAGATCCGTTTCACGCCCAAGTCGGTTATCGGTCAAAAAAAATTGACATGAAAATCGACTAAAAATTAAGTTTCTTTATTTTGTATTTATTTAAATGCAGTATTAATCTAGAGCGTAAAACAAGACTTATGACGTATTGCACATGAAAATCGAGCTTATTTTGAGGAAGTTATGGCAATCGGAAGATCCGTTTCACGCCCAAGTCGGTTATCGGTCAACAAAATTGACATGAAAATCGACTAAAAATTAAGTTTCTTTATTTTGTATTTATTTAAATGCAGTATTAATCTAGAGCGTAAAACAAGACTTATGACGTATTGCACATGAAAATCGAGCTTATTTTGAGGAAGTTATGGCAATCGGAAGATCCGTTTCACGCCCAAGTCGGTTATCGGTCAACAAAATTGACATGAAAATCGACTAAAAATTAAGTTTCTTTATTTTGTATTTATTTAAATGCAGTATTAATCTAGAGCGTAAAACAAGACTTATGACGTATTGCACATGAAAATCGAGCTTATTTTGAGGAAGTTATGGCAATCGGAAGATCCGTTTCACGCCCAAGTCGGTTATCGGTCAACAAAAATTGACATGAAAATCGACTAAAAATTAAGTTTCTTTATTTTGTATTTATTTAAATGCAGTATTAATCTAGAGCGTAAAACAAGACTTATGACGTATTGCACATGAAAATCGAGCTTATTTTGAGGAAGTTATGGCAATCGGAAGATCCGTTTCACGCCCAAGTCGGTTATCGGTCAACAAAATTGACATGAAAATCGACTAAAAATTAAGTTTCTTTATTTTGTATTTATTTAAATGCAGTATTAATCTAGAGCGTAAAACAAGACTTATGACGTATTGCACATGAAAATCGAGCTTATTTTGAGGAAGTTATGGCAATCGGAAGATCCGTTTCACGCCCAAGTCGGTTATCGGTCAACAAAATTGACATGAAAATCGACTAAAAATTAAGTTTCTTTATTTTGTATTTATTTAAATGCAGTATTAATCTAGAGCGTAAAACAAGACTTATGACGTATTGCACATGAAAATCGAGCTTATTTTGAGGAAGTTATGGCAATCGGAAGATCCGTTTCACGCCCAAGTCGGTTATCGGTCAACAAAATTGACATGAAAATCGACTAAAAATTAAGTTTCTTTATTTTGTATTTATTTAAATGCAGTATTAATCTAGAGCGTAAAACAAGACTTATGACGTATTGCACATGAAAATCGAGCTTATTTTGAGGAAGTTATGGCAATCGGAAGATCCGTTTCACGCCCAAGTCGGTTATCGGTCAAAAAAATTGACATGAAAATCGACTAAAAATTAAGTTTCTTTATTTTGTATTTATTTAAATGCAGTATTAATCTAGAGCGTAAAACAAGACTTATGACGTATTGCACATGAAAATCGAGCTTATTTTGAGGAAGTTATGGCAATCGGAAGATCCGTTTCACGCCCAAGTCGGTTATCGGTCAACAAAATTGACATGAAAATCGACTAAAAATTAAGTTTCTTTATTTTGTATTTATTTAAATGCAGTATTAATCTAGAGCGTAAAACAAGACTTATGACGTATTGCACATGAAAATCGAGCTTATTTTGAGGAAGTTATGGCAATCGGAAGATCCGTTTCACGCCCAAGTCGGTTATCGGTCAACAAAATTGACATGAAAATCGACTAAAAATTAAGTTTCTTTATTTTGTATTTATTTAAATGCAGTATTAATCTAGAGCGTAAAACAAGACTTATGACGTATTGCACATGAAAATCGAGCTTATTTTGAGGAAGTTATGGCAATCGGAAGATCCGTTTCACGCCCAAGTCGGTTATCGGTCAACAAAATTGACATGAAAATCGACTAAAAATTAAGTTTCTTTATTTTGTATTTATTTAAATGCAGTATTAATCTAGAGCGTAAAACAAGACTTATGACGTATTGCACATGAAAATCGAGCTTATTTTGAGGAAGTTATGGCAATCGGAAGATCCGTTTCACGCCCAAGTCGGTTATCGGTCAACAAAATTGACATGAAAATCGACTAAAAATTAAGTTTCTTTATTTTGTATTTATTTAAATGCAGTATTAATCTAGAGCGTAAAACAAGACTTATGACGTATTGCACATGAAAATCGAGCTTATTTTGAGGAAGTTATGGCAATCGGAAGATCCGTTTCACGCCCAAGTCGGTTATCGGTCAACAAAATTGACATGAAAATCGACTAAAAATTAAGTTTCTTTATTTTGTATTTATTTAAATGCAGTATTAATCTAGAGCGTAAAACAAGACTTATGACGTATTGCACATGAAAATCGAGCTTATTTTGAGGAAGTTATGGCAATCGGAAGATCCGTTTCACGCCCAAGTCGGTTATCGGTCAACAAAATTGACATGAAAATCGACTAAAAATTAAGTTTCTTTATTTTGTATTTATTTAAATGCAGTATTAATCTAGAGCGTAAAACAAGACTTATGACGTATTGCACATGAAAATCGAGCTTATTTTGAGGAAGTTATGGCAATCGGAAGATCCGTTTCACGCCCAAGTCGGTTATCGGTCAACAAAATTGACATGAAAATCGACTAAAAATTAAGTTTCTTTATTTTGTATTTATTTAAATGCAGTATTAATCTAGAGCGTAAAACAAGACTTATGACGTATTGCACATGAAAATCGAGCTTATTTTGAGGAAGTTATGGCAATCGGAAGATCCGTTTCACGCCCAAGTCGGTTATCGGTCAACAAAATTGACATGAAAATCGACTAAAAATTAAGTTTCTTTATTTTGTATTTATTTAAATGCAGTATTAATCTAGAGCGTAAAACAAGACTTATGACGTATTGCACATGAAAATCGAGCTTATTTTGAGGAAGTTATGGCAATCGGAAGATCCGTTTCACGCCCAAGTCGGTTATCGGTCAACAAAATTGACATGAAAATCGACTAAAAATTAAGTTTCTTTATTTTGTATTTATTTAAATGCAGTATTAATCTAGAGCGTAAAACAAGACTTATGACGTATTGCACATGAAAATCGAGCTTATTTTGAGGAAGTTATGGCAATCGGAAGATCCGTTTCACGCCCAAGTCGGTTATCGGTCAACAAAATTGACATGAAAATCGACTAAAAATTAAGTTTCTTTATTTTGTATTTATTTAAATGCAGTATTAATCTAGAGCGTAAAACAAGACTTATGACGTATTGCACATGAAAATCGAGCTTATTTTGAGGAAGTTATGGCAATCGGAAGATCCGTTTCACGCCCAAGTCGGTTATCGGTCAACAAAATTGACATGAAAATCGACTAAAAATTAAGTTTCTTTATTTTGTATTTATTTAAATGCAGTATTAATCTAGAGCGTAAAACAAGACTTATGACGTATTGCACATGAAAATCGAGCTTATTTTGAGGAAGTTATGGCAATCGGAAGATCCGTTTCACGCCCAAGTCGGTTATCGGTCAACAAAATTGACATGAAAATCGACTAAAAATTAAGTTTCTTTATTTTGTATTTATTTAAATGCAGTATTAATCTAGAGCGTAAAACAAGACTTATGACGTATTGCACATGAAAATCGAGCTTATTTTGAGGAAGTTATGGCAATCGGAAGATCCGTTTCACGCCCAAGTCGGTTATCGGTCAACAAAATTGACATGAAAATCGACTAAAAATTAAGTTTCTTTATTTTGTATTTATTTAAATGCAGTATTAATCTAGAGCGTAAAACAAGACTTATGACGTATTGCACATGAAAATCGAGCTTATTTTGAGGAAGTTATGGCAATCGGAAGATCCGTTTCACGCCCAAGTCGGTTATCGGTCAACAAAATTGACATGAAAATCGACTAAAAATTAAGTTTCTTTATTTTGTATTTATTTAAATGCAGTATTAATCTAGAGCGTAAAACAAGACTTATGACGTATTGCACATGAAAATCGAGCTTATTTTGAGGAAGTTATGGCAATCGGAAGATCCGTTTCACGCCCAAGTCGGTTATCGGTCAACAAAATTGACATGAAAATCGACTAAAAATTAAGTTTCTTTATTTTGTATTTATTTAAATGCAGTATTAATCTAGAGCGTAAAACAAGACTTATGACGTATTGCACATGAAAATCGAGCTTATTTTGAGGAAGTTATGGCAATCGGAAGATCCGTTTCACGCCCAAGTCGGTTATCGGTCAACAAAATTGACATGAAAATCGACTAAAAATTAAGTTTCTTTATTTTGTATTTATTTAAATGCAGTATTAATCTAGAGCGTAAAACAAGACTTATGACGTATTGCACATGAAAATCGAGCTTATTTTGAGGAAGTTATGGCAATCGGAAGATCCGTTTCACGCCCAAGTCGGTTATCGGTCAACAAAATTGACATGAAAATCGACTAAAAATTAAGTTTCTTTATTTTGTATTTATTTAAATGCAGTATTAATCTAGAGCGTAAAACAAGACTTATGACGTATTGCACATGAAAATCGAGCTTATTTTGAGGAAGTTATGGCAATCGGAAGATCCGTTTCACGCCCAAGTCGGTTATCGGTCAACAAAATTGACATGAAAATCGACTAAAAATTAAGTTTCTTTATTTTGTATTTATTTAAATGCAGTATTAATCTAGAGCGTAAAACAAGACTTATGACGTATTGCACATGAAAATCGAGCTTATTTTGAGGAAGTTATGGCAATCGGAAGATCCGTTTCACGCCCAAGTCGGTTATCGGTCAACAAAATTGACATGAAAATCGACTAAAAATTAAGTTTCTTTATTTTGTATTTATTTAAATGCAGTATTAATCTAGAGCGTAAAACAAGACTTATGACGTATTGCACATGAAAATCGAGCTTATTTTGAGGAAGTTATGGCAATCGGAAGATCCGTTTCACGCCCAAGTCGGTTATCGGTCAACAAAATTGACATGAAAATCGACTAAAAATTAAGTTTCTTTATTTTGTATTTATTTAAATGCAGTATTAATCTAGAGCGTAAAACAAGACTTATGACGTATTGCACATGAAAATCGAGCTTATTTTGAGGAAGTTATGGCAATCGGAAGATCCGTTTCACGCCCAAGTCGGTTATCGGTCAACAAAATTGACATGAAAATCGACTAAAAATTAAGTTTCTTTATTTTGTATTTATTTAAATGCAGTATTAATCTAGAGCGTAAAACAAGACTTATGACGTATTGCACATGAAAATCGAGCTTATTTTAAGGAAGTTATGGCAATCGGAAGATCCGTTTCACGCCCAAGTCGGTTATCGGTCAACAAAATTGACATGAAAATCGACTAAAAATTAAGTTTCTTTATTTTGTATTTATTTAAATGCAGTATTAATCTAGAGCGTAAAACAAGACTTATGACGTATTGCACATGAAAATCGAGCTTATTTTGAGGAAGTTATGGCAATCGGAAGATCCGTTTCACGCCCAAGCCGGTTATCGGTCAACAAAATTGACATGAAAATCGACTAAAAATTAAGTTTCTTTATTTTGTATTTATTTAAATGCAGTATTAATCTAGAGCGTAAAACAAGACTTATGACGTATTGCACATGAAAATCGAGCTTATTTTGAGGAAGTAATGGCAATCGGAAGATCCGTTTCACGCCCAAGCCGGTTATCGGTCAACAAAATTGACATGAAAATCGACTAAAAATTAAGTTTCTTTATTTTGTATTTATTTAAATGCAGTATTAATCTAGAGCGTAAAACAAGACTTATGACGTATTGCACATGAAAATCGAGCTTATTTTGAGGAAGTTATGGCAATCGGAAGATCCGTTTCACGCCCAAGTCGGTTATCGGTCAACAAAATTGACATGAAAATCGACTAAAAATTAAGTTTCTTTATTTTGTATTTATTTAAATGCAGTATTAATCTAGAGCGTAAAACAAGACTTATGACGTATTGCACATGAAAATCGAGCTTATTTTGAGGAAGTTATGGCAATCGGAAGATCCGTTTCACGCCCAAGTCGGTTATCGGTCAACAAAATTGACATGAAAATCGACTAAAAATTAAGTTTCTTTATTTTGTATTTATTTAAATGCAGTATTAATCTAGAGCGTAAAACAAGACTTATGACGTATTGCACATGAAAATCGAGCTTATTTTGAGGAAGTTATGGCAATCGGAAGATCCGTTTCACGCCCAAGTCGGTTATCGGTCAACAAAATTGACATGAAAATCGACTAAAAATTAAGTTTCTTTATTTTGTATTTATTTAAATGCAGTATTAATCTAGAGCGTAAAACAAGACTTATGACGTATTGCACATGAAAATCGAGCTTATTTTGAGGAAGTTATGGCAATCGGAAGATCCGTTTCACGCCCAAGTCGGTTATCGGTCAACAAAATTGACATGAAAATCGACTAAAAATTAAGTTTCTTTATTTTGTATTTATTTAAATGCAGTATTAATCTAGAGCGTAAAACAAGACTTATGACGTATTGCACATGAAAATCGAGCTTATTTTGAGGAAGTTATGGCAATCGGAAGATCCGTTTCACGCCCAAGTCGGTTATCGGTCAACAAAATTGACATGAAAATCGACTAAAAATTAAGTTTCTTTATTTTGTATTTATTTAAATGCAGTATTAATCTAGAGCGTAAAACAAGACTTATGACGTATTGCACATGAAAATCGAGCTTATTTTGAGGAAGTTATGGCAATCGGAAGATCCGTTTCACGCCCAAGTCGGTTATCGGTCAACAAAATTGACATGAAAATCGACTAAAAATTAAGTTTCTTTATTTTGTATTTATTTAAATGCAGTATTAATCTAGAGCGTAAAACAAGACTTATGACGTATTGCACATGAAAATCGAGCTTATTTTGAGGAAGTTATGGCAATCGGAAGATCCGTTTCACGCCCAAGTCGGTTATCGGTCAACAAAATTGACATGAAAATCGACTAAAAATTAAGTTTCTTTATTTTGTATTTATTTAAATGCAGTATTAATCTAGAGCGTAAAACAAGACTTATGACGTATTGCACATGAAAATCGAGCTTATTTTGAGGAAGTTATGGCAATCGGAAGATCCGTTTCACGCCCAAGTCGGTTATCGGTCAACAAAATTGACATGAAAATCGACTAAAAATTAAGTTTCTTTATTTTGTATTTATTTAAATGCAGTATTAATCTAGAGCGTAAAACAAGACTTATGACGTATTGCACATGAAAATCGAGCTTATTTTGAGGAAGTTATGGCAATCGGAAGATCCGTTTCACGCCCAAGTCGGTTATCGGTCAACAAAATTGACATGAAAATCGACTAAAAATTAAGTTTCTTTATTTTGTATTTATTTAAATGCAGTATTAATCTAGAGCGTAAAACAAGACTTATGACGTATTGCACATGAAAATCGAGCTTATTTTGAGGAAGTTATGGCAATCGGAAGATCCGTTTCACGCCCAAGTCGGTTATCGGTCAACAAAATTGACATGAAAATCGACTAAAAATTAAGTTTCTTTATTTTGTATTTATTTAAATGCAGTATTAATCTAGAGCGTAAAACAAGACTTATGACGTATTGCACATGAAAATCGAGCTTATTTTGAGGAAGTTATGGCAATCGGAAGATCCGTTTCACGCCCAAGTCGGTTATCGGTCAACAAAATTGACATGAAAATCGACTAAAAATTAAGTTTCTTTATTTTGTATTTATTTAAATGCAGTATTAATCTAGAGCGTAAAACAAGACTTATGACGTATTGCACATGAAAATCGAGCTTATTTTGAGGAAGTTATGGCAATCGGAAGATCCGTTTCACGCCCAAGTCGGTTATCGGTCAACAAAATTGACATGAAAATCGACTAAAAATTAAGTTTCTTTATTTTGTATTTATTTAAATGCAGTATTAATCTAGAGCGTAAAACAAGACTTATGACGTATTGCACATGAAAATCGAGCTTATTTTGAGGAAGTTATGGCAATCGGAAGATCCGTTTCACGCCCAAGTCGGTTATCGGTCAACAAAATTGACATGAAAATCGACTAAAAATTAAGTTTCTTTATTTTGTATTTATTTAAATGCAGTATTAATCTAGAGCGTAAAACAAGACTTATGACGTATTGCACATGAAAATCGAGCTTATTTTGAGGAAGTTATGGCAATCGGAAGATCCGTTTCACGCCCAAGTCGGTTATCGGTCAACAAAATTGACATGAAAATCGACTAAAAATTAAGTTTCTTTATTTTGTATTTATTTAAATGCAGTATTAATCTAGAGCGTAAAACATGACTTATGACGTATTGCACATGAAAATCGAGCTTATTTTGAGGAAGTTATGGCAATCGGAAGATCCGTTTCACGCCCAAGTCGGTTATCGGTCAACAAAATTGACATGAAAATCGACTAAAAATTAAGTTTCTTTATTTTGTATTTATTTAAATGCAGTATTAATCTAGAGCGTAAAACATGACTTATGACGTATTGCACATGAAAATCGAGCTTATTTTAAGGAAGTTATGGCAATCGGAAGATCCGTTTCACGCCCAAGTCGGTTATCGGTCAACAAAATTGACATGAAAATCGACTAAAAATTAAGTTTCTTTATTTTGTATTTATTTAAATGCAGTATTAATCTAGAGCGTAAAACATGACTTATGACGTATTGCACATGAAAATCGAGCTTATTTTGAGGAAGTTATGGCAATCGGAAGATCCGTTTCACGCCCAAGTCGGTTATCGGTCAACAAAAATTGACATGAAAATCGACTAAAAATTAAGTTTCTTTATTTTGTATTTATTTAAATGCAGTATTAATCTAGAGCGTAAAACATGACTTATGACGTATTGCACATGAAAATCGAGCTTATTTTGAGGAAGTTATGGCAATCGGAAGATCCGTTTCACGCCCAAGTCGGTTATCGGTCAACAAAATTGACATGAAAATCGACTAAAAATTAAGTTTCTTTATTTTGTATTTATTTAAATGCAGTATTAATCTAGAGCGTAAAACAAGACTTATGACGTATTGCACATGAAAATCGAGCTTATTTTGAGGAAGTTATGGCAATCGGAAGATCCGTTTCACGCCCAAGTCGGTTATCGGTCAACAAAATTGACATGAAAATCGACTAAAAATTAAGTTTCTTTATTTTGTATTTATTTAAATGCAGTATTAATCTAGAGCGTAAAACATGACTTATGACGTATTGCACATGAAAATCGAGCTTATTTTAAGGAAGTTATGGCAATCGGAAGATCCGTTTCACGCCCAAGTCGGTTATCGGTCAACAAAATTGACATGAAAATCGACTAAAAATTAAGTTTCTTTATTTTGTATTTATTTAAATGCAGTATTAATCTAGAGCGTAAAACATGACTTATGACGTATTGCACATGAAAATCGAGCTTATTTTAAGGAAGTTATGGCAATCGGAAGATCCGTTTCACGCCCAAGTCGGTTATCGGTCAACAAAATTGACATGAAAATCGACTAAAAATTAAGTTTCTTTATTTTGTATTTATTTAAATGCAGTATTAATCTAGAGCGTAAAACATGACTTATGACGTATTGCACATGAAAATCGAGCTTATTTTAAGGAAGTTATGGCAATCGGAAGATCCGTTTCACGCCCAAGTCGGTTATCGGTCAACAAAATTGACATGAAAATCGACTAAAAATTAAGTTTCTTTATTTTGTATTTATTTAAATGCAGTATTAATCTAGAGCGTAAAACATGACTTATGACGTATTGCACATGAAAATCGAGCTTATTTTGAGGAAGTTATGGCAATCGGAAGATCCGTTTCACGCCCAAGTCGGTTATCGGTCAACAAAATTGACATGAAAATCGACTAAAAATTAAGTTTCTTTATTTTGTATTTATTTAAATGCAGTATTAATCTAGAGCGTAAAACATGACTTATGACGTATTGCACATGAAAATCGAGCTTATTTTAAGGAAGTTATGGCAATCGGAAGATCCGTTTCACGCCCAAGTCGGTTATCGGTCAACAAAATTGACATGAAAATCGACTAAAAATTAAGTTTCTTTATTTTGTATTTATTTAAATGCAGTATTAATCTAGAGCGTAAAACATGACTTATGACGTATTGCACATGAAAATCGAGCTTATTTTAAGGAAGTTATGGCAATCGGAAGATCCGTTTCACGCCCAAGTCGGTTATCGGTCAACAAAATTGACATGAAAATCGACTAAAAATTAAGTTTCTTTATTTTGTATTTATTTAAATGCAGTATTAATCTAGAGCGTAAAACATGACTTATGACGTATTGCACATGAAAATCGAGCTTATTTTAAGGAAGTTATGGCAATCGGAAGATCCGTTTCACGCCCAAGTCGGTTATCGGTCAACAAAATTGACATGAAAATCGACTAAAAATTAAGTTTCTTTATTTTGTATTTATTTAAATGCAGTATTAATCTAGAGCGTAAAACATGACTTATGACGTATTGCACATGAAAATCGAGCTTATTTTAAGGAAGTTATGGCAATCGGAAGATCCGTTTCACGCCCAAGTCGGTTATCGGTCAACAAAATTGACATGAAAATCGACTAAAAATTAAGTTTCTTTATTTTGTATTTATTTAAATGCAGTATTAATCTAGAGCGTAAAACATGACTTATGACGTATTGCACATGAAAATCGAGCTTATTTTAAGGAAGTTATGGCAATCGGAAGATCCGTTTCACGCCCAAGTCGGTTATCGGTCAACAAAATTGACATGAAAATCGACTAAAAATTAAGTTTCTTTATTTTGTATTTATTTAAATGCAGTATTAATCTAGAGCGTAAAACATGACTTATGACGTATTGCACATGAAAATCGAGCTTATTTTAAGGAAGTTATGGCAATCGGAAGATCCGTTTCACGCCCAAGTCGGTTATCGGTCAACAAAATTGACATGAAAATCGACTAAAAATTAAGTTTCTTTATTTTGTATTTATTTAAATGCAGTATTAATCTAGAGCGTAAAACATGACTTATGACGTATTGCACATGAAAATCGAGCTTATTTTAAGGAAGTTATGGCAATCGGAAGATCCGTTTCACGCCCAAGTCGGTTATCGGTCAACAAAATTGACATGAAAATCGACTAAAAATTAAGTTTCTTTATTTTGTATTTATTTAAATGCAGTATTAATCTAGAGCGTAAAACATGACTTATGACGTATTGCACATGAAAATCGAGCTTATTTTAAGGAAGTTATGGCAATCGGAAGATCCGTTTCACGCCCAAGTCGGTTATCGGTCAACAAAATTGACATGAAAATCGACTAAAAATTAAGTTTCTTTATTTTGTATTTATTTAAATGCAGTATTAATCTAGAGCGTAAAACATGACTTATGACGTATTGCACATGAAAATCGAGCTTATTTTAAGGAAGTTATGGCAATCGGAAGATCCGTTTCACGCCCAAGTCGGTTATCGGTCAACAAAATTGACATGAAAATCGACTAAAAATTAAGTTTCTTTATTTTGTATTTATTTAAATGCAGTATTAATCTAGAGCGTAAAACATGACTTATGACGTATTGCACATGAAAATCGAGCTTATTTTAAGGAAGTTATGGCAATCGGAAGATCCGTTTCACGCCCAAGTCGGTTATCGGTCAACAAAATTGACATGAAAATCGACTAAAAATTAAGTTTCTTTATTTTGTATTTATTTAAATGCAGTATTAATCTAGAGCGTAAAACATGACTTATGACGTATTGCACATGAAAATCGAGCTTATTTTGAGGAAGTTATGGCAATCGGAAGATCCGTTTCACGCCCAAGTCGGTTATCGGTCAACAAAATTGACATGAAAATCGACTAAAAATTAAGTTTCTTTATTTTGTATTTATTTAAATGCAGTATTAATCTAGAGCGTAAAACATGACTTATGACGTATTGCACATGAAAATCGAGCTTATTTTGAGGAAGTTATGGCAATCGGAAGATCCGTTTCACGCCCAAGTCGGTTATCGGTCAACAAAATTGACATGAAAATCGACTAAAAATTAAGTTTCTTTATTTTGTATTTATTTAAATGCAGTATTAATCTAGAGCGTAAAACATGACTTATGACGTATTGCACATGAAAATCGAGCTTATTTTAGGGAAGTTATGGCAATCGGAAGACCCGTTTCACGCCCAAGTCGGGTATCGGTCACAAAAAATTGACATGAAAATCGACTAAAAATTAAGTTTCTTTATTTTGTATTTATTTAAATGCAGAATTAATCTAGAGCGTAAAACATGACTTATGACGTATTGCACATGAAAATCGAGCTTATTTTAAGGAAGTTATGGCAATCGGAAGATCCGTTTCACGCCCAAGTCGGTTATCGGTCAACAAAATTGACATGAAAATCGACTAAAAATTAAGTTTCTTTATTTTGTATTTATTTAAATGCAGTATTAATCTAGAGCGTAAAACATGACTTATGACGTATTGCACATGAAAATCGAGCTTATTTTAAGGAAGTTATGGCAATCGGAAGATCCGTTTCACGCCCAAGTCGGTTATCGGTCAACAAAATTGACATGAAAATCGACTAAAAATTAAGTTTCTTTATTTTGTATTTATTTAAATGCAGTATTAATCTAGAGCGTAAAACATGACTTATGACGTATTGCACATGAAAATCGAGCTTATTTTGAGGAAGTTATGGCAATCGGAAGATCCGTTTCACGCCCAAGTCGGTTATCGGTCAACAAAATTGACATGAAAATCGACTAAAAATTAAGTTTCTTTATTTTGTATTTATTTAAATGCAGTATTAATCTAGAGCGTAAAACATGACTTATGACGTATTGCACATGAAAATCGAGCTTATTTTGAGGAAGTTATGGCAATCGGAAGATCCATTTCAAGCCCAAGTCGGTTATCGGTCAACAAAATTGACATGAAAATCGACTAAAAATTAAGTTTCTTTATTTTGTATTTATTTAAATGCAGTATTAATCTAGAGCGTAAAACATGACTTATGACGTATTGCACATGAAAATCGAGCTTATTTTGAGGAAGTTATGGCAATCGGAAGATCCATTTCAAGCCCAAGTCGGTTATCGGTCACAAAAAATTGACATGAAAATCGACTAAAAATTAAGTTTCTTTATTTTGTATTTATTTAAATGCAGTATTAATCTAGAGCGTAAAACATGACTTATGACGTATTGCACATGAAAATCGAGCTTATTTTGAGGAAGTTATGGCAATCGGAAGATCCATTTCAAGCCCAAGTCGGTTATCGGTCAACAAAATTGACATGAAAATCGACTAAAAATTAAGTTTCTTTATTTTGTATTTATTTAAATGCAGTATTAATCTAGAGCGTAAAACATGACTTATGACGTATTGCACATGAAAATCGAGCTTATTTTGAGGAAGTTATGGCAATCGGAAGATCCGTTTCACGCCCAAGTCGGTTATCGGTCAACAAAATTGACATGAAAATCACACCTAAAAATTAAGTTTCTTTATTTTGTATTTATTTAAATGCAGTATTAATCTAGAGCGTAAAACATGACTTATGACGTATTGCACATGAAAATCGAGCTTATTTTAAGGAAGTTATGGCAATCGGAAGATCCGTTTCACGCCCAAGTCGGTTATCGGTCAACAAAATTGACATGAAAATCGACTAAAAATTAAGTTTCTTTATTTTGTATTTATTTAAATGCAGTATTAATCTAGAGCGTAAAACATGACTTATGACGTATTGCACATGAAAATCGAGCTTATTTTGAGGAAGTTATGGCAATCGGAAGATCCGTTTCAAGCCCAAGTCGGTTATCGGTCAACAAAAATTGACATGAAAATCGACTAAAAATTAAGTTTCTTTATTTTGTATTTATTAAACTGCAGTATTAATCTAGAGCGTAAAACATGACTTATGACGTATTGCACATGAAAATCGAGCTTATTTTGAGGAAGTTATGGCAATCGGAAGATCCGTTTCACGCCCAAGTCGGTTATCGGTCACAAAAAATTGACATGAAAATCGACTAAAAATTAAGTTTCTTTATTTTGTATTTATTTAAATGCAGTATTAATCTAGAGCGTAAAACATGACTTATGACGTATTGCACATGAAAATCGAGCTTATTTTAAGGAAGTTATGGCAATCGGAAGATCCGTTTCACGCCCAAGTCGGTTATCGGTCAACAAAATTGACATGAAAATCGACTAAAAATTAAGTTTCTTTATTTTGTATTTATTTAAATGCAGTATTAATCTAGAGCGTAAAACATGACTTATGACGTATTGCACATGAAAATCGAGCTTATTTTGAGGAAGTTATGGCAATCGGAAGATCCGTTTTCACGCCCAAGTCGGTTATCGGTCAACAAAATTGACATGAAAATCGACTAAAAATTAAGTTTCTTTATTTTGTATTTATTTAAATGCAGTATTAATCTAGAGCGTAAAACATGACTTATGACGTATTGCACATGAAAATCGAGCTTATTTTGAGGAAGTTATGGCAATCGGAAGATCCATTTCAAGCCCAAGTCGGTTATCGGTCACAAAAAATTGACATGAAAATCGACTAAAAATTAAGTTTCTTTATTTTGTATTTATTTAAATGCAGTATTAATCTAGAGCGTAAAACATGACTTATGACGTATTGCACATGAAAATCGAGCTTATTTTGAGGAAGTTATGGCAATCGGAAGATCCATTTCAAGCCCAAGTCGGTTATCGGTCAACAAAATTGACATGAAAATCGACTAAAAATTAAGTTTCTTTATTTTGTATTTATTTAAATGCAGTATTAATCTAGAGCGTAAAACATGACTTATGACGTATTGCACATGAAAATCGAGCTTATTTTAAGGAAGTTATGGCAATCGGAAGATCCGTTTCACGCCCAAGTCGGTTATCGGTCAACAAAATTGACATGAAAATCGACTAAAAATTAAGTTTCTTTATTTTGTATTTATTTAAATGCAGTATTAATCTAGAGCGTAAAACATGAGTTATGACGTATTGCACATGAAAATCGAGCTTGTTTTAAGGAAGTTATGGCAATCGGAAGATCCGTTTCACGCCCAAGTCGGTTATCGGTCAACAAAATTGACATGAAAATCGACTAAAAATTAAGTTTCTTTATTTTGTATTTATTTAAATGCAGTATTAATCTAGAGCGTAAAACATGACTTATGACGTATTGCACATGAAAATCGAGCTTGTTTTAAGGAAGTTATGGCAATCGGAAGATCCGTTTCACGCCCAAGTCGGTTATCGGTCAACAAAATTGACATGAAAATCGACTAAAAATTAAGTTTCTTTATTTTGTATTTATTTAAATGCAGTATTAATCTAGAGCGTAAAACATGACTTATGACGTATTGCACATGAAAATCGAGCTTATTTTAAGGAAGTTATGGCAATCGGAAGATCCGTTTCACGCCCAAGTCGGTTATCGGTCAACAAAATTGACATGAAAATCGACTAAAAATTAAGTTTCTTTATTTTGTATTTATTTAAATGCAGTATTAATCTAGAGCGTAAAACATGACTTATGACGTATTGCACATGAAAATCGAGCTTATTTTAAGGAAGTTATGGCAATCGGAAGATCCGTTTCACGCCCAAGTCGGTTGATCGGTCAACAAAATTGACATGAAAATCGACTAAAAATTAAGTTTCTTTATTTTGTATTTATTTAAATGCAGTATTCAAGTCGATAGAGCGTAAAACATGACTTATGACGTATTGCACATGAAAATCGAGCTTATTTTAAGGAAGTTATGGCAATCGGAAGATCCGTTTCACGCCCAAGTCGGTTATCGGTCAACAAAATTGACATGAAAATCGACTAAAAATTAAGTTTCTTTATTTTGTATTTATTTAAATGCAGTATTAATCTAGAGCGTAAAACATGACTTATGACGTATTGCACATGAAAATCGAGCTTATTTTGAATAAGTTATGGCAACCGGAAGATCTGTTTCACGCCCAAGTGGGTTATCGGTCAACAAAATTGACATGAAAATCGACTAAAAATTAAGTTTCTTTAATTTGTATTTATTTAAATGCAGTATTAATCTAGAGCATAAAACATGAGTTATGACATATTGCACATGAAAATCGAGCTTATTTTAAGGAAGTTATGGCAATCGGAAGATCCGTTTCACGCCCAAGTCGGTTATCGGTCAACAAAATTGACATGAAAATCGACTAAAAATTAAGTTTCTTTATTTTGTATTTATTTAAATGCAGTATTAATCTAGAGCGTAAAACATGACTTATGACGTATTGCACATGAAAATCGAGCTTATTTTGAGGAAGTTATGGCAATCGGAAGATCCATTTCAAGCCCAAGTCGGTTATCGGTCACAAAAAATTGACATGAAAATCGACTAAAAATTAAGTTTCTTTATTTTGTATTTATTTAAATGCAGTATTAATCTAGAGCGTAAAACATGACTTATGACGTATTGCACATGAAAATCGAGCTTATTTTGAGGAAGTTATGGCAATCGGAAGATCCGTTTCACGCCCAAGTCGGTTATCGGTCAACAAAATTGACATGAAAATCGACTAAAAATTAAGTTTCTTTATTTTGTATTTATTTAAATGCAGTATTAATCTAGAGCGTAAAACATGACTTATGACGTATTGCACATGAAAATCGAGCTTATTTTAAGGAAGTTATGGCAACCAGAAGATCTGTTTCACGCCCAAGTCGGTTATCGGTCAACAAAATTGACATGAAAATCGACTAAAAATTAAGTTTCTTTATTTTGTATTTATTTAAATGCAGTATTAATCTAGAGCGTAAAACATGACTTATGACGTATTGCACATGAAAATCGAGCTTATTTTAAGGAAGTTATGGCAATCGGAAGATCCGTTTCACGCCCAAGTCGGTTATCGGTCAACAAAATTGACATGAAAATCGACTAAAAATTAAGTTTCTTTATTTTGTATTTATTAAAATGCAGTATTAATCTAGAGCGTAAAACATGACTTATGACGTATTGCACATGAAAATCGAGCTTATTTTAAGGAAGTTATGGCAATCGGAAGATCCGTTTCACGCCCAAGTCGGTTATCGGTCAACAAAATTGACATGTAAATCGACTAAAAATTAAGTTTCTTTATTTTGTATTTATTTAAATGCAGTATTAATCTAGAGCGTAAAACATGAGTTATGACGTATTGCACATGAAAATCGAGCTTATTTTAAGGAAGTTATGGCAATCGGAAGATCCGTTTCACGCCCAAGTCGGTTATCGGTCCACAAAATTGATATGAAAATCGACTAAAAATTAAGTTTCTTTATTTTGTATTTATTTAAATGCAGTATTAATCTAGAGCGTAAAACATGACTTATGACGTATTGCACATGAAAATCGAGCTTATTTTGAGGAAGTTATGGCAATCGGAAGATCCATTTCAAGCCCAAGTCGGTTATCGGTCACAAAAAATTGACATGAAAATCGACTAAAAATTAAGTTTCTTTATTTTGTATTTATTTAAATGCAGTATTAATCTAGAGCGTAAAACATGACTTATGACGTATTGCACATGAAAATCGAGCTTATTTTAAGGAAGTTATGGCAATCGGAAGATCCATTTCAAGCCCAAGTCGGTTATCGGTCACAAAAAATTGACATGAAAATCGACTAAAAATTAAGTTTCTTTATTTTGTATTTATTTAAATGCAGTATCGACTAAAAATTAAGTTTCTTATTTTGTATTTATTTAAGTGCAGTATTAATCTGGAGCGTAAAACATGACTTATGACGTATTGCACATGAAAATCAAGCTTATTTTGAAAAAGTTATGGCAACCAGAAGATCTGTTTCACGCCCAAGTCGGTAGAGCGTAAAACATGACTTATGACGTATTGCACATGAAAATCGAGCTTACTTTAAGGAAGTTATGGCAATCGGAAGATCCGTTTCACGCCCAAGTCGGTTATCGGTCAACAAAATTGACATGCAAATCGACTAAAAATTAAGTTGCTTTAATTTCTATTTATTTAAATGCAGTATTAATCTAGAGCATAAAACATGAGTTATGACATATTGCACATGAAAATCGAGCTAATTTTGAGGAAGTTATGGCAATCGGAAGATCCGTTTCACGCCCAAGTCGGTTATCGGTCATACAAAATTGACATGAAAATCGACTAAAAATTAAGTTTCTTTATTTTGTATTTATTTAAATGCAGTATTAATCTAGAGCGTAAAACGTGACTTATGACGTATTGCACATGAAAATCGAGCTTATTTTAAGGAAGTTATGGCAATCGGAAGATCCATTTCAAGCCCAAGTCGGTTATCGGTCACAAAAAATTGACATGAAAATCGACTAAAAATTAAGTTTCTTTATTTTGTATTTATTTAAATGCAGTATCGACTAAAAATTAAGTTTCTTTATTTTGTATTTATTTAAGTGCAGTATTAATCTGGAGCGTAAAACATGACTTATGACGTATTGCACATGAAAATCAAGCTTATTTTGAAAAAGTTATGGCAACCAGAAGATCTGTTTCACGCCCAAGTCGGTAGAGCGTAAAACATGACTTATGACGTATTGCACATGAAAATCGAGCTTACTTTAAGGAAGTTATGGCAATCGGAAGATCCGTTTCACGCCCAAGTCGGTTATCGGTCAACAAAATTGACATGCAAATCGACTAAAAATTAAGTTTCTTTATTTTGTATTTATTTAAATGCAGTATTAATCTAGAGCGTAAAACATGACTTATGACGTATTGCACATGAAAATCGAGCTTACTTTAAGGAAGTTATGGCAATCGGAAGATCCGTTTCACGCCCAAGTCGGTTATCGGTCAACAAAATTGACATGAAAATCGACCAAAAATTAAGTTTCTTTATTTTGTATTTATTTAAATGCAGTATTAATCTAGAGCATAAAACATGAGTTATGACGTATTGCACATGAAAATCGAGCTTATTTTAAGGAAGTTATGGCAATCGGAAGATCCGTTTCACGCCCAAGTCGGTTATCGTCAACAAAATTGACATACAAATCGACTAAAAATTAAGTTTCTTTATTTTGTATTTATTAAACTGCAGTATTAATCTAGAGTGAAAAACATGACTTATGACGTATTGCACATGAAAATCGAGCTTATTTTGCGGAAGTTATGGCAATCGGAAGATCCGTTTCACGCCCAAGTCGGTTATCGGTCAACAAAATTGACATGAAAATCGACTAAAAATTAAGTTTCTTTATTTTGTATTTATTTAAATGCAGTATTAATCTAGAGCGTAAAACATGACTTATGACGTATTGCACATGAAAATCGAGCTTATTTTGAGGAAGTTATGTACACCGTACACCGTACACCGCCACCGTACTCCGTACACCGTACACCGTACACCGTACACCGCCACCGTACACCGTACACCGTACACCGTACACCGTACACCGTACACCGTACACCGTACACCGCCACCGTACACCGTACACCGTACACCGTACACCGTACACCGTACAACGTACACCGTACACCGCCACCGTACACCGTACACCGTACACCGTACACCGTACACCGCCACCGTACACCGTACACCGTACACCGCCACCGTACACCGTACACTGTACACCGTACACCGTACACCGTACACCGTACACCGTACACCGTACACCGTACACCGTACACCGTACACCGTACACCGTACACCGTACACCGTACACCGTACACCGTACACCGTACACCGTACACCGTACACCGAACACCGCCACCGTACACCGTACACCGTACACCGTACACCGCCACCGTACACCGTACACCGTACACCGCCACCGTACACCGTACACCGTACACCGTACACCGTACACCGTACACCGCCACCGTACACCGTACACCGCCACCGTACACCGTACACCGTACACCGTACACCGTACACCGTACACCGTACACCGTACACCGTACACCGTACACCGTACACCGCCACCGTACACCGTACACCGTACACCGTACACCGCCACCGCCACCGTACACGTTACCAACTTAAAATCGACGATCTCACATAACCTCACATAAATCAAATTCAAATATTGCAGTATGAGATGAGCAGGTACACCGCCACCGTACACCGTACACCGTACACCGCCACCGTACACCGTACACCGTACACCGTACACCGTACACCGTACACCGCCACCGTACACCGTACACCGTACACCGTACACCGTACACCGCCACCGTACACCGTACACCGTACACCGTACACCGTACACCGTACACCGTACACCGCCACCGTACACCGTACACCGCCACCGTACACCGTACACCGTACACCGTACACCGTACACCGTACACCGTACACCGTACACCGCCACCGTACACCGTACACCGTACACCGTACACCGCCACCGTACACCGTACACCGTACACCGCCACCGTACACCGTACACCGTACACCGTACACCGCCACCGTACACCGTACACTGTACACCGTACACCGTACACCGTACACCGCCACCGCCACCGTAAACCGTACACCGTACACCGTACACCGCCACCGTACACCGTACACCGTACACCGTACACCGCCACCGTACACCGTACACCGTACACCGTACACCGTACACCGTACAACGTACACCGTACACCGCCACCGTACACCGTACACCGCCACCGTACACCGTACACCGTACACCGTACACCGTACACCGCCACCGTACACCGTACACCGTACACCGCCACCGTACACCGTACACCGCCACCGTACACCGTACACTGTACACCGTACACCGTACACCGTACACCGTACACCGTACACCGTACACCGTACACCGTACACCGTACACCGTACACCGTACACCGTACACCGTACACCGTACACCGTACACCGCCACCGTACACCGTACACCGTACACCGTACACCGCCACCGTACACCGTACACCGTACACCGTACACCGTACACCATACACCGTACACCGTACACCGCCACCGAACACCGTACACCGTACACCGTACACCGTACACCGTACACCGCCACCGTACACCGTACACCGTACACCGTACACCGCCACCGTACACCGTACACCGTACACCGCCACCGTACACCGTACACCGTACACCGTACACCGTACACCGTACACCGTACACCGTACACCGTACACCGTACACCGTACACCGCCACCGTACACCGTACACCGTACACCGTACACCGTACACCGTACACCGTACACCGCCACCGTACACCGTACACCGTACACCGTACACCGTACACCGCCACCGTACACCGTACACCGTACACCGTACACCGTACACCGCCACCGTACACCGTACACCGCCACCGTACACCGTACACCGTACACCGTACACCGTACACCGTACACCGTACACCGTACACCGTACACCGTACACCGTACACCGCCACCGCCACCGTACACGTTACCAACTTAAAATCGACGATCTCACATAACCTCACATAAATCAAATTCAAATATTGCAGTATGAGATGAGCAGGTACACCGCCACCGTACACCGTACACCGTACACCGCCACCGTACACCGTACACCGTACACCGTACACCGTACACCGCCACCGTACACCGTACACCGTACACCGTACACCGTACACCGTACACCGTACACCGTACACCGTACACCGCCACCGTACACCGTACACCGTACACCGTACACCGTACACCGTACACCGTACACCGTACACCGTACACCGTACACCGTACACCGTACACCGCCACCGTACACCGTACACCGCCACCGTACACCGTACACCGTACACCGTACACCGCCACCGTACACCGTACACCGTACACCGCCACCGTACACCGTACACCGTACACCGTACACCGCCACCGTACACCGTACACTGTACACCGTACACCGTACACCGTACACCGCTACCGCCACCGTAAACCGTACACCGTACACCGTACACCGCCACCGTACACCGTACACCGTACACCGTACACCGTACACCGTACACCGTACACCGTACACCGTACACCGCCACCGTACACCGTACACCGCCACCGTACACCGTACACCGCCACCGTACACCGTACACCGTACACCGCCACCGTACACCGTACACCGCCACCGTACACCGTACACCGTACACCGCCACCGTACACCGAACACCGCCACCGTACACCGTACACCGTACACCGTACACCGCCACCGTACACCGTACACCGTACACCGTACACCGTACACCGCCACCGTACACCGTACACCGTACACCGTACACCGTACACCGTACACCGTACACCGTACACCGTACACCGTACACCGCCACCGTACACCGTACACCGCCACCGTACACCGTACACCGTACACCGTACACCGTACACCGTACACCGCCACCGTACACCGTACACCGCCACCGTACACCGTACACCGTACACCGTACACCGTACACCGTACACCGTACACCGTACACCGTACACCGTACACCGTACACCGTACACCGTACACCGTACACCGTACACCGTACACCGTACACCGTACACCGTACACCGAACACCGCCACCGTACACCGTACACCGTACACCGTACACCGTACACCGCCACCGTACACCGTACACCGTACACCGCCACCGTACACCGTACACCGTACACCGTACACCGTACACCGTACACCGTACACCGTACACCGCCACCGTACACCGTACACCGCCACCGTACACCGTACACCGTACACCGTACACCGTACACCGTACACCGTACACCGTACACCGTACACCGTACACCGTACACCGTACACCGCCACCGTACACCGTACACCGCCACCGTACACCGTACACCGCCACCGTACACCGTACACCGTACACCGTACACCGTACACCGTACACCGTACACCGTACACCGTACACCGAACACCGCCACCGTACACCGTACACCGTACACCGTACACCGCCACCGTACACCGTACACCGTACACCGCCACCGTACACCGTACACCGTACACCGTACACCGTACACCGTACACCGTACACCGTACACCGTACACCGTACACCGTACACCGTACACCTTACACCGCCACCGTACACCGTACACCGTACACCGTACACCGTACACCGTACACCGTACACCGTACACCGTACACCGTACACCGCCACCGTTCACCGTACACCGTACACCGTACACCGTACACCGTACACCGCCACCGTACACCGTACACCGTACACCGCCACCGTACACCGTACACCGTACACCGTACACCGTACACCGTACACCGTACACCGTACACCGCCACCGTACACCGTACACCGTACACCGTACACCGTACACCGCCACCGTACACCGTACACCGTACACCGTACACCGCCACCGTACACCGTACACCGCCACCGTACACCGTACACCGTACACCGTACACCGTACACCGCCACCGTACACCGTACACTGTACACCGTACACCGTACACCGTACACCGCCACCGTCACCGTAAACCGTACACCGTACACCGTACACCGCCACCGTACACCGTACACCGTACACCGCCACCGTACACCGTACACCGCCACCGTACACCGTACACCGTACACCGTACACCGTACACCGTACACCGTACACCGTACACCGTACACCGTACACCGTACACCGTACACCGTACACCGTACACCGCCACCGTACACCGTACACCGCCACCGTACACCGTACACCGTACACCGTACACCGTACACCGTACACCGTACACCGTACACCGCCACCGTACACCGTACACCGCCACCGTACACCGTACACCGTACACCGCCACCGTACACCGTACACCGCCACCGTACACCGTACACCGTACACCGTACACCGTACACCGTACACCGTACACCGTACACCGTACACCGCCACCGCACCGTACACCGTACACCGTACACCGTACACCGTACACCGTACACCGTACACCGTACACCGTACACCGTACACCGTACACCGTACACCGTACACCGCCACCGTACACCGTACACCGCCACCGTACACCGTACACCGTACACCGCCACCGTACACCGTACACCGCCACCGTACACCGTACACCGTACACCGCCACCGTACACCGTACACCGTACACCGTACACCGTACACCGTACACCGTACACCGTACACCGTACACCGTACACCGTACACCGCCACCGCAACCGCTACCGCCACCACCAACACCACATTTAAGCAAATTATTATTAAATTATATGTTTGGTGAATCCTCTTTTTATATGCATTTCGTTAAAAGGCAAACCAAAATAATAATTCACGTAAAAAAAAAAACGCTCCGGAAATTAGAACCCCGGTTCTAATTTCAGAGCGTTCAATGAACTAAAAACACTAGTTCTAATTTCTGGAAGATTCTAATTTCCGAGAGTTCTAATTTGTGAGCGTCCACTGTACTGCATTTAAATAAATACAAAATAAAGAAACTTAATTTTTAGTCGATTTTCATGTCAATTTTTTGTGACCGATAACCGACTTGGGCGTGAAACGGATCTTCCGATTGCCATAACTTCCTCAAAATAAGCTCGATTTTCATGTGCAATACGTCATAAGTCATGTTTTACGCTCTAGATTAATACTGCAGTTTAATAAATACAAAATAAAGAAACTTAATTTTTAGTCGATTTGCATGTCAATTTTGTTGACCGATAACCGACTTGGGCGTGAAACGGATCTTCCGATTGCCATAACTTCCTTAAAATAAGCTCGATTTTCATGTGCAATACGTCATAAGTAATGTTTTACGCTCTAGATTAATACTGCATTTAAATAAATACAAAATAAAGAAACTTAATTTTTAGTCGATTTTCATGTCAATTTTGTTGACCGATAACCGACTTGGGCGTAAAACGGATCTTCCGATTGCCATAACATCCTCATAGTAAGCTCGATTTTCATGTGCACTACGTCATAAGTCACGTTTTACGCTCTAGATTAATACTGCATTTAAATAAATACAAAATAAAGAAACTTAATTTTTAGTCGATTTTTATGTCAATTTTGGGCGTGAAACGGATCTTCCGATTGCAATAACTTTCTTAAAATAAGCTCGATTTTCATGTGCAATACGTCATAAGTCATGTTTTATGCTCTAGATTAATACTGCATTTAAATAAATACAAAATAAATAAACTTAGTTTTAAGTCGATTTTCATATCAATTTTGTTGACCGATAACCGACTTGGGCGTGAAACGGATCTTCCGATTACCATAACTTCCTCAAAGTAAGCTCGATTTTCATGTGCAATACGTCATAAGTCATGTTTCACGCTCTAGATTGATATAACATTTAAATAAATACAAAATAAAGAAACTTAATTTTTAGTCGATTTTCATGTCAATTTTGTTGACCGATAACCGACTTGGGCGTGAAACGGATCTTCTGATTGCCATAACTTCCTTAAAATAAGCTCGATTTTCATGTGCAATACGTCATAAGTAATGTTTTATGCTCTAGATTAATACTGCATTTAAATAAATACAAAATAAATAAACTTAGTTTTAAGTCGATTTTCATATCAATTTTGTTGACCGATAACCGACTTGGGCGTGAAACGGATCTTCCGATTGCCATAACTTCCTTAAAATAAGCTCGATTTTCATGTGCAATACGTCATAAGTCATGTTTTACGCTCTAGATTGATATAACATTTAAATAAATACAAAATAAAGAAACTTAATTTTTAGTCGATTTTCATGTCAATTTTGTTGACCGATAACCGACTTGGGCGTGAAACGGATCTTCTGATTGCCATAACTTCCTCATAGTAAGCTCGATTTTCATGTGCAATACGTCATAAGTCATGTTTTATGCTCTAGATTAATACTGCATTTAAATAAATACAAAATAAATAAACTTAGTTTTAAGTCGATTTTCATGTCAATTTTGTTGACCGATAACCGACTTGGGCTTGAAATGGATCTTCCGATTGCCAGAACTTCCTTAAAATATGCTCGATTTTCATGTGCAATACGTCATAAGTCATGTTTTACGATCTAGATTAATACTGCATTTAAATAAATACAAAATAAAGAAACTTAATTTTTAGTCGATTTGCATGTCAATTTTGTTGACCGATAACCGACTTGGGCGTGAAACGGATCTTCCGATTGCCATAACTTCCTTAAAATAAGCTCGATTTTCATGTGCAATACGTCATAACTCATGTTTTATGCTCTAGATTAATACTGCATTTAAATAAATACAAAATAAAGAAACTTAATTTTTAGTCGATTTGCATGTCAATTTTGTTGACCGATAGCCGACTTGGGCGTGAAACGCATCTTCCGATTGCCATAACTTCCTTAAAATAAGCTCGATTTTCATGTGCAATACGTCATAAGTCATGGCTCTAGATTAATACTGCATTTAAATAAATACAAAAGAAAGAAACTTAATTTTTATTTCATGTGCAAAACGTCATAAGTCATGTTTTATGCTCTAGATTTATACTATGTTCGATTTATCGATTGGTCTGTTTCGAGTGTGCTAATATAGTTTTGTTCGATATTCTGTTGTCGATTTGATACATTTTTTAGTTTTCCAACCTAACAGAATATAACCGTTGATGAAATTGTTTTTAAGCATTTAATTTTAAACTTTTTTTTAAACATTTTGGGTAATTTTTCAGAAATAAAACCTTTAAAAATATGCAACTAAGTAAAAATTGTATGCAACATTAGTTTTTCAGCTCCACATTGTGTTAAATAAAAGCGTAAGCCCCAAAAAAATCAAATTTTTAAAAGGTTTTATTTTTAGTCTTTACGTTTTTTTTCTCTTCAAAGCAAACTTTGTTTGAAATGCAATTTTTCGATATGTGCGCTGCCCGAAAAACTATAGCTAATGGCTAAATGGCTAAAAGTCGCAAATTTTTAATTTACGTTCATAAATTGTGTTTCTTTTTTGAGCGATTTATTAGTTGCGATTCAAAGAAAAAAAAATAGTTAGATTTATTTTTTGCAATATTTTGTGCATTTAAATTGAGCGAAAAATGTTTATTTTTTTTGGCTAACGGCGAATTATTTGCCAATTCACACACACAAACACACACCTGTACACATACACATCAATTTTTCATAGTTTATTTTCCGCGCTCTGTCAGCAAAAGAGCCCCAAAGTCCCGGAGTCCAGAGTTGCTGCATTTGTGCAGATTTGAGCTATGTTCTCGGCCATAAGCCGTTTATGCCCTTGATTTATTACGGCCCAACAAATCAACAAGCCGAAATGATTCGGACAACAACACCAGAATAAACCCCCACTACAGCTCCACAAAACCCCTCAAAAAGGGCAGACACCTTATAACATATGTATATATACATATATACACATATTTGTTTGTTGCATTTTGTGAAAGTTTAATGCTTAAAAACAACAATGGCAGCAACTGCATAAGAAGATTTCGGGGTTAATAAGGGGGGTTACGGAATTTAAGCACAATTTATTTGTGCATTATAGGAGTTGGGTCAACCTACAGTTAGAAAAACATTTAGTTACTTGATGAAGGAAAACTTAAGATTGTAATGAAAGGCCCTAGGGTTAAAAGCATTGTGAATATTTTTGAAATATCTTAAAGTGCTTTCAAGAAAGTAAGAAACTGAAAGTTTCAGACCTCGAATAGGGGTTTGAGCAAAACAGAAACAATTGATTTTCTCAGGAATGCGTGAATCGATTGATTTGAAGTTTTGATATGTTTTGGGAACTAAAAAATCTTTAAGAGCTTTTCGGTTGACAATAACCTCAAAAGAAATGGCCTTTTGGGCTTTAATTTTGATTTTTAAACATGATGCGAGCTTAGTAAAGTTTCATATATATTCATAAATATTCACAGTATCGTTCCGATATCTTTCAAGGGCAAATCCACCATGCTTATACCCCTGGGGCCTTCGAGAAGGAACATCTTTCAATATTATGGAAACGTCCATAAATATAAACAAAATAGTAAAGCTTAGTTGACGAGGATTTTTATTGCTCACTTAAAGACAAGCGTTTTTTTTTTAACTGCAAAAACCCTTCCGTATCAATATTGAACCAGGACACAAAATTCGAAGTCATCGTATGGTATTGAAAAAAACCTGATGAAAACTGGCCAGATGGGGGCTTGCAGACTGTACACTGATAAAAAAAGCCGTGCTAAAAATAAGTTCGAATGAACATGAATCAAGTATTTTGGATTCTCGAATTTTATTTTTCATTCAAGTACAAAATACTTGAAATGAGTATTAAAATACTTTAATCAAGTACAAGATTCTTAAAATAAGTATAAGTGAACTTGAATCAAGTATATTTCCAGAAATACGAAATCGAGTACGAAAATTCGCGATTCAAGTACGAGTTGCAGGTTCGAATCCCACCCACGGCATTTTATAATTTCTTTTTATTTAAAAAAATTTTTGTTTTTATATATCGTGGTTGCTGTTTTAAACAGAGATTTACAGGAAAATAAAAACCATAACATAAGAAAATACTTATTTGTATATACAAAAAAATGAACGTATACAAAATCGTTCTCGCGCATACAGAGAGACGATCGCCTTTATACATTCAGTGCAGCGATGTTAGCTTAAACTATCCATTAGCGCAATAGGATTGTTTACGGATCTGGCTCAACAGATAAGACATTCGCCGCATTAACAAGAGGTCTCGGGTTCGAATCTTCGTCATGGTAAGTGTGAAAAAATATATAATGGCATTTTCTTAATTTCTTCTCCCCGACATCTCTATTTAAGGCATGAGGAGTGATTGGAAGCTTTAAAAAAACTCAAAGAAGTTCATCAATCAATCTTTAAAAAATACTGCAATACTTGAAATAAGTATTATCATAGTTAGTTTAAGTAAACAAATTCTAGAATCCAGAACAACAAAATACTTATTTTAGAAAATAATCAACTCACATTTTTAGTGCACGAAAACTTAAAGCGTGTTCAAAATGGACTTAAATCTAGTACGGTGAAACTTAATTCAAGTTCAAGGAGTACTAAAATCAAGTATAGCCGAACTTAAAAAATTGTACTTGAATCAAGTACGACATTCTCACTTCAGTAATTCCGTACTTAGTGAGAAATCAAGTTCGGATTGTTGGGTTTTGAGTACGAAATACTTGATTTTTTCTATCAGTGTAGAAGCTGTGGGTGGGCGACAGGTGGGTGGCAGCCCCTACACGGGCGCCATCCCCACCCCCCTAGTCGAGTCGTAGAAGTGAAAAGCGATGATGACATGGTGCTCAAATGGAACTTTCGTGTATGTATTATTATTATTTTTGTTTTTGCTTCTTTCACTTCTTCTTTTCTTTATACGTATTGTATGTATGTTTGTTGCTTTACTTTCTTTTAGTATTTTTATGTATTTTTGTGTATTGCTGTTTTGGCGACTCGTTAGACGACATTTGAATGCACTTCCGAAATAGTGGTCTTTTCTGTATTGTATATGGTCTTTTCTGTATTGGCAACGCTTTTCCTCACAGGCGTGAAGTTGGCTGCACTTTGATCGATATCGAAACGATAACGATATTTAACAAAGGATTTTTGTTTTGCTTAAATCATTATGATTGGCATATCGAACATTAAATACCCTATTTTGTGCAGATTAAGTATACGTATTCAATAACTCTGGCTATAGTTTTTATTATTCAATCATTCTCTCTCTCTTTTTCCGTGGAAGCAGGAAAAGTGTTAAAAATGAAAACGTGCATCAAATCTGTCATTGTTTAAAGGCGCACAGTACGAATTGGCAGACACTTTCTTCCCCCTTATAACCAGGTCATGGCACGCACAGAGTACTTGAATTTAAATGGGTTGCGTGTAAGATTTACTCGGCATTTGTATCTATGTGTGTGTGTGTGCTGTAAAAATGCTGACGAGGATTTAGCTGCTGCTGCTTCGACTCCTCCTGCTCCTTTTGCTGCCTTCTGTATTCCTGTCTGGTTTGCTTCCACTCGCTTTCACATCCATGGAACAACCTCATTGCAAATGTACGCATTTTATTTTTTTCTGTTATTTTTTTTATTTTTTTTTGGGTTTTTCGTTTTGTTTGGGGTATTTGAACATTGTTGTTGAGCTTGCAACATAAGTGTTTTTATTTGTAAGACTAAAAGTGGCAATATTGACATTAAAGAGAAAGAGAACAAGTCGACAAATCCCGCCTTGGACATACCCTTACGTAACCCGTTACGACAAGCATACAGAATTCACGCATCAAGAAAAAATTACCTAACTTTAAATTGCGATATCTCCGATGTTCCTTTACCGATCTTATAAAATTTTATCAATTTTTATATGTTCATTATTTTATCCATAATTTCAAACCACGTTTTCACAATTTTAAAATTTAAGTTTTTCTTTTATTATCGATCACATGTGTATATTGGAAAACATAAGTGCTATCGATAATTTAGAAATTGGAAAAGAAAGTATTGTACTTTATAAATATGGGATATTTACAAAAATAGCTAAAAATAATAACAAATATTGCTTAAAATAAACTTAAATCTAAGTAAATTTCCAAACATTTTAAGAAAATGTGAGAAATAGAGAGAAAGAGAGAGCGAAAGAGATGTAGAAAGAAAGCAATGGATAATAACTATAGGTTAGTTTTAAAGTTTAACTAAATGGAGTCAAAAAAACATTTAAACATTAACCAAAAAGAGCATTCAAAATTCGCTTGGAGCTCAGGTCAACATTTTGTTAGCTTGTTTTATTTATTTTTTTTTTTGTTTCGTTTGTGCCATATTTCCATAGATGAGCAGCAGCCAACACCAACAACAAGAGCAACAACCAACAAGAAACAAGTGCAAAAATGGCTTTGGCTCCTGGGCTTCTTCTGTGCTTTCTTCTGTTGCTTGCCGTTTGGCCTCGCATGGCTGCAATAAAGTTAACTTGATTAATTAGCGTTAAAATAGCTCGCAACGGATTGAAGATTTAATGAATAAGCGTGCCATAAAACCAGCTTCAACTCTTCCTTGTTGCTCACCCTTTTTGTAAGATGAACATTTCAGTTTTTTGTTCGTTAAATGAAATACCGTTGCGTATACGCAACGTTGTCAAAGTGGACAAAGTGCACAAAGTCGCACTAGCAAAACACTTCTAAGCTAATTGCAAAATTTAACATTGAACAACAAGAATATTGCAGTCAAAGCCAAAGGGCACAAAATGTCATCACACAAAACCCATAGTGTAATCATGATTATAATACCATGCATATGTATGTAGTATGTTAACTATGCCCCAGAGGATTCTTTATATAATGAATTGATTTGCGTGTTTCGACGGTTCAAATGCATTCGAATCTGGCAAATGATGGTTGAAATGAGGCATTGCTAGATATTGTGACGATATTTGACTAGAAGTTGCACTAAGCCCTGAGTGTGTTATACATTGCGTATACAGAATTTGCATTTTTTTCGACTAAAGTTCACAGAAATAGAGTTTTGTGATTCCCGAATGATAAATTAGTCATCGATATACAATAAAAGCTCTTCTTCCTTTCGCCTGTAGAAGCTGTCCGCGAGCAGAGCTTTCACCGTACTTAAACAAGCTTAAGCTGCGCCACTCCCAAGTCCCCAATGCCACACAAAACACTGCGATTAAAACAATTTAAGCTCCGTAATGTCTTAAACTTTCGCTTAGTCAATAAAATATGTCACAAAATTTCAAAAGTGATTAGATTTTAGCTAAGCAACAACAACGAAAAATAAAACATATTGCGGCAATAACAACAACAACATGAACAGTAATCCAAAGAAATGCGCATCATTTGTTTTCTACTGTTGTTGTTGTTGCTGTTGTTGGGCCATGTTTTTTTCTTCGTTCCACTTTCATTTTGCTGTTATTTTGTGACTAATTTGATTAAAAAGCACTTGGCGTTGCCGCTAAGCAGTTTCATTATGCGTCGCTATTCTATCAAATTCACGCCCCCACCCTCCCCCTCAACCCCCCTGAACACCCTCTCCCTGCGTTTCGTCGCAGACACAATGAATTGCGGCCTAATCATCATTTTCATCTTCATCATCCTTGTTGTCCCTTGTCCTTGTTGTTGTTGTTGGCTTTTTTTTGCTGTTGCTGTGGCTGTTGCCACTGCTGTGCCTGACAGTTGTCAAATCAAGTCCCCAAAACCAAATACCTACCATTAATTTTGGTCACACAACAACAACAGCAACAACAACCGCACAATCGTCTTGACTTTGCCTTGGGCAACGCAGCAATTACATTTAATTATCAGCGCGCTATGCAAATTTTGCTGTGCTTTTGCCTTTAAATAAGCAAATATAATGCGTCATGAAAAATTTGAAAAAAACTGGAGCACAACAAAAATGGCGAAACAAGCTAAAAAGACTCTAGCCAACATAGAAATACTCTAAGCCCATTCCAAAGATTTGTGGCAAAAAAACGATTTGGAAGTTGGATAAAAAAGTTTCGATGTTCATTAGTTCGTCAAACTTATCTCGATTTTCAAATGTTATACCTTAAAAGTTTTGGTGTGAGCTCATCCCGAATACACACGAAAACAAATGTTTTGGGCGAAAAACTTTGGCTTTAGGTTTAGGAATAATACTGCATCAATAGCTCTTTTACTCAATTTTTAATCCAAAAATATCTTAAAGAAAACTTGCGAGATGGACAAAACTTTCGATTGCGATAACTTCGTCAATGTGTACACGATTTTTATGTATACCTTTTCAAAATACCTTTAAAGTTTGACAAGAATAAAACTGCATTTAAACCTAGAAAAGTTTTTTTATACTCGATTTTAAACAGAGCTTTTGATTGCGATAACTTCGTCAGAATTAACCCGATTTTCAAGTAAAAAGTTTTGGTTTGAGCTCAAAAATTATACTGCATTCAAATTTCGAAACGTAATTCTTACTCGGTTTTTATCCGAAAAGGTAACAAAAAATCGATATGGAAGTTAGAAAAAATGTTCAATTGCGATAACTTTAAATGAAATCCCTTATAATAAATCGAGTTGTTATGACTTTTACATATAATTTATATATTCACTTAAATCCTCATCTTGCAGTTTATTCTTATTCAATGTGTGTGTGTGTGTGTTTTGGTTGCAGCATCAGCAAAGAGTAAGCCAACAACATGTGTCAAGTGCCATGTGCTGACCGTTGACCAAAATGCGAAGGCAACAAAGGCTAGAGAAAGAGGGAGAGAGAGGGCGAAGGGGTAGTCAGGGGGCACTGTCTGGTCGCAATTACAAGAACTTTATCAAAAGCAAATTAAAATGTGCGACATTGGCGTCGTCGGCATCGTCGGCGGCGCCACCAGCCCTCAAGCAACCTTAAGCAAAAGCAACAACAACAACAGTAACAACAACACGAACAACACCATTTGCCGTAAAGCAGAAAAGGCAAAAGCAAAAGCAGAGGCTAAGCAAAAGCAACAAACAAACAACCTAATTAACTTGTCAAAAATTCAGTCGCGCACCGGAAAAAAAGGCAAATGCAAACAAAGATGGCAAAAATGGTGGCAGCCCCGAAATGAGGACGAGAAGAAGGACGAAAGAGGAACGAGGGGAGAGGGGGGGGGGGGGAGGGAGTGTGTTGGCCTGTAGTGGGACGCTCAGGCTTAAGTTCTATTAAAATTTCAATTACAATTTTTTGCCATTTGCCCAAAACCAAATTGCTGTTGCGTTTGTTGTTATAGCTCTGTTTCGGCCTAATACTTATGTGCTTTAATTGTTGTTTTTTATAATTATTATAATTATGATTGTGAGCGACACACACACACACAGAGAGACACAGACAGCCTCAGGGCCAACTCGGTAATGGTGCCATGCCGTACACACCCCCTCACACCAGCCCCCGGGGGTATAAGATGACACGCTAAAAAGTTGATTGTATGCCTTAAGTCCTGTTGTTGTTTCATTCGCACTTTATCGAAAAAATGTGGAACTTTATGATATTTTGTATACTTTGTTTAAAGCTAGACTCTTGAAACTTTGCAATTACTATATTCGTTCATATCTTTCATAGATAAGGAGTATAGATTATGACACTTGGCTTACTTGTTCGCAGGGAATTCGATAAACGTCAGTTTGGCAGCTAGAGCTATCAAATTTGGTGATGTTTCTTTAAGATTGGCATCAGCAAACGCCTCTAAAATGTCTTAATAAGCTAGAATTCTTAGATTTAAATGATAAGTTTCTAGATACAATCTTTAAGAACTGATTTCCTGTTTCATATCTGCAAATTTTTTACTTTAGTATGTAAAATTCGTTTAAATTTTAATAAAGGTTCGCCCGATGGACAAGCAAAATGTAAATATATATATATGAGGTCGCTAAAGGTGGATTGGCAACACTGGCAGGAACGAGAGAGAGGGAGACAGAGTGTGAGAGTGTCGCAAGGGCGTCAGCCACATTCATGTGTATGCATTAATGCTGTAGCATGCACCCTGCTGCATGCACTTTGCCACTGCTAAGATTCTGTTGCAATGGCAGCCAAGGGAATGTTGAGATGCCAACGATGGCTGTGTGATGTGTGCGAAGTGTGTGTGTGTGTGTGTGTGTGTGTGCGCCGCCAGCGCTTTTGGTTTTCTCTTGAAGCAGCGACGGGAAATGTTTGGTAAAGACGTGTGTCGCTGACTCGCTGACGGTAATGCAACGTGCCACATTTGTATGTTGCGCGTCACATACGTACATATATATGTGTGTGATGTCGCTGTCGTTGTCGCCTGGCAATGTCTCCATTTGGCGTTTGGCCCCTTCTACGTGTCTATTTACATTTTTTTTTCCGTCCGCTGATGCTGCACTTGCCACCTTGCACTCTAACAGTTAAGCATTGGTCATATCAGCTATATTTAGCATTAACCAAACTGAATGTCATAAAGAAAATCATTAAGCTTAATTTAGAATAAATTTTTTCTAAGAAATTCTTTTTGCTATTTTTTATACTATTTTATGATATATATATATATTTGACGAAAAAAATGTTAATCATGTTTTTTTAATGCAAAATTTACTTAGCTTTTATTTAAATAAAATATTTGATAAAAAAGACTAAAAAAAACCTATTGATTGACTTTTTGTATCATCAAAAAACTCAAAAAAATTTTAAAATAAATATTAAAATATTTTCAAGATCATTGAGATTGCAAAAATTTTATTTTCTTTATTTTAAAAGTTTTTTAAGTGCAGTTTTGAGTGTCTTAAAGGTTTTTTTTTTTTTGACAAATCCAAGTAATTATCTCTTTATATAACATCAAATTTTCATTTAAGAAAGAGTATACAAATACTTTATATATGCTGGCAACTTGATGTGGTTCTTTTTTTTTGGTTGCATTCTTTTAAGTTCGTTGTAAATTGAATTGAAATTATTTGGCAAAATTGCGAACGCACCAGAAAAAAAGTAGTATAAGAAAAGCTCCAAGTGCAGAGGGAATAAACGTATATGCTGCAGCATTTTATGCAAATCAAGTGACAGATTTTCACACCCCTCTGGCAAACAGCAGCTTTGGGCCAACCTTTTGACAATGCCTTGGCTGAGTGAGCTCTGCAAAATCGTAATTGAAAAGTGCCGCAGCAGTAAATGCATCTTGGGTATCCGGGCTACACGTATGGGCGTCGCGTACTTTGAAGCCATAAAGTAGTCGGTTGGTAAGTACATAAATTTGTTGCAACCCAATGGCATTAAGCGGCACTTTGTTTGCCATTTGTGCATCATTTTGTAGCGGTTAAGAAAAGCGGCGCCAAATGGCGCCGGTTTTCATTTATAAGCGATTTATAAAGTGATTCAATGCGCACACGAATCGAACTGTAACATAAGGAAACATCATGCAAATGCCATTTTCTGCCATTGGGCATTGGCTTTTGCAATTGGCAGCAGGCAGCCGGTCCAAACAATCTGCCCATAGAGCGATAATCCCCATGGGGTGAGGCATGCCCAGCGATGACTGATTGCAACACCAACGAACATCGATGGCTGCGCATTATAGAGTTATGTTTGTATGCTTGTAAGCTGCACACACACACAAACACACACACACACACACATACTGTTCGTCGATTGTTAAGAAAAATTGTTTGGCAAGCCGCCATTAAAGTTCTTTATTTGTCTGGCTTTGAACAATTTACTCGCATTATGGTTAAGCAAGCAGTTCATGCTGCTTGTAACTGTATGTTCTTTATGGCAAGCAGAGCATTTTGATGAGTGTTGCCGGCATCATAAGAATCAAGACAAGACTTTCTTTTTGCAGCTTATACTTACTTCAATAACAACCACAACTTACCGGCAGAAAGAGCATCGTTTTAGTTTCAAAACTTCATAATTACCTTTTCTGTTCCTGAAGAAGTAACAAAAATAAATCGAAGAAAAATAAGTAGAAAGCGTTTTGCATAATTATGCGTAAATAATAAATTTTGCTTTATTGAATTTCATTCCATTAAAATGTTACCACATAATGAGATGTGTGTATGTGTGTATCGTTGCCGCTGCATGTAGGTGTGTATGTCTGTATGTGTTTTTAATTATTATTTTTGTTGCTTGTATTAACGCCTAAGTTTTTTTCTTCTTCTTATTTGCTCATTAAAATTGTGACAAATAGACATGTATCGTATTTTAAGTGTGGGTTTTTTGTTGTTATTGTTTTTTTCTTTCAGTAATACATCATCATAAAACATTGAGCATATTCGCATATTCTGAATGGACAGAATTGTTTCTTGCAAGAAAACGTTGAAGAGTTGAAATTTTGACTTCGTATTGAATTTAGTTATGTCTACCTTCAATTTATTTGAAATTAGTGAAATGAATGAAACGAAATTGTTTAGAAATTGATTCTTTCTTCGATATGTAATAATTAGCTTTGACGATTTCTTCTTGATGCTAAGCCCAGTATTTGGATATTTTTTTTTAAACCCTGTATCCGCAAAATGATGTAAAAATAAAACTTGTGTCTCGTATTCGATTTTAGAACGTTTTTTCTTTGAAATATTATGTTTTGCTCTAACATTTTGAAAGGCTTGTTGAATAAGTATTTGGAATTCAATTAAGATATGCCGACAAAATTCTACAAGACATATCATACTTTGTACATTCAATACATTTATTTGTAATTTTTATTATTTTGATGTTTTTATTTTCTGTTTTGAAGTAATTTTGAAACCTATTTGATGATGCGTGCACTAAAACTGTTTTTCGGAGCCATTATTTCTGTTTTAGCATTTCATAGCAATTGAAGCCAAATGATGTCAAACAACAAAAAAAAGAGTAGAAGAACTTGCATTAAACTACGTCTATACATATATTTTGTTCATCATTTTTTTGTTCGTTTTCTTTTGTGTTTTTTTGCTAAACATTAAGATCAGCTTGAAATTTTTCAATAAACACACCCACAAAAAATGTTGCTGCATACTTTAAGGCTCGCTGGTAAAAACATTTAAATATCATAAGCTGGGCTACTGCAGATCTGTGTGTTGGTGTGTGTGTGTGTATCTACTGTTGCAAGTGTTGTTGTTTGTTTGTGTCATTTACTATTATACACAAAAAAATTGTTAGCTTACATTAAGTTTCCATTTCTTGTCTTTTGTTTTTTCGTATATTTTATATATATATATTTATTCATTAATTGCCTATAACGTTTTCCGTTTATATATATAATATGCAAGTAGTACTTGCCAAAAAAAAAAAAAAAAAAAACATTACAGACAGACAATTACAGCTAGTGAATATTTGATGTATTTTTCCTTTTCTTTTTTTTAAACTTTTTTTCACTTGCTTCCAAAAAAAAAAAAGATAGTTTAGTTCAAAAACATAGGATGTACATGCAATAATTTAAAAGCATCTACTAAAATTTAGATCTAGATTTAAGTTTACGAGGCTATGCAATGAAAAACGAATATTTGAACAAAGCTAACGATTAATTGCACTCCATTACCAATAATCGGCTTATCGAATTATTTGTTTTTATTAAATACTTTCACCCTTTTTTTTGCCACATTAAAAAAAATCAATTTTATTTGTAACTCATTCGTTTTGCCTTGGTTCAAACTTCTTCTTTTCCATTACACAGCGCTAATGTTTTTGTTGTTGTTATTTTTTGTTTGTTTTTGTTGTTTTTTGCGGCTTAAGGCATCGGAAAGTGGTTTTGCTCAAAATCTTTGTGTCGTTCCGCTAGCAATTTGTGAGCGCTGATATTCTCCAGCCGTCGATCCGTGATGGCCACAAAGGGCAAACGCTGCTTGCGATTAGCTGCCGACCCTGCAGACGACATGGACGAGGACGAGGCGGAGGAGGAGGTGTAGCCGCCAACAGTGCCATCGACGACACGATGATAAACAAAAGAGCTAAGCGGTGATGATGGTGACATGGTGGTGCTGTGCACCACCGGTTCCGCTTCTGGTGCCAGATGCCAACTGCTTTGTCCACGTCCTGCCACATTTGCCACAAACTGTGCGCTGCGACTGCGTGGCGTGCCCAGAAAACTGCCCGATATGGCCGGATAGTGGGGTAACTTGAACAGCGCCGGCTTCGGTGTTGATGTGGCTGGATGTGGTGCTGATGATGGTGGTGCTGCTGGTGCTGGTGGTGGTGGTGATGATGGTGCTGCTGTTGCCGCCTTTGTTTCCATGTCAATCTCTCGTTGCCAGAAGTCAACGGCAGCGGACAATTGATGGGCATCCAGTTGTGTCTCCTCGCCAGGCAATTGGTTCGGCATGCTAGTTGTTGTTGTTGTCGTTGTTCTCAGTGTAGAAGTGCTTGTTATCGGTCGTGTGGTGCTGCTCGATTGGCTGCCGCCACGTTGCTGGGCAAATAGATCCTCATAACGTTGCTGATAGCGACGTCGCTTCTGCTTGACATACTCATCATCAAGTCGAACGATTGGAGCTGCCGATTCATGTGGACCTGGTTGCAATTGCGAGTTGCTCCACTGCATGTTGAGCGCGGGCGTTGCAACGGGCGGTGGCAAGGTGCCTTCGAGCAGATTGAGCAGCTGTTTGTTGCGTCGATTGTATTTCTTAATGTACGGCGGCAGATTGGCATCCTCGCCATGCTCCTGCTCTGCCTCCTCCAGTTCGGCAGCTGTCTCATAGTCCTCATCGGCATCATAGTCGGGATAGAGTTCGGGATGGGATTCGCGATAGTGTTCATCGTACACCTGGAACTGAACGCGTGCCAGATGCGGCCATTTGGCATAGTAGCGTTCCAGTTGCTCCAGCTCTGTTATCTGATGACCCAACTGTGGCTTCGGTGGCGGCAATGGTGGTTCCGGTGTTGTTGCCGGCGATGAGTGCACCACTGCGGGCGGTTTGCGTTGATAGGGATTGGGTAAACGTTGACGGCTTAGTTTGTGATGATGATGTTGATGATGATGCGGCTTCAACTGATGATGATGATGATGATGCTTGGCATGAGTGTGATGATGCTGATGTTGATGATGATGCAGTTGCTGCTGCTGCTGATCACTGCTCTTCACACCGTTACGCAACACTGGACTTATGCGACGATACCAATTGTTATTATCATTGGCAATCAAACGTTCCATTTCCGTATGATGTGATGCATCCGCTGAAGACTGCAGTTGCATTGGTGGCTGCAACGGCAGCTCATCTCCAGCACTCAGCTCCTGATCAACATGCTGCTGCAGCTGCTGATGATCGTAGTAGTTGACTTGACCCTCATAGAAGGGTTTGGGTCGCATGCCCAAAGCAAAAATTGGTGCTGCATGCGTATGACTGCGTTCCAATTCCTCTTCCCGTTCACGTTCACGTTCACGTTGACGTTCCGCCTCCCGTTCACGTTCACCTTTGAGTTCACGTTCCCTTTCCCGTTGATATTCACGTTCGCGATGCTCGCGATCCTTGCGCAACTTCAATGCATATTTGGGCGTCACCGTCGACTGTAATGAACTGTAATGCTTGAGGTAGTCCTTGTAACGTTTCTTATGACTCTTGTGTCCATTGCGGTGATTGTTGCGACGCAGCGCCTTAAAGCGTTCAAATGCCGATGGAGATTCGGTGCTGCTGCCACCATCTGCAATTGGTGGAGAGAGGGAGAAGTGGTGGCATGAGTGAGTGGCATGTGAAATTGGAATTGTGAGTCTTGGCACGATGCGCTCGCTCGGAAGTAATAGATTTCTATTAGGCCCGGGGACAACAAATCGCCACATATATATATATACTTTGTATGTGTGCTGTTGTTGTGTTTGTGACCCTCGACTAAGACCACAAAATCCGTTGCCCATAAGACCACAATTCATTTCATTTGATTGTGCATAAAAGTGCGGCAACCTCGCTATCAACCGAAAAAAAAAACCCAACCAAACCGACGCCAAAGCAGCGAGGTGTGCTTTAAAAGTTGTGGGGTTGACAATAACTTAAAGGTTTGTACGTGTTACGTTTAGATTATTATTTGTAAATAGATTGTTTTTGTTTAAAAGTTTAACTAATTATTTAATAAGCTTTTTGTTTTTGATGTCAATGGATAATCATGATTTTTTTAACAGCTGTATGCAAAAATAATGAAACTAACCTCTCTAAACGCAGGCAACCACACACGAAAACACACACACACACTTACAGAGAGAGAAATACATATAACGAATAGCCAGAGACTGGCCTAAGATGCGGCCAAGTACAGGACCTCTGGCAGTCTAGGCACGTTTTTTTTCCCCCTCATCCTCCTCCTCCACCTCCTCCTGAGCACCACTACAATGAATGCAGTGCGAAGTTCATTCCGTTTTTTGCTGTTGTTATTGTTGTTGTTGGTTGGGGCTTGCGGTTGAGAGGGGGGCGGATGGCAGAATGCTCGAGACATGTTCTGTACTTGGGAAATGGTCGGCTCAGTGCCAAGTTATACAATATTTGCCGTTTTGTTGGCTTTATTGCTACAGGCAACAGCAACAGCAACAGCAACAACAACAATAGCAAGGAATGAAATGAAATAGAAGAATAAAAAAAAAAGGGAAGCATACTCTTGTAATAAAATGCTTGCCCATGAGACTCCTTTTTTTGGTCGGACTGTCTGCCTGTCTGTCTGTCTGTCGGTTGGGCGCCAAAGCACATTCCATTTGATTTTTGTTCAAATTTGCATAAGTTTTGCATGGGCCATAAACTAATTAAGGCCACATGTGAGAAGCATCAGGCATTTGCACCCATATTAAAGAGATTTTCCCCATTTCAAATGTGGTTGGCATTCTGCTGTGTGTGTGTGTGTGTGTGTGTCGCCCCCGGGATGCATGCATTCAATTGGGGTTTGCCTAACATATTTTCAATTTACGTTTACGCCCCCCACACGCCCTCTGCGCTGACCAGCTTAGTGCACTTCTGCCGTTGCCGCTACAGTTGACCAAATCAGACAAAAAAAGAGACAGAAAAAAAAAAAACACAAAAACTATAAAGGGAAACCAAATTAAACTATGTGAAGTGTATGTTGGCCAAAAGGGGGTAACAAGGCTAGCAACCAAACAGTGGCAACAAGCAAATTTGCTGTTGAACTGCTTAACAGTGGCTGCAAATTGTCTAGAACAATAGTAGATTTGGGTATTTAGTGGGAAAATGTGAAAATGCATTGTTACTGATTGTTAGGAAACCTTTCATAATGCTAACTTTATACCAGAGACCGGCAGCGGTGTATCGCAACTACTAGTGCACCGCACAAGCACATGGTATTTTTCATACCAAGTAAAAAAACTACGCATCATTTTTTGATGCGGTGGTATTTTTACTCCTCATTTTTTGATGCGGTGGTATTTTTACCCTCATTTTTTTACGCGGTGGTATTTTTACTCATCATTTTTACTCATCATTTTTATACCCGGTGGTTTTTTTACTCATCATTTTTTTACTCATCATTTTTATACCCGGTGGTTTTTTTACTCATCATTTTTTGAGCGTCACATATTGCACTGGTATATTTTTGAGTATGTGTTCGGCCACCGCGTAAATGCAACCCCTAAATGATAAGTATATTTTCTACCTGTTTTTCGTTGCCTTCGTTTTGCATGTCACTTCTGAATGTGTGTGTATGTATGTAAAAATACTTTGAAAATGTGCTCATATACATATATGTACATATGTATGTCAATGAATGGGTTTTTTTTGTATATCAAAAGTAAATTTAGATAAAAATAAAGCAAAATTATGTACATGTATTTTTATTTTCTTTAGTAATACCTTAAAAGCTAATAATTAATTAATAATAAAAAATAATAATAACATTTCTTTAAGTTAACATACACTGGTAACATAACACTACGTACCGACCGCACTTTGTGCAGTGGTAATCATACCGCCACCGCACTTTGAACGAGTACACTAGTAGTGCTAAAAACAGGCACCGCTGCAGGTCACTGCTTTATACCACTGTGCTGTCTTTCTCCTGTTTTGTTGGCCTTGCAATGTGCCATTCGCTTCCTGATACGTGTCTCTGCGTTTTTTTCGAGCTAACTCAGCAGCCACTGTGGCGTATACTTGATGTGCATGTATATAACTATTTTGTCTGGCTTCGTTCGACTTACCCGAATGATAACGCAATGCAGATTCCGATTCCGATTCTGACTTTGATTTCGGTTCCGTTTCGACAAACTCTTGTTGCTGCTGTTGTTGTTGCCTGCTTTCATTTATTCGTTGGCCAAAATAGCTGCTCAAGTAATTGGCTTGCGATTTGCTGTCTTCGCTGTCAGGGCTGTCTTGGCTACTGCTGATGCTGCTGCTCCTCGAATTTGATTTGGCATCGTAATAATGCAGTTCACCCACATCGCTGGCATCCACATCTAGCAAATCTCCGCCAGAATTGATGCGGCCTATGCCATAGTTGTTGCTGTTGCTGTTGCTGTTCTCCTTGTCATAGTATCTGTTGCCCAGCCATGTTGCAGAATTTTTGTTGCCATGACGCTTTTGCTTGCGTCCAATGGGCAGCGTTAGATGTTGGCTACTTGAGCTTAATAGTGCAGTAGTTGTTGTTGTTGTTGCTGGTGTTGTTGTTGTTGTTGTTGTTGTGCTGCTTGTTGTTGGTATGCTCGTAGTGGTTGTGGTGGTGGTGGTGCTGCTGCTGCTGCTGACTGTTGATGCTGCCTGCTGCTGCTTTGCTGATTCATCATTGTCAATTGTGGACTTAATGTTTTCCGCCAATGCTTTATCATTACCAAAATTGTCCTCAATATCGCCGATTGCCATAATGTCCTCGCCAGCCACATCCTCCGTTGATTGGGCCAACAACGATGCTTTATTAAATTTTTGTTCATTTAATATTTCAATAGAATCAAACATCTGCTCCTCGGTTTGTTGCCACTGTCGCTGCTGCTGCTGCTGTTGCTGTTGCTGTTGCTGCTGTTCCAACGCTTTCGCTTCTTCATCGTCATCGTCATGCTGCTCCTCCTCCTCTTGCATCGTCTTTGGCTGCTCCATCTGTCCATTGGCATTGGCATTTGCCTGCTCCAGCTCCAGTTCCAGCTGCTGCTGCTGCTGTTCCTTTTGGCTCTGCTGTTGATTTTGCTGTTCGTGCATGTTCTTAAATTTTTTATACGCAAAACTTTTGCTGCCAAAGTTCGCGTTCTCGTTCTCGTTCTCTTCATCCTCTGCATCCTCTTCAACAGCGTCACCATTCACATTGTTGTTGTTGTTGTTGCCGATGTCCTTGTCGTCACCGGAAGTGGATTTTGTAGCTGACGCCGTCTCTGCAGCCACTTCGCCTTCTTCTTCTTTTTCGTCTTCGTCGTCATCGTCTTCTTCTTCTGCGTCATCTTGCTCCATGTCAACTTGTTCTTTGCGTTCTCCTTTTTTGTGTTCATTGGCAACTCTCTTCGGCTGCTTGCTCTCTTTATTGTTTTTCAATTTGTAGTTGTAGTGGTTCTTATTGTTGTTAATGTTGTTGTTGTCATCATCATCATCATTGTTGTTGCTATGGTATTTCTTCTTGGCTGCCGCCTGCTTGCCATCTTTGGCTAGGTAAACAGTGAAATTCCTTGAAGTGGGCCTTTGAGATTCGAGTATCTGCAGAAGAGAATAGTACAAGCACAAAATACAATGTCAGCGAGAGCCCGTAAAGACAATAAAACCCACATCTCCTCCTTTCTCAAATATCCCATACCCTAAATATTGCAGCAGTTACACAATACTACGAACTATATTGCATACACATAGACATACATATATTTACTATAACTACTTTATATATATATGAATGTTTCTATATAGCTAAAGATGCCCCTTTTGGTGTATTTTTGCTGCAGAATTATAAAGAATAAACTAGTAGGCGGTCGACCTCTGAATACTCTATTTAAATCTAATTTTGTATAATATATATTATATTATATTATTGGCTTTTTATAAAAATTACTGAAAAAATATTTTTCCTATTTTTTATTCATTTTTTGTTATGTTTAATGTATTTTTAGCTTTTTCTCTGTTTGCTTTTTAGTAAATGGACTTGTTTTAGGCAAATTTTTCTTAATTCCTTATTTTTCTAGCCTCAAATAATTTTGCGTATTTATTTACTGAAATATGCATTAAAACCCATATACCCCTTAATTGCATGCAGTCTTAGAGCATGACTAAAAAAACAATAAAGCCCAAGTAACACTGGCTGAAATGCGCACCGAGATGTACACTAGCTCAGCTTTCTGAAGTTTGCTCAGTCTGCTCGGTTACTCCTTAAGACACATGTGCGACAATAAAAGGCAAGTTTTCATGTTGCAACCTTCAAAGTTGCAGTTGCAGCCAGAATTGCCACGACTCTCACTCTCTCTCTCTCTCTGGCAGTCTCATCTGTCTGTCTCTGTGTCTGTTGCTGTCAGTTGAAAACCGACTGCAAGGCGCTGATTAGATGCGAATGTGGCAGCCATGCGAGAGCATCTATGAGATTGCATTTGTCCAAACCATTAAGCCCAAGTGCTTTGGCAATTCCGGCCAAAAAACTTTTCAACTGAATCTACTAGTTACTTGGCCATAAAAACCAGCGAACATTGAAAAACGAATATATTTGCATTTGTTATTGCAACAAAACTTTTAACAACACACAATCGAATCGGAAGAGCGAATTTTCGACAAACATTTGATGGGTGTTGGTTAGTTTTCCCAGTTAATACTTCTTCAAAGATTACGAATTTTACTAAGGAATTCGCTTAGAGCTTATTAGTTGATAAATTCCTTTCCTTTCCTGTTGTCTTTAACCTTACTAAGACGTTAAAACTACTTTGTTAACTAACAGTTTTGCTAATGACCTTTAAGACTAAATACAAAAAGTGGCAATTGACAAAGTTGAAATTAATCTTTAACTGTCGTTTCGAGCTTAGCTTAATGGACGCCCTTTGAGAGCCAATAAGCTGCTTTACTTTACGGTATTCGAATGAAGTGTAGTGTGTTTCGGTAATTTTGTTTGAATTGGTTTAATTGTGGGTCGGGTCAGGGCTTAACTACTGCTAACTGGGCGAATTTCAATGACGATTGACCCCGTTGGGTCTTGGGTTTGGATTTGGCCAAAAGCAAACTGCATATTTAAGGCCATCATCATTGAGAAGAAAAAACAGTAATTTGACTCGGCCAGCGGCAGTCGCACAATGTGCGACATTTCAATACGTTTTCTCTCTCTTTCAATCTGTCAATCTGTCATTCATTTCTAGTTCGTTTTTCTACTTCTGCTTGCTTTTTTTGATATGCGGCATGTGTGCTGTTTCAATAGAGCTGACCTCATTTGAAACACTTGCTGACTTACACATGCACACCCCGACACACACACACACACACACACACACACGCATACTTACAATATCAGCTGCCTCGGACTCATCATCATCGTCGCCGGCATCATCATCATCAGCATCGTGATGGGCAGCATCGGCAGCAGTCTCCGCATATTGCAACTGGGTGGCAACATCCTCGCCAATGTCACCATCATGCTGGTCAAATATGTCCTCCGGTATGTTCGTCTCAGCTTGCATATTGAAATCTGTTGAGAAATTCATAGAGAAAGCAAAGACAAAGACATCATAAGTTAGAAAATAAGTAATATATGCAATAGGCTCTACTCTATTCGACCATACTCTTTTCAGTATTTGCACAAACATTGCAATATTATTTCGTCATATTCTTTTGGATATTGGGTCTTATGTTCATATATTACAAATGAATATGTATAAAAGAAAAAATTCATATCTTCTTTTTGAGAAAATTCAAATTTATCATAGCAAGAATGCTAAGCTGTCAGATACCCTGAACACATCTTTAAGCTTAGGGCGAACCTAAGAACAGAAAAACATGATCGCATAATGGGGAAAAGGTCATGATGCTGGGCATCTTTGAGCACAAATATGTTGTATGAATTTCTACTATTTTCTTTTCTACCGTAAATAAAAGTAAGCTGCCTGAATTGACTTCCACTTTTGAAAAAATAAAACGGTTGTCGTTGTGGTAGTTGAAATATGCATATACAATATCTCTCAAGCAGTGATATATCCATGTAGATAAGTGTGTGTGCGTGTGAGTGTATGAGTGTGTGTAGTTGAGGTCGGGGTGTAGTATGTATGTACATATGTATTTTGTATGTGTATGCATGACCTGGAAAAAAAACAGAAAATAGGGTCTTACTCATAGTTGAATAGACAAGAATTTAGCCAAGAAAGAAGCCAAACACTGAGCTGTCCCAAGAGTGTGTGTGTGTGTGTGTGTGTGTGTGTGTGTGTGCATGCATAGATATATCCTTTATGCGCTGTCATTGACTGAATTGCCATTTGGGGAACTGAAAGTCTTGGCTGCATGCAAGATTAAAATAAACTGGTATATTAAAATGTGTTTCGTATCGTTTCGAGTGCGATAAAAGGCATCTTAAATTGCAAGTAAAATGCTTGGCAATGATCTGCATACAAGCATTGTACAATCTATACAAGCAAACAAACCAAACCAAGATAAACATTTTTGCATCAAATAACCCCAAATAAAAATTTATTCGTTTTGGCTGCAAATTTGACACAGTTGTGGTTTGTTCTGTTGTATTTTTCAATGCAAGTATTTATTACTTCCGAATAGTAAAAGATTTTAGTTTTGAAAGTATTAAAAATATTTCGAAAAATGAAATTTATAAAGTTTTTTTTCTTGGCATCAGCTTAGCCGGCTTAAAGTGATTGAAAGCAAAACAAAAGAAATGCAATTCGAACTCAAAAACTAACAAACTAAATGATTGAGGCAAACAAATTTGGCTTGAAGTGTAAATCTCTGATAACATTTTGTTCTTATTTGATTTTAATTACGTTCTTTGTGGTTTTTATTTATAGAGAATTCGTTGGTATAACAAATCATTCATATATTTTTGCAAGGTTTACTTAGTATTTGCCTATGATGTTTATTTTTAATGATGAAATTTGACTGTTGTTTGTTATTGTTATGCTAATTGTGCTGATTCTAATGGAATCGTCTGCCATCTGTTCGAGAAATATGAAAATCGTATGCGTAGCGAGTAATTAAATTCTTTTGACTGTGATTAAATTAACCAAAGACACACACACACACATTGAGCGACCCTAGAGAGGGAGAGATAAGGAACGAATAGGAGTCATGAAAAAAAAGGCTGGAACAAAAAAATAGAAAACAAAATCTGGAAATAAAATCACGCAAATGGTTTTTATGTCCCCGCGGTGCGTTCTGGCAACACGTTACATACAGCAAAGCTTGCTTGCCACACACACACACACACACATAGACACACAGAGAACCATGTCCAACCATGCCCCTTGAGCGTTGCGCGACGCTGCATTGAGGTTATCGTCGTCGTCGTTGTCGCTGGGCTTCGCTCATCCAATGCTTTTGTTGCCCAGCTGTCAAGTGGTGGGTGTGTGCCAAGGGGGAGGTGGAAGGGGGAGACCTGCCCAGCTGCTTCATGCCATAATGAATAAATGTCGCATTAATTTGCACGCAGCACTCTTTTGGGCACCGGGCGAGCAGGAGGAGGAGGAGGCAGGTGGTGGCACTGCTTTGGGCTTGTGCCCGTCACGTTCGCTGCTTGTTTGCCTTTCAGCTCTGGCGATGGGCAAGCAGGCAAAAAAACGCAAACACAAATCCATTGCACATAGCCTTGGCACACAAAAAAAAAAACCTGCCCCCCTCTCTTTCACTCTTTCTCACTCTCTCTCTCTCTATGCATGTCTCCATTGGTCGCGTTTATCTCTTGTGTTTGGTGAGCTGTGCGCTTATATCTGTAAATTTCATACAAAAGGCGCGTAAACAATCTGATCCTTTCACCCCCCTGCCCCTCTACCCCTCTGCTTATTCAAATGTTGTCGCACTCGGGAGTTTAATTATTATGCTTGTAATGAGCGTGTTGCATATTTAAGTGGGCAGGGGGGTTGGGTTGGGAGGTGGACACCCTGTCATGCCTACAGTTTAGGCTAATTAATAGCAACACGATAGTTTGCCAACCCCCACGAGCACCCACCACCCCGCCCTGTCCCCTCTCTTTCACAATGCATTTTATTCGCGTAAATTTCGAGCGCACACGAATAATGCTGACGTAGAATGGGGTCTGAGAGGAGGTGTGGGGTGGGGTGGGGTGGGTAGTTGTACCCATCTGGTCTGTCTCTGTTAATTAACCCATTATGGCCTGTTGACTTTTGGCGCGCACACAGAAAGAAAGAGAGAGGAGAAAAGAGTTTGCAGCCATAAAAAGCCGACTCATATATGTTTGTGTGTGTGTGTGTGTGTTGCACGTGGCAAACTTTATTGGCGCCAAACACACACACACACACACATAATTATGTATCGCATTTATTGTGTGCGCTCAACTGTGCAATTTGTCTTATATTGCCGACCACAAAAGCATCAGCATCAACAACAATGTGGCTCAACCAAAACAACTAACAATATTCAGCCAAGCTTTTAATTGGGCTGAATTGGCATAAACATGTGTGTGTCTGTGTGTGTGTGTGTGTGTGTGAGCTAATAAAGTGAATATGTTTACATATAAGCTGGGGAATAAAGAATCTTTCAAGAATAATTCGCTGAGAGTTTTTTCTTAATATTTCAAATATTTAATAAATTTATTCTAGCTTTAACTGAAGCTTAAACCAAACGTTAATCAACCATCTAGGCCCAAACAAAACATTTAACTGCAATATTACGCATACAACATGTATGCACAGAATTATGGCGCAGCCAAAAACAAAAGATGACTCATAATAGCTTGGTTCGAGTCCTTGTTTTATTGACAAAACACACACAACGCTATACATATATTGTTTATGACACCATAACATATTACGCATACGACTCGTGACATGCCCCGTATAGCGAAAACAAACAAAATATGATTAAGTCCTTAAGGCCAAATGTGAACTTACAACTTTTGGGCCAACAAACTTTGCGTTTCGTATCGGCCGACTACGATTCAAGGTTAAATGGCAGCCAGAAAATGTCAGGTACGAACATGAAGTGCATTTTAAAAAGCATTTCAACAACGAACATTTTCGAATGCCATTAAATCATTCAAATGCCAAGACGAGACGATGACAAAGAGCTGCCCAGCACAGTACAGCACAGCATTGCAGTTGTTGTTGTTGTTGTTGTTGTTGTTGTTGTTGTTGTTGTTGTTGTTAAGTGCTGCGTGTGAAGCAATCACAGAGAAAGTACAAAAAAGAGAGGAAGAGAGTGAGAGAGAGAGAGAGTTAGTGGGACATTGAGTGCGGATTGTACAGCGCACAGTGGGTTTCCATTGGATTGAAGTGGAGTGGAGTACACGAATTGATGCTGGGCTCTCGTTCTATTGTCAGCAAACAACAACAACAACAACAACAAGCAACAACAACGAACGGCCATTCGCATTGTTACGCTTGCGGACATTTTAATTACACTTTAGTGGGTTTTGTGGTCGCCATTGTTGTCTCTACTACGCCAACTATGCACTAAATAAATTTAAATACAAAACATGCGGACGAGGTCAGTCACACACACACACACACATACACACAATTGTCTGTTGATAGATGCTTTTGCGGCAGCGCAATATAATTGATTGACGAGAATAGAAATTTCTATTGCTAACATAACGAGGAGCTTTTATGCGTTACAAATGTTGCAAATCAATGGTATTATTGCATTGCCACATGCTATATAAGTATACGAGTCGATTTATAATTGGTTAACAGTAGTGTCTGGATATAAAGAACTAATATTTGTAAGATCAGTATAGTGTATTCAGAGAGTTGAGGCCCTTTAAAACTGACTTTTTTTGTTTTGTTCATACTAAAAAGCTATACAAAAAATATTTATTCTTCTAATTGTGCATGAAAATTCTTCTTAAAACTCTCCCGCATAGATTGTTAAACATGATTATTAAAAATTAATATCTACACGAAGTAAAAGAAGGTTTTACAAGCCCGTAAGCTCACTTCCTGTATGCATAAAGAAAATACACAAAAAAAATTATAAAAAAAATAGATTGAAACTAGAAAATTAAATAAAAAAGTAAGGGAGAAAAAATACTCAAAAATGGCGCACAAAAAATAAAAAAAAGGTCGTTAGCTTTATGCGATGTTCGCAATATTTGTATACCCTGTAAACATGAAATGTGGCAAAAAAGGATATGATAAAGTTCAGCTAAAGCTTTGTTTACTGTGAAAAGTTTTTTTTAGTTATACGCAACAAAAATGAAAAGCTAAAAAGAATTTGTATGATTCTGCAGTGTTTGGCCTAATGAGTAACTGCCTGTCGAGTGTTCTTGAATTCTCAAGATTTTTTTGTATATTTTGGTTTGCCTTTGTGTGTGTGCGTGTGCGAGATGGATATTTGAGCCAAATTGTGCCAATTTCACTCTACTGTCTGGCTGTGCTGTGCAGGTAAAAGTTTGCGTTTTTTTCCGACGTTTTTTGGTTGTTTTTTTTTATGATTTTGCGGTATGCTAAAATATATGGCAAAGAGTGCAAAAGTGGAAAATGTGTTCCGAATGCTTTTTGCCAACGCTTGAATGGCTCAACAAATATGTTTGCCAAGTTGTTAAAGTTGAATAATAGCAGGTATATATGTATATGTGTGTATGTGTTTCATGCCTTACGCTCTAGCTTGAAGCAGCTAAAAATATAAAACTGAAAGCCAAACTGCATATGAATGTGATTATAATATACATTTTTTTTGGTTCTATATTCAAATGCTTAAAACCTTCAATGAGTGCTGTAGCTGCAAACTTGAATGCAAACAAATTCCAATTAAAATTAATTAAGAATTTTAGCCTTATTCTATGAATGTATGCTGTAAGGCTTAAGTTCTTGCGAATTTAAGTTGGTCAATTGAACTTATTTAGCCTACATTTTTTTATCACAAATGCTTTGAGGATTTTTTATGGATTCTTTGTTGTTTAAAGTAACTTTTTAGCTTTTCACTAAGCTCAAATTAAATTTTCTCCAGCAACTTTATAGCATTCCATAGCATGAACATATTTTACATTTTTATTGCAACATGCTCTATGTCAATGTATAAAAAGCAATAAATATTGCAGCAAACAAATGCAAACGTATGTAAATTTTGAAAACAGCAACAAAACCAATAAATAAATAAAAAAAAAATTGGAAAAAATAACTTGTTGCCAGAAAACTTTTGTGTATGCAAAAAGGGCAAAGGTGGCCCAACAACAACAATAGCAATAACAACAATCATCATGAATAAAAATGTTAAAAATTCAGCATTAAAAATTCTATAATATGCGCTTAATAAACCGAAAAAGCAAATTTCCTTTCCTAGTTACGCCAATGTCATGTAAATATGTGTTTATGTGTTCGTTTGTTGTTGTTGGCTCATATTCATGGGAGCCACAAACTGGGCTGTCACCTGTAGGCAGCAAGGCATAATACAAATATATGGAGATGAGCTGGAAAAGGGCCAAACGAACAAGGAAAAAATACAAAAAACAAAAATGAAATTTTTTTTTATTTGGGGTTATAAAGGAGGGGGGGGGGGGGGGGGGGGTAAAAAAATATTTTTGGTAAATTTTTTTTTACAAATAAAAATTTTTATAAAAGGGGGGGGGGGGGGGGGGGGGTGGGGGGAATATATTTAATTTTTTTATCATTTTTTTTTTTTTTTTTTTTTTATTTATTTTTTTTGGTTTTTGGGTTTGGGGGGGGGGGGGGGGGGGGTGGGGGGTGGGGTTTTATTTTTTTTTTTTTTATTTTTTTTTTTTTTTTGTTTTTTTTTTTTTTTTTTTTTTTTGTTGGGGGTTTTAATTTAATATTTTTTTTTTTTTTTGGGGGGGGGGGGGGGGGGGGGGGGGGGGGGGGGGGTTTTATTTAATTTTTTTTTTGTTTTTTGTTATTTTTTTTTATCTTTTTTTTTTTTTTTTTTGGTTTTATTTTTTTTTTTTTTTTTTTTTTGTTTTTTTTTTTTTTTGTTTGGGGTTTTTTTTTTTTTTTTTTTTGGCCCCTTGGGGGGGGGGGGCCGTCTTTATTTTTTTTTTTTTTGAAAAGGGAAAATTTTAAAAGTGGGGGGAGGGCGTTGTTTGGAGGGGGAAGGGGGGTGGAGAGAGAAGGGGGGGGGGGGAGAGGGGGGGGGGGGGGGGGGGGAAACACACGGGGGGAGAGATTAAACCCAATATAATATTATACCTTGGTATCAAAGAAAATAGGCCGTAAACTGTATTCAAAGCAGCAACAACAACAAAAGTATCGAATGCCAAGAGCAACAAAAAAGTTTACAAAAAAGAATAGAAAGAGGAAACAAACCAAAAAGTGATGGAGTAGCAATCGCATGGCATACACACACTAACTTTAAGCACACATAAGTGGGAGGCTAACACATGCAAGCAAGTTAATCATAGAAGGAATTATGAGCACAAAGCGAACAGAACGCAAAAACCAAAAAATTCGGAAGAAAATGGGACAAAAAGTTGATAGCTGCAACCAAAAAAAAAGAAGATGAGATTAAGACATTTGTTGTGGACTAGAAATAAAGTCGGGATGCTTTTGCTTTGATAACAAAACCAACAATATTTAAACTTAGTCAAAAATGGTGTGAGCGTATGTGTGTGATTTTGAATGTCTGAATGCCTGGGAAAATTAGCTTTAATCATAACTTTTGAGACCGTAAATTATATATTTATATATTTTTTTTTGCGAGAGGCTTTTAAGTTTTACATTTTTATTCGAACATAAAAGTGCAAATTAAAATGTTGAATATAGCCAATAGTATTTAAAGAAGTTTTAATGAAAGCTAGTAGAATATGATCTTTAAATATCTTTCTACAATTGATGCATGGCTTAAGTTTATTAAAGGTTAGGGCAAATATTAATAAGATCAAAAACATTTTACTAAAGCTAAATTAAACTAAATTTTAACTCTAAATCAGTTAGGCTTATTGTTCTGTTATTATCCCTATCAACCCCAAACTTACATATACATATATTGTTGCCTACTTTTAGGCTGTGCTTTTACAAGATACAATCATTGTTTTCTCACATTTGCTGCTACTTTTATGACACATGTATTCTTTTTATGAGCAGTTTCCCTTTTCCTAAAACCAACAAATCAACATACTATACATACATATGTATGTATGTAGGTACATGGATACATCTGAATAAATACATATATGTTTGTACATTTGTACTTTATGTTCGTTTTATGCCCATGCCAGAATCTATAAATCTTGCTCGTTATGATGCCAAACCTTACCAACAACAACAACAACATCAAAAAGCAGCTCATGAGTGTGACTTAACCATAGTTAGAATACCTCGACTCAAAGCTGCCCTGTTGTAATACTTTCTCTTTTCACATTCGCTTCGAGGGTATACAAGAATTAAATACAGTAAAGTGTCGGTTTAGTGAACTTCTCCTTCCCCATCCACCACCAACCTGTTGTTTCAATGTGCTTTATTGTTGGGTTTTTTTATGTCTTTGATTTGCTTTTTAAGTGTGTGTGCGGGGAGGGGGCTAAGGATGGATGAAAAGCATTTAATGTTCCCGAAAGTAATTTTCCACACACCACACAGATGTGGTGCGTAAGTGTACATGTGTGTATGTATGTGTGTGTGTGTGTGTGTGTGTGTGTGTGTGTGTGTGTGTGTGTGGTGACTTAAGGTAAGCCGATTTCATTTTACTTCATTTAAGCTTAACATTCTTTTTCTTTTCCTCTTCCTTTCCTTGTGTATTTTTTGTGCTTCTGTTCTCCCATACTCTACCTTGAAAATAAGCAGATTTGCTGCCAAAAGTATTCACATTAAGTCTCATTCACGTTGTCGCCCTGGCCATAATATGCAATTTAAGGCATCAACGCACATTTATTCGGGTAACGGGCAACAGGCAACAAGTTGTCCAGTGTTAGCCAACACTTTGCCAGCAGTTGCCCTATAATAATTACATCAAATTGTGGCCTAAATCAATCACATCGCTTGAGCGAGAGGGTGGCAAAGGGTGAGGCTATTTAGTTTACTTTCATCCAAATTGGGTATTTAAACTTTTACAATGTTTACGTCATGTGTGTGCGTGTGTGTGCATGTGTGTGGAAATTTGCCAGTGTTGTAAAACAAATTCAATTATTTCAACTTAATCAGCTTAAAAGTGTTCAAACGCTAAAAGGCCAACAAAATCCACAAATGCAAACTAATATGCTTTTTAACTAATTACAAATATTTGTTTACAACAATTTCGATATTTTTGGAAATCCAAATATAATTTATTTAATGTGTTTTTTAATAATAAGCTTCCAAACAACAATTTCGATATTCTTGGAAATCCAAATATAATTTGTTTAGTGTGTTTTTTAATGATAAGCTTCCAAATATTTTTCACATATTATAAATTTTTGAATTTTAATTTGTATACAGAACTTCCAGAGTATATAAAATACAGATCATTGCAGCTAGCATCAAAAATTTTTTTTTTTTGTTTTTTTTTGGGTTAGGGATTGAAGCCTGCGACTTTGTCAAACTTGTCACTTGAAGCTCATGTTGCATAAACAACAATTTGATGTGTTATGTCCATTAAACCGATTTAGCTTTTATGGCGCTTTACTTGGTTACATTCGACCACACCACACCATACCACACCACATTACACCATGCCACACCACCTGACAGCCTGCCTACGGGCCGGAGGATCATACATACTTGTTACGGTACTGTCCTTGTTTGAATTATAATAGTTATTGCGCGCCTTTTTTTAATTATAATATTTATTACGGGAAAATTTCAACAGCTGATCGCTTCGATCTAATTTTGCCAAAGTGGCAACCTTGAATGTTAGTGATTTTACAAAAGAGAGTTAGCAGTTCCGAATGGAAGCACCCGGGAACGATACCGTTTGTTAGAGAGCTTTTTGAAAGCATTGGTAGATGCATACTTGAGACGAGTTTGCTTTTTCTCTCGAATTGCAGCAGCCAAACTGTGAAGTTGTGTGTCAGAAAACAATTTAAATTAATAACCTCATAACCTCATTAACTCGCACACGTGGTGCATAGTTTTTTAAAAAAGAAAGTGAGTGTGGTTTCATGCAAATAGGCGAACCATTCTAAGCCTCGCCTCGGGCAGCAAATACTAAAGCATACTTGCGGAATTTTGCATGATATCAGCATCGGCGTCTCAGAGAGAAACGCACGGCGAAAGGCGCACATTACGGTGGTAAACGACCACTAGGCATTAACCAGGACGGATCATCGGTGCTGGCAAGGCTCGCACATGACATAGCCGTGGTCCAGCAACAAGCAGGCGGGTCTACCAGTGCACCAGCAGAGGTACAGCAACCAGTCAAGCGCGCGGCAGCAGCGCCTTAACAGTGCATAAGCAGCGCAGCCACAGTTAACAGCAGCGCAGCCACAGCTAACAGCGGCGCGGTCTAATCAGCAGCTAACAGCGGCGCAGTCTAAGCAGTAGCTAACAGCACAGCAACAGTGCGGCTAACAGCACAGCATCGAAGCATTTTGCGAGCCACAGCATCGGCAAAGTTTTAAAGCTACATCGAAGTGATTCAGCAGCGCAGCATTGGCACAGTTTTGGAGCCACATCAAATTGATTCAACAGCGCAGCATAGGCAAAGTTTTAGAGCCACATCCAAATGATTTCAAGTTGGAGCAACCACATAGATTATTAATGAACAATAACATCACTTTAAATATGGTTTTACCAATTAAAACTCTTTTGTGTGTATATGCAAGTAACGAAATGATTGCTTCGTTCATTTTACAGTTGAAAATTTAAAGCATTATTCTTTTACATAAACTTAAATTTAATGTATTTAAATTTAAATTTAATTGTATTCAAAGCTTGTATCTCAGTGATTTTGTGCAATGCTCCAATGCAACTAGACTGAGTAACTTTGTTTTGGTTTTACGATATATATATTAAAGTCTTTATAATCCACAGATCATGCTGGTTTGAGCTCAAGTCATCATCGTCGTACACCTTGAAAGACACATTGGCATTAAGGCGCACGCTTTTCCGCGCATGCATACCCTTGATTCATAACCTATGAAGGTGCTCACGTAAGTTGTATCGGTAGCCAGTTGCAAAATCAACTAGTAACAAGCTAAACTAAGAGCCTGACGGCAAAGTAATATTGTTAAATTGTAGTTAAATAAGAAAACACCTGCATCTTGAAATAGATGTAATCGTTCATGAATTTTGTAGACATTAATTTAGATGCTCAAGCAAATCGATTTGTATAAACTGATAAATTGATGGTTTTAAGTTACTAAACAAACGCTATAATGTACTATATCTGGAAGAACAGCCATGAAGGTTAATATAATAAATTTAATTTTGAATATGAAGTGGTGAAGCAGTTCTAATATAGAGGCATACAGGTGTTATCAAGGTTGGTCATGGTAAGCAGCTAGCGACATAAAAACTTTTAGGGACAATCTATAATATGTGCACGCGTAGATTGTCATGGCGTTGCTTGAAGAAAGCAGTGTATAGGGTGGGAAACCAAAGCGTGTAGCTCAGATATACCATCTATTGGAGCAATCTTGCTCTGGCAATAATAATCAGTAGGCATTTTAGGCAACCTTAACCAGTCTTGACATGTATTTATGTTATTTGTCTATGACGTGTAATCTTTAGTAGCGCTAATATGGCATCAATTAAATCGCATCAAGATCCCACTCCCCATCCGGCGAGCTAAGCAATGCAACCAGACATGTCAAGCATGAGCGAGTTATTTTTGAAAAGCCCAGCTACTACACCGATAGCCCTCTCATAACTCATTAAAATAGCCCAGCTACTACCAAAAGGATTAAGGTCCCTTTTCGGGAGAAATATAGCGAGATATTTTAACAGGGCGGTGAACCGAACCCCATACACCATAACAAATATGGCGCCCAACGAATTGGAGCTAAGTTACTTTTTCGTCGACTTTAACAAAATATGACAACCAACGAACCAACGTTTGGCCAAGTTGCATTCTTCGTTGTCTATAACAAATAGCGTTACATAGATCAGGCAAGTCGACTGTTTTGGTCACTGTAACAAACACGGTGTTCAATGTATGACGCGAAGTTTAAAAGATTGGTAATCCGTTAACGAGAAGCCGTCTAGCAGATCTAGCACCTTTGGTTAGTCATCACGACTTGAAATGTAACTATGTCTTTGTATATTTTTTGTGAAATTGTCCGATTCTCTATACCGAAGTAAGTCCAAGTTGTAAGTGAGCTTGTCTGAAGCTTGCGCTTGTAGCTATGGTAGGTATAATAGAATCAGTGTACGTATAAAATCCCTTTCGTAAGGAAGTTGTAAGTCTAGAGAAGAGAGTGGCGGACACTATCACTCTAAAGCGACATCTGATAGGCGATAGACCTTTGTGTTTAGTTGAATATGTCCAGCACAGTCCTACCAAAGTAGATGTAGCTGTAGCGATTCAACTCATTTATAGATTGTGCAGTAGCATGAGTCCATTTAATTTGGGAGAAAACCAGAGTAATAGTTGCCGTGTGAGCAGCACAATCACTGTCTTGTCAATAAGTATTTATAGCTGATATATTGCCAGTGTAGCTAGTAGTCTAGTAGCCAGACCACTTGGTTATACCTGTATGCCGAATAAATTGTTAACATAAATTGAATTGATAGTAAAATTGTAAGAGGTAAAAGCGAATTAGATAAATATAAATTGTATAATAAATAATATATAACTGATCTCAACAACTTACAGTTAGGTCATGAGATCAAAAAAACGCAAAACTAGAAGTACTTACAATTCACGAGCTCAGGTAGAACATACACTTGATGACGAAGTAGAAGTACCTAGTAAGGGAAGAAGAAGAACGCGAAGTCTGAGTCCAAATTTAGTTGAAAGAATTTCGAATTGCGGTACTGGCACAGGCAACATGGCTGAAGGTGCAGAAGAAAATCTAGTAGCAGTTTTGGAAAGAGTCCTTACTATTAATCACAACACGATGATGAGGGAATTGGGTAATATGCAACGTCATTTAGTCGACATAGTTCGTGAGGGAATACCTAGACCGTCGCTGGATAACTTTAACAACCATCTTGATTTGCAAAATGAGGTTGGGGTATCTAGTCGAAATCAATCGCGAAATCTGAATAACGGTCAGTCCAATTCAGCAAGTTCTCAGGATCGAGTAAACATAGACAAATGGAATATCACTTACGATGGTAGTGATGATGTTCAAGAGTTTCTGTTTAAAGTAGACACACTGATGAAAAGGCACAACTGTTCAGAGCCCAGAGTGTTAGCAGATTTTCATGTGCTTTTACGTGGCAAAGCAGAGAAATGGTATTGGTTTTTTTTAAAGCAAGAACCAGAAGCTTCTTTTACAGATTTAAAGTGAAAAAGTTAAAGCACCTATGGAAAGCAATTATTAAAAGCCATTTTAAGAATATTTATTGACATGGTTGGGCTACCCAAACCAAGGAGGCAATTCAATGATCTTGATCACTTTACAAAGTTTGTATTTTTAAAAGCACTAAGAAAAGCTAATAGCCTTAACATTATACGATATTTAGAAGAACAAATTTTTCACGTTTTTGGAGTACCTCAGTTTATACATACTGATAATGGGAAACAGTTCATATCAACACAAATGAGAGACTTTTTGGGCAGATATGGAATCAGGCAAATTCTGACAGGGTTCTATTCTCCACAAGCAAACGCGAGTGAAAGAGTTAACAGGGAGATACTTGTGAAGCTGCGAATACTCATTAAAGAAAGAAATGATCAATGGGATAGACATTTGTCGGAAATATGTAATGTATTAAGAACCGATTTCCATGAGGCATTGAGATGCACTCCATATTTTGGCTTATTTGGTCAGCAAATGGTTAGACATGGAGACAGTTATAAATTGCTGCAAAATTTAATGGCTATAAAAGATAATCAACTTCAATGTATACCACACAACTGTAAGATGCAGTTAATACACGATAAGATAAGAGATAATTTACTAAGTGCTCATTTAAAAGGTGAGTAGGACAAGAAATATTTAGAAGAAATTTTACTCAAAGTAATGCAGTCAAAGGAATCAATGCTAAATTGCTACCAGTATATGTAAAAGGACGAGTACGAAAGAAAGTAGGGACAGCATTGTATGAAATAGAGAATATGCAAGGAAAATATGTTGGTAAATTTCACGCTAAAGATTTAAGGGCGATGTGAAGGTGCCCGGCTTTATCTCAGGTTGTGGTCGAGCCCCACGAAAAATAAAAGCATTGGCAAGTCAACCTTTTCTTCCTTTTCTTCGGTCTTGTAGCCTACGAAGAAGGTGCTGTTACGGCTGCCTTGTTTGAATTATAATAGTTATTGCGGGAAAATTTCAACAGCTGATCGCTTCGATCTAATTTCGCCAAAGTGGCAACCTTGAATGTTAGTGATTTTACAAAAGAGAGTTAGCAGTTCCGAATGGAAGCACCCGGGAACGATACCGTTTGTTAGAGAGCTTTTTGAAAGCATTGGTAGATGCATACTTGAGACGAGTTTGCTTTTTCTCTCGAATTGCAGCAGCCAAACTGTGAAGTTGTGTGTCAGAAAACAATTTAAATTAATAACCTCATAACCTCATTAACTCGCACACGTGGTGCATAGTTTTTTAAAAAAAGAAAGTGAGTGTGGTTTCATACAAATAGGCGAACCATTCTAAGCCTCGCCTCGGGCAGCAAATACTAAAGCATACTTGCGGAATTTTGCATGATATCAGCATCGGCGTCTCAGAGAGAAACGCACGGCGAAAGGCGCACATTACGGTGGTAAACGACCACTAGGCATTAACCAGGACGGATCATCGGTGCTGGCAAGGCACGCACATGACATAGCCGTGGTCCAGCAACAAGCAGGCGGGTCTACCAGTGCACCAGCAGAGGTACAGCAACCAGTCAAGCGCGCGGCAGCAGCGCCTTAACAGTGCATAAGCAGCGCAGCCACAGTTAACAGCAGCGCAGCCACAGCTAACAGCGGCGCGGTCTAATCAGCAGCTAACAGCGGCGCAGTCTAAGCAGTAGCTAACAACACAGCAACAGTGCGGCTAACAGCACAGCATCGAAGCATTTTGCGAGCCACAGCATCGGCAAAGTTTTAAAGCTACATCGAAGTGATTCAGCAGCGCAGCATTGGCACAGTTTTGGAGCCACATCAAATTGATTCAACAGCGCAGCATAGGCAAAGTTTTAGAGCCACATCCAAATGATTTCAAGTTGGAGCAACCACATAGATTATTAATGAACAATAACATCAATTTAAATATGGTTTTACCAATTAAAACTCTTTTGTGTGTATATGCAAGTAACGAAATGATTGCTTCGTTCATTTTACAGTTGAAAATTTAAAGCATTATTCTTTTTACATAAACTTAAATTTAATGTATTTAAATTTAAATTTAATTGTATTCAAAGCTTGTATCTCAGTGATTTTGTGCAATGCTCCAATGCAACTAGACTGAGTAACTTTGTTTTGGTTTTACGATATATATATTAAAGTCTTTATAATCCACAGATCATGCTGGTTTGAGCTCAAGTCATCATCGTCGTACACCTTGAAAGACACATTGGCATTAAGGCGCACGCTTTTCCGCGCATGCATACCCTTGATTCATAACCTATGAAGGTGCTCACGTAAGTTGTATCGGTAGCCAGTTGCAAAATCAACTAGTAACAAGCTAAACTAAGAGCCTGACGGCAAAGTAATATTGTTAAATTGTAGTTAAATAAGAAAACACCTGCATCTTGAAATAGATGTAATCGTTCATGAATTTTGTAGACATTAATTTAGATGCTCAAGCAAATCGATTTGTATAAACTGATAAATTGATGGTTTTAAGTTACTAAACAAACGCTATAATGTACTATATCTGGAAGAACAGCCATGAAGGTTAATATAATAAATTTAATTTTGAATATGAAGTGGTGAAGCAGTTCTAATATAGAGGCATACAGGTGTTATCAAGGTTGGTCATGGTAAGCAGCTAGCGACATAAAAACTTTTAGGGACAATCTATAATATGTGCACGCGTAGATTGTCATGGCGTTGCTTGAAGAAAGCAGTGTATAGGGCGGGAAACCAAAGCGTGTAGCTCAGATATACCATCTATTGGAGCAATCTTGTTCTGGCAATAATAATCAGTAGGCATTTTAGGCAACCTTAACCAGTCTTGACATGTATTTATGTTATTTGTCTATGACGTGTAATCTTTAGTAGCGCTAATATGGCATCAATTAAATCGCATCAAGATCCCACTCCCCATCCGGCGAGCTAAGCAATGCAACCAGACATGTCAAGCATGAGCGAGTTATTTTTGAAAAGCCCAGCTACTACACCGATAGCCCTCTCATAACTCATTAAAATAGCCCAGCTACTACCAAAAGGATTAAGGTCCCTTTTCGGGAGAAATATAGCGAGATATTTTAACAGGGCGGTGAACCGAACCCCATACACCATAAC